>NNCF01128033.1:774058-833043 GCA_002313205.1 Laupala kohalensis
AGAGAGAATTTGTAGCTCTTTGTATCCATGTCCCAGTTTGATTAGCTGGGATTTACAAAGAGACCGACCTCTGCGACTAACAACCGCAGTTGTAATGCTCGGATACAGTGCTCTGGATCATATCTAATCGCTGCCCGAGCTCGGTTATTACGACGAGTCTAGTGAGTAAATTCAAATCAAAACTGAGCCTTACTGGAAGTCGTCTTTCGTGGTCCTTAGCTGGCCTGATCGATATATGAAACATGTTGCTGCGTGTTGTTTCAAACCATATATATATATATTACCATTTGACAATAAATGAAGAGTTGCGACCCCCATAAAACGGGTATAAACCGAAGTAATACATTAGTGAGTAGATTTAAAACTTAGGACATTGAGTGAAGTTCGCTACATACTTCACAAAATTGCCTATAAATAAAGAAATGTAATTTTTGTATATTTTTTATTTGTATGTATTATAAGGTTTCCTGCCATGCCTCAATCACTTTTAGACGTGTTTATGATTATTTATCTATAGTGTTACAAGTTCCTACAGTGTCCCATCCTGGCCCGGATTTTTCTCCGGTTTTCTTTCGGGTAGAGGAGGATTTCGCTTAGGGACGGCGGTCCATTGAAATAATTAATCTTTAAGTTATTTAAAGTTATTTCAATAGTTAGGATTTATAAACAATATTTTTCGAATAATCTATAGTTTGATAATAATATGTACTTGTGAAATAACCTTTTTTGAGTTTTATTACATACAATTTTTTTGTATTTTGTTGATATAACACGTGGCTAACTATTTTTATTCTTATCTTAGGAGAGAGCTGAAATGTTCAATTCGCCTTTGCTTTAGGGTCCTTGATCGGAATTAATGGGATGGTCCCTTGCTTGCTTCCGGTGAGTAAATAAGTTTTAACTGCTATTTTGACAATAAATTTATTATTATTATTATTAAGATTAAATCCGATAATTAAGATTATTATTAAGTGCATTTGCCACTTTTCCTTGTCCAGAGGAAGAATGACCGTTATGCGGTCGAAAGTCGACTCTATGAATAAACAAATGGTTGGCGAGACAACTCAACTTAATTTGAAATACGCCAATAATGAATCACCTATTCCATATATATTATTATTAAGTTTTGCGTGATCGGATTAACCACTCACAGTGAAGGATAGTTTGCTTGATTGTAGCCCTACAACATGAACCAAAAGAACGAAGATTAGCTGAGACTGTGAGATATTTTGTTAGTTTTTTTCCTGTTGGGGTGGGAATGTTACGTGATTTATGTTAGTCAGCGTCGGTGTTCGACAGGTCATTAACTGCACCGTGGAAGCGCACCTGCGTTTGCAATTTCCTGAGCGCTTCCGCTGTAGGGAAATGCGCCTTCGTGGACATTGGCGCTGAGCGGTCAGGGCCTCAAGCACCCGTTGACCCCGATGACTCAGGTTTCCTTTCCCTCGTCCTCAACCAAAGCTTCGCGAACGCTTCCAGGAGATGCTTGTGCAACTGGAATCGTTTTCCTCTTGCAAAACAGACAGCCACGAGCTCAATGAACTTTACGGATGATTCGCCGCAATTGCATCGTCCACATCAACGCACATAAAGTACAATTATAAAAGTCGTAGCCGAGTAAGGGTACGATTATGTTGGAGCGACGTCCCAGCGATACAAGCGAAGAGAAGAGCAATGCGACGCTAACCTTCGCGTGATGACGAATGAGGGTGTAGATATCGGCATTGCGACCAGCGCTGCGACCGACGATAAAAGCAACGAAAACCCTTTGTAACGTTTTTCTCGCTCTTATCAGTTATTACTCTCATTATTGTTATAGTGGTTTTTGAGATTGTACTTCATTGTTCTGCGATGGATTCTGAGCAATTGAGAAGTTGCGTCTGCCAATATTATGCCGTAGTGACATAAAAATGATTAAAACCACAACAAACGATGTGATTACGTAAATGAATTCAACAATTCAGTTTTGCGAAGTTATGTTGAACGATCAGTCATAGACTTAATATATATCTTCACGTCTATGCGGTCAGCTGAATGCAGGCTGAGAGACTTCGAGTATCCGTGCATGCGTAAAAGTGTCAATGGCTTCTATCGTCGCTCCAATATACACACGGAATCGCCCGCTCGGTTCTCCACTTCGCTCTTCTCTTTGCTCGTATCGCTGATCGTTAGTTCCCACATAATCGCGCCGTAACGAAGGCTGCAATCGAGTCTTCCGCAGCAGAGTAACCTACTATAGGATTTTTTATTATAGAGTCGAATTATTGGGCTGCGGAGAGCACAACAAAAATCGTAGGAAAAATCAGTTCACCATTGGATTTGTCCTTTGGTTTTGCATAGACACAAGTGAAAAAATTGATTTTGTTAATGAATATCAATTTTTAAAACCCGAAATGTTTAAAAAATTGTGAATTTTTACGACCATTGCTCATACGTCGGCTTCATTATTTTTTTATAAAACAAACTAATAATGACAAAAATAATTATTATTCAGGGATTAATTAATGTTATGTTTGTGACAACATTTAAAAATTTCAAGCTTTTGCACGCAAAATATAATGAGATCATTTTTTTTTTCAAAAACATTTCTAAAAACGACCAGACACGTGATCAAGGAATAAAATTTATGCTCGTGCACTCATAAAATGCCGTGATTTTAAATGAATTAAAACGTTTAACTCCTCCTCCAACAAGCGATAAATCAAACATTGTTTTCAATAAACGGCCAGAAGTGCATTACAGTCGTGCGCACAATGCGTATGTCGTGCGTTGTCGTATGTTGTTGTCGTGCGTATTCCGTTCATAAACTGGACTCCAAAGCTAAGAAAGTTATACCAGTCAGTGGACTCAATACAAGCGAACTGATGTACAAATTCGGTTCTGCAGCTACAGGATTGTGTTCGCAGAAATTGTATCAGAAATTGGTTCAGAGAATGGCGAAATTGACATAAAAATTAGGCGAATCGAAGAGTCTAACATTCTGTGTCGGCTTTACTGATGAGTGGGGGGTTTGAATGAGTAAGGTTTTCAACTGAGGTTTCCCTTACCTTCTCCAGAATGTCGGTTCGGTACCTTAAATTTCCCAGAAACCCAAATGTACTTCCCAATTTTGTCGCGTAATTCATGTAGTTAGGTGGAAGGACACCTGATAATCTGTATCACACCACGTAATAAATAATAATGAAATAATAAATAAATAACAAAATCTTCACAAGTTATGAAGTGCACGTATTGCATAACTCTCTTTTTTTCCTCATATTTCTGCGAACGTCATGATGATTCGAGCAGAGAAGAAAACACAACACATGGACAGTGCGCACAAACCATTAATGGCACGGAGAGCAATCCACATGCGAATGGAGAATGCGAACGCATCGAATAATGCAGTGATTAATGACTACGACGCAGCGACCCATCATCACGATTTCTAGGCACTTAGTCATCCCAGAGCTTCTGTGTCAGAATTGGATACGAAAAAAGGTATAAAAGATGAACCGCGTAAAAATGAATACGATATATTTGTACTTCTGTACCACATACAAATGTACCACGCATGAAACATTCTCATAATAAGTGGTACAGTTCTATTATTTTTACACACGTTTCTTTACAATTTTTTTACTATTTTATAAACAATTTCAGTGGTTCATTTTTTATTTTGTGTATTATAATTGTTATGTATCATGTCATTATGTTCGTTTTCCTTAGCCTTTTTACGTTTATTATTTTACGACCATGACAGGAGAGAGGGGACCAAAAAAGATTCCTTCCACACATCTCTTAATATTGATTTGAAACGCAGTAGTAATAAAACAAATCATTTGTTCCATCCTATCAGGTCAGCAAAAATACCGAATAAATGGAGTTGTTATAGTAGCGTAGACCGGAGCATTAAAGCCATAAGCAATTGTGAGGAAAAAAATAAGAAAAATTCTAAAATATTTTTCACATTCTTTTAATTAATTATTTACTTAATTAAATTATATAATGGACGTTAATTGCAGTAGAATTCCTAAAATACTTCTTAATATTAATTTCTATTATTTTTTCCTGACATTTCAGAAATGCGTATTTTAGAAAAGATTTAATAAAAGTGTATTTTTGAATAGTAATGTCACTGATATAATCGGTTAAAATCAAGTTTTAAAAAATGTAAATGACGCACAACTTGATTATATCACGGTTACTTCAACCTCTTCTGTAGCGTGACAAATTCGAAAGATTCAAGATCCAAGAGAGATGTTTAGTAACGAGATAGAAACAATTTTCAACGAACTTTCCCTTATTTACTTCTTTCGATTATGTACGGCCATATTAATTCATGTAATTCTGTTACACATCGCTACAGTTTGCACCGTACTTAGCGATTAAAACGCTCGCCGTAGAGAGTAAAACTCGAGAATTCACTCGTTCACGGTTCTACTCTGTTTCCTGGAAAGGGAGATTTCCCATGCAAACTGGTGGGCGTAATCCAGAGGCACAAAATCGTACCATCATTATTTCAAATGTGCGATCTTCACTCTTTCATACCAGAAGAGAATTACATCTCTGTATAATAAGATATGTATAATAAGGTTCTGACGCGCTATGAGCAAGACCGGGGCTAATGATTCAGTTTTCACCTACTGTTTAAATTCTCGGCACTAAAGAGGATTTCCAGAGATTATTGAACTCCATGCATACTTAAGCCGGTAAAACTTTTTCTATCAATTAAGGTATAATTACTAATGTTGAATTAAACAAACACAAATGCATCTTAATATTTCTTTAATTTTCTAATAATGACGGAATACCACATAAGACAACGTAATTTTTTTAAATACCACATGCATAAACGAAATGAAAAATAAAATACAAACTATAATTAATTAAAAATATCTCGTTGGAGTAGATATCGTTTCTAGCAATTTACTAATTATATTGCTTTATGCAATACTTTCTCGTTTGTGAATGCTCAATTAAATGAATTTTTAGTCTCGTAGTTCATTCGCAATTTTACAAGATAACACTGTACACATCATTACAGGCCACTGTAGCCCAACAGGTTTTCTTCATTGTTTAATTGGGTTTCACAAAATAATAGAATAAAAAAGCATAATAGTAATTTTCGATTATGTTATTTATCAGTTGATGTCCAAGACATTACAGAGAAATTGCGTCAATTTTTTTCGGGTGTCGTGATGTCATTCTCGTTACCCCGCGTGGCATTGATAAGTTTAATATCATTGTACCTACTAAACTAACTAGCCTCGGTCTCCCCTGCACAAACAAAATGTTAATTAAGGATAACAATGGGATCAGAAAAGGCAAAAGGGAGAACATTGGGAGAATATCGAGAATACGATAGTGCGAATAGTATGTGATTATTTCCTACACAGTAATAGCAGAAGGGCATAGTAAAATGTCCACGTCAAGGTTGTAGGGACTAGTCCGAAAAACTGCTAAAATTAATTGCATCGGTTACTTCGAATGAAAATAAGTACTCACCCAACTTTTCAACCCTGGAGATTCGATGTTATCTTTCCCAACCATTTTCCTTTATATTCTTTTTTCTATTTACATTAACAAAAATTAATGGAAATGCGGAACCTAACTTTTAATAGCAAACATTAAGGGTTTCATTTAAATTGTTCCCCAATTTTCCATTCAGTTCGCAGAGAATATTTTATATAATATTTTTCTCCACAAATGACGTTTTCATTCACTTTCTCTCAATATATAATTCACAGTTATTATTCCTGAGAGGAAAACAAACACTTCAGTCAACAACTGCACGAAATGCGTTGTAATACTTAGGAGAACAAACGAGGGATTATACGAGATAGCTCATCTGAGTCAGCGGAAGATAATAATTACGAAGAGATCTAAGCCAGCGGAAGACGAATACCGGAAGTAATAGAAGTTGTAACGATGTCTGTACATCAAACCAAGATAGTAACTTGAGTCAATCACGGGTTTTATACTCATATTTATGATTATGATGTTAAGAATTCCTCAGATAATTCTTTCGGAATTCCAGAATTCCGAAGTTTTACGTTCTCTTCTCTGTGATTTTTTAATCTGCCAACTAGTAATATTGACTTGCAAATTAATAACATTTTTATTATAAAGAAATTAGAATTGCAAAATATACAATATAACGTACAAAACAGTTTCCAAAAAAAAAAAACGAAGCTTAAAATGATATCGGAGTTTCCAAAACGCATTTTACGAAATCGGAAAAAGCATAAGCAGAAATTAAGTTATGAGAAGCACATAAGATAAGTTTGACTATAATTCTCAAAAAGAGGTTTACTTGTACAATGAATTAATTCTTGTGACTAGCCTCCTACCCGTGCGTAAGCCCACACAAAATTGTCAATATCGCGTAACTTGGTAAACATTTCTGTTCTTCATGTTTTAAAGCCAATTACATCGATATCTTCAGCATTATAATACTTCACTTGTACAAACAGGATTCCTAATAATTTAATTCCATATTACAAGTAACCAGTTAATTTCCCTGGGAGACGCCGCGTTGGTCATAAGTGACAAAATAGAACGGAAAATTGATTCTTAACAAATGGATAAACAAATACATACACTAATAAATAATTTATTTGTACATCAGTTGAGTGTAATTTTTGTTGAGTTGCAAAAACCATGGGACATTTACCATTAAAATTTGAATCTCGCAATGTTTAGTTTTCTCTCTCATTGTATTTTAAATCAAAGCATTCACGAAAAAACAGCAGGGCAAAAATTTAAAATAAATTACGGTCTCTAGGTGTTTTCATGAAACTTATAGATACAGGAGGTCGTTCTTGCTAGACATATCGAGTCATGACTGTAATACTAAAGTTACCACCAGACAAATTTTCTTTAACGTATGATAAAAAATTTGAGAAACTATTTATCAGACTCTAACCAAGTCTATTTTTTAACTTACACGATTCTTCTTCATTTGAAAAACAAACAAACAACTCGAAGTGTTCAACCATTTCAGTTTCCAAGATCGTAGGAAAGAAACCCACAAACAAAATCTAATTTTTAAATATTAGTATAATCAATATGTGAAACTTATTCGACCAATATGTGAAAAATATTCGAGTTTCTGAAGAAGTTCAATTGTCATGCAATTTATGAAGTTCGATTTCGCGGAGGACTAGCATCCGTTTTCAAATATTCCTTCAATCATGCGGAATTTGATAACTAGCGGCATAAAGAAATATGTTGGATGGATTTCGTCTGCTTTCAATACTCGCCCGGAAAGACACAATCATGATTTTTTGATACGGAAGAGAATTATCAATTTCTACAATTAAGCAGGAAAGGAACACGAACTTGTCTTTCAGTGCGCATCACGAAAACGAGAAGCGTGATGAAGGTAAGAACCATTTTTTGACTTAAGAAACATCGAACACACGTCCAATTGCACGATCACTTCTTGATATCAGGCGAAGACGCAATCGATCTTGTCTAAGATATAAACTGCTTGTATATAAATTACATGTCATTTTAAGAGAAAATCAGGCGGTAATTGAAATAGTTGAAGAATAAGAAGGAAAGGCAATATTACACCCCAGATTGAACTCAAACAAAAGTAATTAAATAAGAGAATTCTCTTTGTGTTTCTTGGGTGTCTTTGTCTTCGGATGTTTGACAATGTCCCCGTTTCAAAAGTTTACATCCTCAAAATGCATTTTAATCCTTGATGCCCAATACGAAAGAATTCAGGTAGAATTGTTTAACGCGTTTCACCACGGAAACTACCTCTCAATTAATCTACTGTTAACCACAATCTACAGCAAAGTGTTCCAATGCTTTTCGTCGTCAGTGGGAGATAGCATTGTCAAAAGAGGCAGAGAATGCCAAGCATGACAGAGGATGAAAAGGTGAGGCCAATGTTTACGATTTATAAAATGCTGATAATAATTAATACATGACTTAGGATAAATAAAGAAAAGAAACATCGTACGTACAGAAAACAAAGAAAATTCAAAGTTTGTTTTCTTATTGTAATTTATACAATAATGATTGTCAGTATTTTATAAATTAGATTTTTATCCAAAAGTGTCCGAGTGTGAGTGAAATTGCATTCTGTACGATTTTATTGTTTCGTATATTCTGTATTCAGGGTCTCACGATGATGGATAGTCCATCACAAGAGCTCGCGCAATCCCGATAAATGAAGACGATACGTCAAAACAAATTTTCCATTTGAATGCGCATCCTCCGTTGACGTCTCACAACAAAAGGCGAGTTCTTCCTTTCTTTAGATGCTGCGGATGTTTTTATTGAACATTTCTTCCATGTATCACTTTTCCTTCAATACATTGAGAAATCGAATAAGGATAAAATCCCCTTAGTTCTAAATGAAGACATCCTCGTACACTTTATTTCAAATATAGCACAATACACTATAAATTACGTCGAATCGTAACGTTATCACATGAATCCAGTCACGCAAATGGGATTCTTCGGAAATGTGAAGCATGAACAGTTTTATCTAGAAATCGAACAGCCATTAATTTTTTAGATACACCGAGAAACAATCAAACGATCCCAATACAACTTGGAATTAACAAGTTATTAAATCAATCAATAAATAACAACTTTATTGGAAATACTTAGGGTGAGATATGTTCTATGATTTCTTCCATTTGAAATAGTTTTATTACGGTGATCGTGGGTTCAACTCCTTGGACTGGTAATATGCTGACATCTGAAACCGGTGGGAGCGTATATCACTACTTCCGGTGTCTCATTGCACTGACGTAAACGGAGGCGCCAAGTTCGATGCTTGCGGGTCCCGCATGTCCATCCATCGACCTCTAGATGTCATCTAGTAAGAATACAAGATCTGGTCTACACAAGGTGATATTTACCCAACTACAGAATATAACGATTGTGTGTGATCCAGTGAAATAAGAACAATGTCATTTTGGTGCAAGAATGTTCCTAGTGGAAATTTCTCAATATCGAAGAAAGCAAAATTATTGCCATTGATTGGTATTTTTTGTAGAACTTTTATGGCATACTTTTGTCCAAAGACTTTAAGCTTAATTGTACCAGCCTAAGATGTACTGTGTAAATTGCACCATTGCTGAAATATGCCATATCAAATAAACAATAAATTTACCAATGTAACTAGATATTAAAGTTACATGCTAGAATAAGGTATGGTGTGAAAGTGTGTGCAAACGGTTAATTCAATAGAAATTTTGAGATGTATTTTGTTCAAAAAGAAGAAAAAAAAATTTGTATTTCTGATTTCTGCGAAGTTGCTTAAATGCCGACGAATAAGTCTATCCACATCAAATCTTCAAAGAACTCCTGATATATCTTAATTCATCATTTTCTTTCATGGTCATTCGTTTTACCAAAACAGGGACGCTTTGATTAAATACCATTATCATAAAAATATTAAATAATTATCGTTATAACAAGATCGCCCAAACAGATACCACTAATTCACTTAAGCCAATCATTTCACTCCAAAATAATTATCGATATAAAACATGTAGCATAAAACTGATTATTCTAAAATCATGAGACTTCATACAGAAGTGAGAATTTCCAGATTGCATTCACTGATACATGAGCTGCATACAGTTCTCCCTCCGTGACGCATGTCCGTATAATGGTCGGGCATTGGGAATCATTGGCAGCGCGTCAGAATGCACGTCACTACTCTGCAAATGACAAACCACGTGCACATAGAGAAATGATGCAATACAACTGCGCAAATACTAAGTACGAGATGCAATAGTCGCAGCATTAATTTGATGACTTTCAGCATTCTCGGATGCCAATGTAGTTGTCGCTGTCATTAGCGAGAGAATAATTGCGATGCCATACAATAACGTATCCAGATAGGTGACCATAACTCTGCATTCCTCAAGCGCAAAAACTAATACAAATCAGTTTCCTCATGAACTAGAATTCGATTAATAACCAATACAGACAGGCGCACGGCCCTGCTCGGGCGCGCTAGCCACAGTTGCTCAGCGGCAGCCGAAGAACTCGAAGCATCGATTGAGCTGCTCTGTGTCCGGTCAAACCATTTTAACACGCCGAGGGTAGATTTTAAAAATAATAATTTTAACACATAACATCGTGTAACTTAATGCTGGATTACACATCACACCAACATTCGAAAGTTTTATTATTTCATTTTGTGACCACTACGTAGCTACAGTGATTTCAGTCAATTTACCTCAGGCGTTTCTTGGAAAAGTGTTAAATATAATTAAAAAGGGGTAATTTTTCAACGATAAGTGTGAATTTACTACGGTAATCAATAACTGTATACATTAACGGCTAGAAATATAAAAGATATTTAGCATAATATTTCACTACATCAACGTAAAAAGCGAAGAATTACTTTCGACCTTACGTTCTATTGAAAAGTGTTGTATTTTTTTACGAATGATTTAGATGTTATACATTTCTATGTTATCTTTATACTTACGAGTTTTTGAGGATAACGAAAAAAATACTATAAAAAATAATTACAGCATGAAAACCGGAGAACAAACTTTTCAGTATCATTGTAGTATTCCTATCAATGCGTAGGACTCCATAAACCTGGCGATATAGGTGCGAGTCTTGTCTAGTAGAAAGTTTGGTCAAATTTAAGGTTCAGAAGTGAAAGCTGAAAATTTATGCTCAAATCAATGGTATCAAAATTCAAGATAAAACATATTATGAGGTTGAGGCGGTGTCTCTCATGCTTCGTAATTTCGCAAACAATTTTGAAAAGTGGGACATTAGATCTTACTATACTTGGACGCAATAAACAAATAAGTGTGGCGAAATTAAAATAATCGCAATATTTACTGAGAGGGACGCTAGTACACAATGATCTTCGAATGAAGTACATAAGTCAATGAAAAGCATCGTCAGTAATTTGGAGATTTTGGTGGAAGGAAATGCAATTGAAAACATGAAAAGTATAAGAGAGAAGGCAAATATGTTGCAAACATTGTTTTGAGATATGTCAAAAAGGCAATAGATTTTTCCCCTATGAATAATATAACATTCGATATTTTTGAAACATTAATTTTTTTCTGCCGAAGACAGAATCAGATCTCACGCAGTCACGTGGAACATCAGTTAGAAAAGTAAAAGAGGGAAATCACGAAGCAGTCGGAACGTAATGTCAACAGAAAAATATTTTTTGATTTGGAACATAATAAAATTCGAAACAAAGAAATATCTTCAAATTAGGCATCAATACTAAGCAATTACCATCTCTAAGCAAAGTCACGATAAACTTAAATTCCATTTACTAATCAAATAGACATTAAGATACGTGGCACACATTCTCAGCATCACGACTGCCAACACGTGTACTAACCTCAATAACCGATGTAGGAGTGAAGTTTCTAAATTTATTGAGATATGCAGAGGATTCAATGCAGTAACTGATGTACAACATGTAGCCGCTAAATGGTGATCGGAGCACAAGCAAAGTGGTGAGAAATATATGTTGTTATTGAATGTGGAATTAGATATAAAGGAAACGGTTACCAGCTTTCCAGAGCCGGGGTTGATATCTTGTGACCAGTTTATATGATCTTCTTTGGGAATAAAATTTTAAAATATTTCAAATTTAATGACAAACATGACGGTAATGCATTCATTTTCAGACAACAGTTAGGCATAAGTGAACAGTGGAAAATTCAAGGTATCTTCATCGTCAAACTCTCAACATCCAAACTCAACAATTTATTTTTATTAATTTTATTCGTAACAAACTGACTTTATATGACTTACGTAAGATTTATAAGATCTTAACAGTACTTTACTAAGATCATGAAATATGAAACATTATATATGTATTATTAATCATCAAATATGTATTATTAATCATAAATAATGGTTTGGTTTGATAATGGCTTCAACTTTCTAAGATTAAGGGGAAAAAAGGAAGAAAGTAGATTTTCATCGTCTCTCCCATACTTGTTACGTAAGTTTCATACATTGTTTACATAACATCTTTTAAGATCATTGAGTCCGCAACACAATACACTATAACAGTGCGGTGCAATTTATCTTAGGCCGATTGGGCCATTTTCTAAACACGATCGAGGTGGCGGCACAGGATAGGATTCAGCAATATGTTGCTCGACGAATAGTATATTTATTTATTTATTTATTTACAAAGCGATGATTTATTCTCATCAAAATATTTGTATTATTTCAAACTGGAAAAATTAAATAGTACATTTCTTTATTTTTAAAAAGTATCTATTTTTTAAAAATTCGTATCGTAATATAATTTTTTTTTCATATTGTAATGTATGACGGGGTAATTCCGAACATACATGACGTTGTGCCTCCTAACGTTTATAAACAATTTGGTGTAAAATGTACTACATTTGGTAGGCCGCAAAAACCATCCGGTTGGTAGGCGCTGTATTAAAATAAATTTACAAAGCTATTGTGGTTTGACAAATGTTAGGGGTGAGTAGATGTGATAGTTGTATGCGAGATGCAAAGGTAGATACGGTACACATTTATGAAGCAGTCGGGTTGTACAGAGGGTGGTCAATTATATTTTTTAATTTACCTCAGAACTAGTAAGAGAGGTAGAAACCAACTCATCTTAGATATCATAAAATCGGAACCGAATAAGTGAAACATGAATAACGCTTTCCAAATATTCAGTGTTCGCACTATCGATTATTAATGGAGTCCGCAATCGAGAAGCAACCCATGCACTGGAGGTTGCATTCATTTCTTTTTCATTCTTTTTTAGTTGCGAATGTGTAGAAGAGTGATGGAGTGGGAGGTGCAGATTATGAAGATTAAATATATATAAACAAACTACATTAAATTCACAACAAAAGCTAAAACTAAAACCAAGAATATAACATATATGACAAAACTAGACAACGATTTGTCAAAATGTGACTACTACTTTTCGTGTTTTTGTAATAAGTCTACATATTTATATACGAGTCTTTGTAGTAAGTCTACATATTTATATACGAGTCTTTGTAATAAGTCTACATATTTATATACGAGTCTTTGTAGTAAGTCTACATATTTATATACGAGTCTTTGTAATAAGTCTACATATTTATATACGAGTCTTTGTAGTAAGTCTACATATTTATATACGAGTCTTTATAATAAGTTTCTATAATTTCTAATAGCAACATCTTTCATGTTCATCAGTATGCTGTCATTTCGACCACAAGGGATCTCAAAATTTTAAATAACATTAGCGGTGGCGTTACCTATCTTTGTTCATCTCTTGGGTCTGTACTAATCCAAAAATCAACGCAGTAATTTTCATAATGAGAGAGTTACAACTCTGGATAAAATATACGAGAGATCACTGAAAGGAAATCGTGATAAATATCCTGAAAGTTTTATCGGCACTTATTAACAATAATATTACAGATAAAAACAAAATGTAAAAGATAACAAGAATTAAAATTTATTTTTCCTGAGAATGCTATATCTAAATTACTGTGAATATTAATCATTCACAGTTAAATATTTACGGCATAAGCCAAATTTCAATTCTTTTGCGTTTTCTGAATTGGACGATGTAATGGTAAGATTATTTCGAAAGAGAGGGACATTTGTCTCCATTAGTAATTACCAGGAAAAATAACACTTGCATGAAGATTATTTCCAAGAAAAATTATGAAAAATCTGCTGAACATTTAAGTAAATTATCTATACAGGACTGAAACATGCATCTCCGTGGTCGACTGAATCAATAGGTTTGCTCGTCGATTCTTGTGGATTTCCAACATTTTAGCAACCATGACGAAGTTTGTATTTGATGTATTTTGACTCCTATACGATCTTAAAATTAGTTATTAATCAAAGAAGTCATAAAAAAGAAAAGAACATGGTAGTTAAAATATCTGTCGTTAAAAATTATAATCATCCTAAAGAAATATTTATACGCTAAGCAATTCTGTGATTTTTACAACTGATGCTTGAGCGCGCAGATAAAAGACTTCAGGGAAATTCATGTTCAAGATGCAAACAACATAGAGTTAATCATCAGGCTATGAATAACGTTTAATTTTGTAATTAATGGGAAGTGAAAATAACTGTTGAATAACTAGTTGAACACAAGAGCAAAACATTTAAAGTAAAGGTGAGAGGAGACAAACAAACAATAATTCGATTTCATGCTCAATTCAATTCGTCCCTTGGTTAGTAGGTATGGGAATACGTTCATTATGGATTAACCAAATAAAGATATCTAAAGTATACTTCCAATTACTAGGTATTCTGTTTTGCAAAGTAGATACCCACTGTATTTTCCATGAATCGCCTAATTTTCATTGCTTGCACAGACAGATCAGTAACATCAATAATAAAACAAAAATATATAAGTAATGAACCAAAATAATTTAATAACTAATTTTGGAATTCGAGGTTGATTCACCAATTTGTCATCTATCATTAATTTGTTCAGGGATTTTTTGAGGAGGGAATTTTTAGAAGACTTTCTATAGCAAAAAGTAAGATTTCACCCCTGCTGTCTTCCGCAGAAACTCACCAACTGTTTCAAACGATATGCGCGCCATGCCACATCCTTTCACACGAAAAATATTGGATTCTAATAATCGTTATGACACCACGATTTTCTCCGTGGTATCATATGCTAAACCCACTAGTAAACAACGCTCTTTCCAGAAAAATTAAGCATTTATCAAACGAAACACAACATAACTTCGGTAACGATGCAAGGTGGTTGAAGGGATGCTTCTCCTGCCACTACATCCAGTGAAGTAACATATTTCTAAATCGGATAGCGCAAGGAAATAACGAGACGAATACTAACGGAACATACAGATACTTAAGTAGAAGATATTTTATTAAAAAAAATAAACGAGCTGATATTCGTAGTATGCGACATGTCACTCACATCCATTGAGCCTACGCCCCTGCTTTCATCTATCATTTTTGAGAGAACTGTCTATGGAACGTAATTAACGCAACCAACAACAAAGGATGAAATACTTTTATTAAAAATTTTCCTACGACATGCGGATCGTCAAAATAGTTGTATTATATATTTTGGACTAAATGGTTTTTCTAAGTAGTGTTACAATTAGCAGTAATATTAAAAAAACGAACAATAAACTAAACTCCACTTCTGGCATAAAGAGATAGAAATCTTAATTGAACTGCGTTCTCGGAAATGTCAATTATATCACATTGATCAGGAATTCATCTCAAATAGTTATTTTTTCTTTCGCAATATCATTGAATTGCGGAGGGTAAGATGTTTTCACGGGACTTGTGACCATTTATCACCTGTGCAGTTCTTGCCGAGAATCTAAAAAACTGGTTTCTGCACGATTGTTATGCACAAACATGTATAGGGTGAACATTAAATGTCTATTTAATGCATCCGAGAAATAAGAAGACAATTACATGGGTTGAAGATAAAAATCTTCTAAAAGACAAATAAGAATAATATGAGAACATCTCTCATACGATTTGCTGTGACGGGTCAATCAGCGATCACAAAACTATCTTTAGCAGTTTTAAACTTGCATATTGATTGAAAGTATATGTAAGAATATGTGCGAGATTTTTTTAACTATTTGAAGAATGGAAACGCATAAAAATCTGCATCACAGATGACGAATGTCTTTCATGAATGAATTATATGATAAATCCTTCAGAAATATTAGTATATGTCATACTAAAACCATTAGATTATACAAATAAAAATTTAAAATCAGTCAAATCAGGTCGAGCCATACATTTTTTACCTCTATCGTGTTTTAAAAATTGGCCCGTTTCATTAAACTTTATGTTATTAATGTAAATAAAAATAATAATAATACAAATACCATAATGAATACGAATATAACTCGCGTTCAACCACGTTTTTTTTTAAAACTACTCAGTCCGCAATCTGCACACCTCGAATTAAAGAGATTCCCCTGTAGTGGGTATTCCCATAACACATAATTACTTTTGGTGTGAAACGACCGTTGAAGAAACGATGTTCATTAAATGTAGAAAGCAGGCATTAAATATTGCATAGTTAAGTCTGAGCGGAAGGAGAGGATGATCGCCACCTCCACTCTTCCCTGGATCCGCCCTTCCTTGTGTCTTAAGAAGAACTTTCAGAACTTAAGAGAGAGAAGTCCCATAGATCCTGCTGACCTTTCATGACCTCACTCAAGTGATATTCTTGTTAAATTGGAGAGAATAAAATTCAACCCAGGAAAATAGAATAAAGGATAATGTCAACTTCAACGGTAGAAACAAACTCACTTTCTCGGGAACCGCATTTCCGTGATCATCTGATATTTGTTATTATTAACTTACGATTATTGTGTCAGACACTAACCTCACAACTAAGATCCAAGAACTCAAGATGAAAATAACTAGGTGTCACCGAGCAATGTGATCCGCGAGTCACAAAAGAGTGTTGGCAAAAATTTCACGCAAAAATTTCTTCGAAATTCTTGGAAATGTAAGGCTAGTTACTTAGAGAATAGTTCGTGTTTGTTAGGGTGGCCTATGGCTTCCCCTGGTACTATTCCAGGTGCACACGTAGCCACCACATCGAGAGGTTCTGACGCGCAGGTGTGGGCTTCCCCTCGTAACATTCCCAATAGTCGTCGAAAGAAACTGTCGTGCAACAGGCAACTAACGCTGGTCCCGTGAAAGGGACGCGTCGCTCACGACCGCTACATGATGCAACAGATGGACAGATGGCACTAAGAAGATGATTCACAAGCTAAGAGGCATCGGAGGTTCTCCCCCTCGGATTCCGAATCGCGGAAGAAGATTTCAAATACGTCACAGACATTTGACATTAATTTTTCTTTACCATGATTTTACCAGCACCTGGATATTATCTGATTGGGATTTGAAGTAGCTTGAATTTAAGAGTCGATTTCTTCATCACTATAACGACTTGTAAACGAAATGTTAAATTTGTTTCCTTTCAATTGTATACCAAGCTCCTTATATAACTGAATCAACTACCCGTTTGGGTAACTTCTTGCACGTATTATATGTCGAAGTATTTAATTTTGATGGAGTAGTAAATAATCGATAACTTTTATTCAAAAGAATAAACTCAAGGAGATTGCTACAAAGATTAGTGACAAATAAATGGAACAGCAAGTGACAAAATATTTCCAGAATATAAAAGTACCTTCGTGTTCAGTTTATCTCCATTTACATGTAAATGTGCGTTGTCAGCGATCTATATTTTGGGAAGCATAAGAGATTCTAATATAATTTCAGTATATCAATTATAACGACTTAAGAGTGCTCAAGAGACTTTAGTTAAGCAAAAAAAAAAAAAAAAAGGGTTCAGAGTTTAAAACGGATCCTAACCAATTACTTTCGATATCAAGAACCGTTCAGAGATCAGATTGTCGACTGAATATCTGGAATTCGAATGACAAGGAAAGTAGGATCCCATACCACATCAGCCTCAATGAGCAAAGGATTTTTACTGCGGTAAAACTGCTGAAGCGTGGTAAAGCAGGTCCGCACAGCATCACCCGTTTAAAAAATAAGCAAGCTGGTTGCTTCAATACATTTCTTGAATCGTGGTGGCGCAAATTCTGTGGAACTAACTCATTGCAATGTTAAGTACGATGATAAGGAGTCACAGAAAAAACACATTTTTTTAATCCGCGGTATCTCCAGTCACCACACATGTTTTTGGCGAGATTTCATAAGCTTCTCCAAAGTTATTACATAGATATTCAGAATACATTATAAAATATTTTAGTCCAGTTTTTTCTGTCAATTTTTATTTTGGATCACAATACAATTTCAATAAATCAAAGCATCGCGACACATATACGGAGTATCTTACATTCCTCTCATGAAAAATGTCCTTAACAAGCAAAATAAAATGTTTCGAAAAAATCGCTGTAATTCAGCGGAGAATATCATAGAAAATTCGTCTTTAAACATACCTCACGACTAATTACATAAGATACTTTTAAACACTCCATCCAAGACTGATATAGTTTGCACACACTAACGTTTTGTTTCTTGAATAGCGAATAACAATCACACCTCAAAATAAATCTTTATTTTTTATGTTTGTCACTATTCTATCACTTCCATTCCCGTCACAGATGAGTCCAACACACAGATGACAAGTTTCTTAAAATGAGTAATATGGTTGTGGAAAAGAGAGAGCGGAATAAATTGTATACTACGCAAGATGTTACGATTTCAATTAAAGTAATTTTAGCTCTAGAGTTTTGAAAAGAGAATTAGGTGGAGGAGCAAGCCACATGGCCTGAACCTCGCCACAAGGCATGAAATGAACTTGATCATTTCCAAACTAAATGAACATAGAAAAAAAATTCACCTTACAATAGTTCCTTGTAGATCCCGTTTCTTGGTATTTTGTTTCAAAACTCGCAATGAGAGAAATGCAGGTCAGATGTTGTTATAAAATAACTCAGGGATCTTTGTATCACACCTCACCCAAATTCTTTCTACGCACACGTTGTAGACATAACAAATAAGTAATAAATACGTCATACATATATAGAAGATAAAGAGATAAAAACAAAAAGAAGAATAACGCGGGCAATGATAGCAAAAATGGATTTTTCTGATGACCTAGTCCGTACAAATAAAATTGAAAATATAAGAATAATGTACCATGAATCAATGAGCGAAACAGTTTCTCTTTACAAATGAATAAGACAAATGAATGAAATGTCTTGGAAACGAATATGTGACAGTTAGCAAACTTCACCCCGAATCAAAAATATTTTCTCACTGTAACCTTCCATTTTCTGGCGTTGATCAAAGAATGTTCCCCAAGAATACATCTACAGCAATTACGATAGGCACTCACCTAATTCTGGCTAAGACGCTGGAATGCCACGGAGGCTCGCCGTCGCTAGCAGACGGCATAAGCGCGCGCGGCTGGCGCCGGGCGCACAGCTACTGTCAAGACTTCGAGGTGGGTGCCGCTGTCCGACGCACCGGCCACGGGCCCTTGCTCACTCGCGCTCCAAAAGAGAGCTTTCTCCAGACTCAGTCAGCTACGCACGAAATGCGCTTTCCATCTCCGCGGCCGCCGCTCTATGTCCATCAGTTGCGGGGTCCCTGGTGTTCCGTTCTCTCTTTTCACCCTTCGAGAGGTTCTCCTTGCTGGAGTTGAGGGTTCTTTTCACGCCCACTGCTAGCTGGAGCGGCTTTTCACTTACGATTGTATCCATTCATACGTGCTTGGGTATAGGAGGCTTGCGTGTTGCGTATCCTTTGTCTACTCAGCAGCACTTTCTCGTCATTCAGATCTCATTGTTGATCAGTTATTCAATTTCTCAATCAATAATAGACACACGTCCAACTAAATCCTGCTGAACAGATGTATCCTACGTACAACGTTGATCTTCAGACCGAATACTTCCCTTGACCGAGTATGAGATTCTTTACGGACGTACATCTGATCAAAACGAAGTATACGCAAATACATTGTATTAAAATCCTTGTACGAAAGAAGTTTCTGAGCTCTTCCTTCAACAAACTTCGATAGAATCTGACATTTACTGATCGAAAACCAGATAGTCACTAATACACTATCAACTTTAAAAGCCTATAGATGAGGAAATTCCATTTTCGTTAGGTATCAATAAAAAATGAGCTAACATAATAAAGTAAAAACGCAATATTAACATAAATACAATAAAAGTAATTTCATAAGATTTCGATACATACAGAACACGTCACATGACTTTCTGATAATCGCGGCATTAATTATTGATTCATATGTGTTTCGCTTTCAAACGAAATTGTAATGGATTTCGTTTTGAAAACATAAAAAAGTACCATGGATGAAATATAATGCAAAATAGATGGAACAGCAATTGCGGTTGGAGAGAGGATAAGCATGAACAAAAGTGAAATACATACGAAGTTGTTTATACAAATGTACTTTGAATCAATTACTCCGACTTTTTTACAAATCAAAACATTGGTAAAATAATCTGGTTGTAAAATTGTTCACCGATAAAATGAAGATGTATTTGACTGAAATACACAGTAGCTTTGAAATATATCGCCAATTTAATTGAGAAAACAGTGTTTGTTCCTTACGGTTTCTTTTCAATAACATAGTTTGCTAAAGAAAATACGATGTATCTCGAATTTCAACAATATGAATGAGTATGGACAATCAAATAGCAGACCTACGCGAAGATATCGTAGTCTGCAACTCGGTAAGAAAGAGTGTTTCGTAGCATAATGAAGAAATGTTATATTCAGTTTTAAACATTTGATATTCGTTTATTGTTAGTAAATCGTTTGTTTATTGCGTTATTTACAAATTATGAAATACGCAATGGAAAATCTTGGAGAAAAAATATATTTTTTGACAAGATATTGTGAGAGGAAGAACTTACTCTGATACATCATTCACATACGCGCACTTTTCCTAACGACGAAAGATAATCGAAAAATATAATAAAGGAGAAAAAAATTCGTTCAATGAATATTTATGCACGGAGAATTATTTGATTGATAGAAGAGCAGAGAGAAGGCCTTTGTCATACGTTTTAAGGATCATTTCAGTATTTTTTGTAATTGTTTACAAGACTTTATGTGAAATGTACAAATAAATTGAAAATACAATGAATCAATTCACAAAAATCAAAATGTGCCATTTTATTCCAATGCTACAACGTGGGAGAAGTCGATCGGAAAGGCATGTATCTTCGGCGAAGTAGAAAATCCACTGCGAACAATACAAGGATTCCGGTGAAGCATGCAACTCGAACAAGGATTTTCCCAATGAAAATCCAGAAAAACTGAACAAGCTTTATTTGATCTGAACATAAAAAATGGTAAATTGTGTGAAAAATTTCGTGATTTTATTTATATCCCATTAAAGACTTCAGTAATTATCTTTACAAAAGTTCAATTCACTAAAAAACATTCCTGAATCAATGTATCAAAAATGTAATATTGCATAAATTTAGCATGTATAAATCAAAAGCCTAACATCCACAGTAAACTTCGAAAATAAATTTTCACAAAATCCTTTCGCAAATTATGTTAGCACAATTTAATGTTTTCCAAGTACATGACGCAGATAGATGGAAAATAAGTATCACAGTTTTTAAATAATTAGGAGGAAACTGAAAGAAGAATTTTCACGAAATTTGAGCAAATTTTCTGCAAGTTGACGTTACAGTAATAATTTTCTTCTGAGTTTGACCATATTTCTATAATGCGTTGGAATCACAAATTTTTTCTCTTTTAACTATGTTTCAAACATTCTCAATACATTGATTGGTCTCTATTAATTTTGTGTTGGAATACCAACTGAAAACCACATAAGCTTGAGTGCACATAATTAGAAAAAAAGCAAACGTTTTAAGTTCCTCGGAACGTTCAGATTTCAAGGAGCTAGGAGATAGCGAACACTACATTCTCCATGTGCACAGTGGCTGTACAAACAGTCTGTTTCGCCATGTGACAGACACGCGCTTTCCATCGAGGAGAGTAATGGACAAGCGCAAAGGTACATAGGTGCTCCAAGCCACATTCTACAAACAACGTGGACACCACGTGCTCCTCCAGCTCACTTAACAGCGGCTCGCGAAAGGAACATACTTTTAGTTCATAACGAAAGAAAAACAATTAATTTCGGATATAATTAAACACTAAAAAACGCAACATTGGAGCGTGAATTTGTGCAAAATTATGTAATAGTACACAATGTGATTAATATGTATAGATCAGCGGTGTCCAATTTATCTGAGCCCGCCGGCAGTTTTCTATACACATTCGATCGATCGGCACTGCACGGCACTGCACGGCACTGGACGGCACTGCACGGCAAGGTTTCGCAAAATATTGCCCAATGAATAAAACTAATGGGTCATATATATTTATTTGTGACACTATATTTTGCTTCTTATCAACAAATTTACATTATTTCGAGCTGAAAAAAAAATTAAATAGCATATTTTTTCTTTTTAAAAAGTATTTATAATATTTAGTATTATAATGAAATGTTTTCATATTGTTATGTGTGACGGGGCAATTCCGAGCACAATTTTCTATATTCTCTCGCATCAAATATGAATTCTCACATCATAGATTTGTAGCACAGAGTTGTGCCTCGCAACGTTTGACGTAAAGCAGCGCGTCCCCAAAACTTACTTTACGATCTGCGAGCTAGAGTACATTTTTCATCCAATTTTCCATCATACATTGGGGGACACAACTTTGTCTTATAAATCTATCCAGTCAGAATTATTATTGGACGGGGCATGTCCGGTGATCGAAAATAGAAAAGTGTGCTCAGAATTACCCCATCATACATTACAATATGAGGATATTTTATTATAATACTAAATATTAAAAATACTTTTTTAAAATAAAGAAATATACTATTTAATTTTATCAGATTTAAATAATATACATTTGTTGATGAGAATCAAAACATCACGTTACAAATAGATGAATATGACCCATAAGTTTTATTCGTCGGGCAACGTTATGCCAAACCTCGTTCTGTGTGGGTCCGATCGCTCGATAGTGTGATATAGAAAACGGCCCGCAGGGTAAGCTAAATTGTCGTGAAGTGTACTATAACTCGCGTTTGTAAGAAAAAAAAAGTTACGAGGACCGCAAAATGCTCGCTACTTCTACTTATATATGTTCTTTCGTATAACGATTTAACTGAAATAATTCTGATACGATACGCGAAGCAAAAGCAACTCAGATATTATCAATAAATCACAAGGCAAGAAAAAAATTTCAACGGAAGGAAGAGCTACGCATATCATTCGTTGATTATATTACGAGATGACTGTTAAAATATTGTTTCGTTTGCAGTATAAGAATGAAAATCGATGAAATTTTTTTTGAATAGTTCAATTGGAATCGACTTGGAAATGAGATATGTCCCGTCGGTGTTTTGTAAGTCGCCATCACAGACAATAGTCATCGAAAGGAACAAGCTTGGGTAGAAGTTCCTTCCTGTTTATCCTCCAGTGAGAACCGCTTATACTCTCATTACTTTCCAGAAATTTGCTTCCATTCAACATAATTAATGTCTATTATGTCCGTTAATTTAATAATCTCAAAGGAAAATTGTTTTCAGAATAAAAAATAAAACACATTTTAGTCACATGTTAGACTATAAATGTTACACATTTATTGTACGTGACAAAATAAAAATAATGGCTGAAACATATCTTAAATATGAGTAAAAAGTAAATTTCAAAAATACTAAATGCTGGATCTACTCCCATGTGTTTCACATTAAAAAACTCGATAAATAAAATATCAGCAGATTTTTATAAATTGTGAAAATCATAGAATCAACAATAACAAGGGCATTCTCAAGGAAACAATCATAACAAAATAATTTTCTCGGATTCATAGTACATTTCGTTTATGACAGCCTCGTCGCTAACTCCTGAGGACAAGAATAATTCTGTTAGAACTTCCATCCCACTTAATGCACTTACTGTCATGTTTGCATAACACCTCTCCTAGAAGTTTGTAAACATAGCACTGAAACACCTGAACATAGAGGTCTGTTTTGCAGAGAAGTTCAATTTGGGAAATCCTAATTTGGTTGGTATTTAGAATAACTAGTCGATTACCCAGCGTTGTCCGGGATTTTTCTTAGACTAATTTTCTTTTACTCAGGAAAAAATAAAATCTATATTGTAAGAAAATACTTTTACTTACAGGTTCTTCAAAACATGCACAGCAGCCTAATTTTTCAAATTCATAATAATACAAATTTAATATGAAAACGTAATAATATGTAAACGTGACTGTATGCACTACACCATCTCGCGGGAGCCGCGCCGATCGAATTTTCGCTTCTGAGGCATGACGTGGATGCACCATTTCATTAAAATTCTTGTCAAATCTAAACTATTTGTCGAAATTTTACGATTTAAAGACTTTTTTACCTTTGTTAAATGCACAAAACAAATAATCTATTAAATTCGATAATGATTGATTTTTTTGCGTTCTTAAATTAATTTCTTAAATTGAAGTATTTAACACTTTTATTTTTAATTAGGATTTATCAATAATTTAGGTTAATTTTGTGGATACATATGCTGTCGTGGACTTTTTTGTAGAACTTCATGAGGCAAACAATATAGTCATTTATAGTTTTCACATATCTCTAACCGTTTAGACAGCGTAAGCAAATATAATTCCCGATTTCATCGAAATTTATTGTCAAAAACTTTATATCTTTCTTAAACAGAAAACTAAAAGTTACTCTATGTTCATCCTGGACATGTAAACCCGAGGTCACCAAACTTTTTTTGTTTCTTGGACCACTCGCCATGTTTTTCGGTTTTGTGTAGACCCCCTACTTATTTAATATTGAAATTCTGCAAATTCATCAACTTCAAATGTGTTTTTGACAGTTGGTATAGTGCTACTCACCTTGAAAGATTTCGATTTCTAACTGAAGTATAAAAAACATAATAAAACGCATGTACTTTTTAAACATTTATTAACTGAATTCAAATTAAAACCAACCAAATTAAAATTTAGCATCTATTACATAAAATAACTAAGCAAAAAATAAATGCTTTTAGTGGGAGGGATGAACCTGATGTTTTAATAACAAATTTTCAATATTGGGCATCAATTTAGTCAAATCTCCTCGGTCCGTGATGTCCAATTTATTTTTTCTTTTTTTGTTATGAGATTTGCAACCGTGCTGAAACCTTTTCACCAGGTGTGAAGATGGAAAAGCCATTAAAAACTTTCTCGCGATATTCGATAATACAGGATAAGTAACAGGTATGACATACACACGGCAGACACACACTGTATGTGGATTATTCCATTCATGGAAAGCCAAAATTTAGGTCATGACCTGCTTAAATGAGATCCACTATAATGAACTCCCATTTACATCTCATGGACCCCCAATTTAGTTTTTCACTGTCGTAGACCCCTTGCCGGTCGTAGTCGATCCCCGGGGGTCGATATAGACCACTTTGGGTATCAGTGATCTAAACTATCTCTTTGTCAAATTTAATCACGATTTAGTCGTGATCAAGTAGCAAACATAGGCACATTTGTGCGTTACTCATTTATATAATAATATGGATTACTAGCTGACAATGTGATGATATGACCACACCAATCCATGCGGTAATTAAATAATGAAATGAACACGTAAGGAGAGACATGTCCAACAAGAGAATATTTCCTTTTTCTCAAATCTTGACAAACGAATGAGTTACAAGATAATCTTACAGCACGTGTTTACGTTGTGTTACTCATCATCACCTAAACAAATCAAGCAAGTTCATATAAGGGGACTTCGTTTATATCATGTTCACAAAATTTATTACATAGCATCTCTTATTATGCTACGGAAAGGCACTAGCCACTACACAAGAAACCCGAACGAAAAATGTAAAATTGTAAGAACTTGGATGACTTGTAAGAACAGCAAAGAGAATCACGCACGTTGTAATGCAATAGGAGGATAGGCTGTACCTTCGCAACATTATTTGCATCAGTAATCAATATCAAGGACTATAGAAGTTACTGACTTACTGATGTCAAAAGAAGAAGAAGTTGGTTCCTTCTGAAGGCACGTACACGCTTAAACAACGAACGACAACCAACCGCTTCGCTGGCCATGAACTGCTCAATGTGTATGGGAGGCGAATCAGAACCAAGGAAGCGGTTGGTTTTGGTCGAGGTTCGAACTTCTGGCGGTAAGATCAAAGGGTAGGCGTTCAGTTGGCCTTCGGACCACTCTCCCAGTGTAGACCCCGGCCCAATCGCACGATGGTTCATTTGTGATTTGCCTGGTCTGTTGAACGAGTGTGTTTTCTTCTTGTGTTGTAAAACGCTGTCAATACGGAGTGAAACATAAGATTGCGTTAAAACTGATCGGTTTTTATCAAATAAACAAAAATGGGAACAGCTTTCGTCTCGACGAATTCTTAGAGCCCACAGCGATTCCACATGACCGAATCTCTTGGCCCCAACTCCGTGGTTTGATGAAAATGAGAAGATGGCCAATTCGTTGGCGACCAACGTTCGTCCTCAAGCATTCGTTGTGGTTCGTTCGCCGAGATTTGCATAGTGTGTATGTCAGGACACCCGAAATCGTTACTTCCAGTACACCTGTCTCTTATACACATCTNTGCGCAAATTCCGCTAGGTTTTCAACTGGCGGTTACAGTAATATTAAAAGTGCAAAGTAAATATACCTCGATACTTTCGATGAAAGCAGTCAAGAGGGGTAGTTCATTTTGGACAATTCTTGACAATTAGTTCAGGACCCGGCCGAGACAAACACATTCGAAGATTACTATTGTCAATAGAATAACAGAAACGATGACGCATTATTACATCACTTAGGAAACCCAAGTCTTAGTAATACACAAGGAAAATACATATACACGTACATCGAATGCATAATACAAACATTGAATTAGAATGATGTAGAATGCATAATACATCGAATGTATAAAACGAACACTGTTGTGAATAAATTGATCTTTGCTTCCTCCTTTCTTCATGATTTTGACCTTTGAGATGGTCATTTACTCAATTATCAATTGTCCGTATATATTTCCGTAAAACTTTGAAACTTCCCCTCAACATACCTTAGAAAGGCGCGATCTTCATTTTCCTTCAAAATAGCTCTATTTAGCTTCAAAAACTGCTCCGAGTTCTTCCCTTCTGTTATTCCTGTTAGACTATTATTTTAATGCAGCTCCCTCTCAACAGAGACGGCAAAGTTAATAGATCGATTAATCCACTAACCGAAAATAATAAATTGATTAATTCACTGACGATGAATTGGCCAAAAATAATCGTTCGAATAATCTCCAGAAAGATTAAGTTAATTCATAATTAAACATTTTCAGCAATTAAAAGCCTATGCAATATTATTTAAATTTACTATATAAGTTAATATTTTAATTTGTTTTGATAGATTGAATTCCAGGACTATCAATAACGAGTATTTAATGAAACACATATTTTTTCTACTACTTCAATAAAATGTACCTACAAACTAAAAGATTATCACATTGTAAACATACCAATTACAAAAATAAAACCTTACTGAACAAATTTATAAATTAAGATACTACAAAATAATGTTGTCAACCTCATCTCCTTAATGAAATAAACGGCGTTGAAAACAGCTTCTCAGATACCATTGATGTAGCAATGAGATTATTATTTTTTAGTGCCACTGGATTTTTATATTCTTTCGAATATTCTTGGGATTCGATCCGGAGATTTGAGTAACGAACTTAGATAAAAAATTGCAAAGTTAGTTAGTTACTTCGATTTTATGGAAATGAGTTTGTCAAATTTTTAGTTTTAAAATCATAATTAAAAAGTTACTATTTTTAAGATAAATTAAAAAATCGATTAATCGTTTATTTAACAGATAATCGAATAACTGACAGATAATAACCAAGCGATTAATTAAGTCAATCCACAAAAACGATCAATTATTGTCATCGCTTGTCAAAAATACTAAGGAATACGGATTATTTTAGTCCTTCCCACACTTTTGGTCACTACAACTCTTCTATATAGTATCCATTCCTCCCCGTAAAAATGTGTCACTAATCGTGATTTTAATTTTTAATATGTAAACTAATCAAACTGATAAGCACTCTGATAAACTGGAACACACGAAAAGGGGCTAAAATCCCCAGGTTGAAATCTCTACTTCTAATCACATCATAAATCTCAAGATTTTACAAGCGTTTTAATTTTGAGTCACGGATAACTCACATTAGAAATATACATAAATGAAAATACAAGGAACGCAGTAAATGTATTTATGTCTTGAACCTTGAGAAACAAGAGGAAAGGAAAGAAACGCCGGCAGCTATTCTCAACTCAACAGAATGTAAGTTTACGTGGTTACAAATTTTGTGAAGCACTAACCGCCATGGCTATTCGTTTATATTGTGATAAGACACATGAAATACCGCATGATTAACCACAGAATGTATCAACACCTATGCATAAGAGAAGTAGGAATTACGAGCAACAATAAAGAATAACCAAGACATGAGAAATTATATATTAAGTAATAGTACATCAAAAGAGAACATATAGTCGACATATCTCATAATAATGAAATCTATAAGAAATAACGATACCTACATGGAAAAAGATTACCTGACATCGATATAGACCCACGGGGTTTTCAATTCATTTTTTACTTTATTTATTTAACTAACAGATACTCCTAAAAAGAACAATTTCATAAACAAAGAGTAAGACGTTTTGCAAAGGAAAATGTAACTGAGTTTCTAACGTAACAACACTATCTTTATGGAAGGGAAACAAAACTATAACACAGGAAAATAAAATTATTATTATAAACTACACCAAATATCGTGTACTGTGTTCTAGATTTTGCTATGTTTCTAGTTTTATGCTATACTAGTAAGCTATTTTATAGTACATGTTATAATTAGTTTAAAATATTAAAAGCAAACAAAACATTGTCAAAAGTGGAACTCAACGATTTAAGATAGATGACAAATAGAGCACCAAACATCGAAAAATGAAGTGTCATTATACCGAGACTAGCCCTCTTACCAATATTATTACATTAACTTTTTAATAATATAAATCTGTTACACTTTATACAATACACTAATATTATTAAGATGTTTAATGAAGTAATTAAAATATATGCCCTTGTTTTCCAATATATAATAACACATACGTACTTCACGTTAGAGGGGCGCCATCAAATCAGTTAGAAAAAGTGGGTATATCCTAAAAATGTTGGAAAGACATCGTTGTATATTGTCGAATGAAAGCGGTGTGCGTTTTTGCTGGAAAGTGGATGGGTAATTTCTTTTTTAGAAAAGGGGATGGTAGTACTGTCGGGGACCTATGTTCTACACTATCATCCTGCAACACATTTCGCAATGACAGGAAGCAAGGTATTAAGAGAGATACTACGTAGTAATAGAAAATTACCAACATAAACGTACTAATTATGAATGATAAGTATAAGGAAATAAAATTGAATAAAATATAAGCAGGTTAAAGTTCCGTGTAAGATGAGTCGGATAAGTGCCTAGACAAGTTAGGATGAACGTTGTACATGATCACATAACACTGCTATGAGGAAATAAAAAGAAAAAAAATTGGATATCTTCGTTAAGAAATCTGGGCAAAGTTGGGACTTCCAACACAGCGAAGATATTAAAACATACCTCGGGAACACATCGAAGACAACGGAAAATCGTATGCCATTTCGACAAAAATGAATTGAAACAAATTACTTACTGTCACGAGAACTGGATATCGTGATCACCAGTGCGTCATGCACTACACCATGATGATCACAAACAACATTACAATAATTTTATGTATTTCAGTTGCATAAGCAAATTGTTATTCATTCTGAAATTCTAAGTTGAAAATATACTCTGGCAGTGAGTAGGATTGAAACCTGCAACACATTTCATAATGATTGCAATGAACTTACGTTACAAAGCGATCCTAAATATTCCACAGAAACATATCATTGACATTATTGAAGATATGGTAAAAAGTGTAATGCCTGATTATTAATATTACTGTCAAAAGCCCATTGAAAGTTGGAAGCCATCTCTTTCGCAGTAGTTGTGCTAGCCTTTATGTCCCTCCAAACGCAGAAGACTGTATATGCAACAGGGATAGCATAATATCCGCATTTCCCATCAATACCCACAGTGTGTTTCTAGCATCAATTACGTGAGTTGGAAAATTCGTACATGATCACATAACGAAATTTCGAACTGAAATACACCCCTCGCTCACTTCGAAAACCACGACAGAAAGTTTCGTGCAACCGACGGTGTATGAAGCGGAAGGTAAGGTGTCAAATCTCATCACACAGAGTGGAGTTTGAGTCCCTGATGGAGGTGATACATGGCAAGAGGGGGAACTAGGCACATCACGAGTTGAAAGACGTGCTCAGTCGTCTCGCAATGGTTGCCTTCTTCGCAGTGCTGTCCTTCATTTGTCAGAGAGCATTTGAATTGTCACAAAAGAGAAGGCAAATGTCTTGCTAGAAGCATCAGACTCGTCAGATCAGCGCGCGAGGGAAAAAATACCGAAGCGACAGAAGAATGAGAAATACAAAGTAGGTACCTGTCAAAGGCAAACAATGGCAATCAAGATATGACATTTTCAAAGTAAAATTTTTGACAATGTTACAGACATATTCAGCATTCAACTACCGCAATATATTTGAATCATTAAATCCACACCAAGGTGATGCAGTCAACACCAATTTGGATACATATCGAAATCAAAATCGACTCACATTATCAATAAGTCGGAGTTTGGCATAGTTTTTGAGTTGCGTTGATGCCGAAGAAATAATCAAAATATGCACCTAATATAACACGGGCTCTCCCTTCGCGAAGACCTGCATTTGAGGAGGCGAAGTTAATGAATTTTCCAACAACTTTTCTTTTCCATCTACGAGAGTTTTTAAGTACATGTATGTTATGTTATACATTATCACAAACATATTTATTTTCCAAAATCTGAATATATTTAACATTATTTAAAATGACAATGTGAGCAACAAATCATTATAATGAAAAAACAAAACAAGAATGAATAACAGTTTACAGATCCTTTTTGTCAAACAAAAGTGTGACGCTGTCAACTTCAATGAGTTTTCAAACACCCCCACGCCTCTAAAGCGACGACGCTATATTTCAAGGAGTTGTAACACTAATACCGACTCAGAGGAACACATCCATTCTCAATCACATTCTTCACCCTGCTCTCCACTCGCAAGAAACGGCATCGCTGACGAACAAGGACCTCTTACAGTCTTTCTTCACAACCAACACCAGTTGGAGCAAGGAATGTGGAGTGCCTCAATCACAAGACATGAGCGCTGGTGACTTTGATTTCCGGACAAACCTGAAAGAACCATTCAAAGAATTTTCCCACGGGAGCAGAAATCCTCCAAGCAGAGAGGGGAACGAGATCTAATACCGAAAAGATGACTGCACTAATTGTATCCAGATTTAGGAAAATGAAGAACAGAAGGCAACAAACAGGACACGAATTAATTTGTAACTAATATTATTATATTATAATCTTATTATTATTCAGGCTTCAGGACTCGCCAATACTATGTAAAGAATATCATAATATAAGTAGTATAAAAGAATGTCACAAAATAGTATAAATGACATTTCACGCAAAGAACACCTTTTAAATAATGTTTATTATAATAATTGTGATCTACAAAATAAACCTGCTTTCCAAAATATAAGCCATTTCTTTTGAGTTATTTGCACTATTTGTCGCTGTTTTGACAATTTATTTGGATAATTTAATAATTATTAATTTTTCCCTGCAGGCAAAGTACACGCGAACCTAAGATTTCATTATACAAGTTTCTGTAAACAGAAAATAATGCTATAATTTTGAAAACTATACTATGCGTACTTTAAACAAAACCTATCGCTATATAAGAAGTACGAAGTTTAATTTGAATATATGGTAAACGTGATTCGGAAGTGATAAATTTAGCTTGTTTTTAAGCCGAGCTAACAGATAAAACTCAATTGAAAACAAGAATAGAAATGTGTGAAAAAGATTGATTTTCTTAAACTCCAGAAAATAAAAATTAGTGTATCAATCATCAATCCAATCATTCGTTTAAGAAACCGAAGTATAGTTATTACAAGTAAGTTCATCATGTTGTATCATATAAAACAGATAAGACTAATCAAACAATAGAAACAGTATAATAAGAATTCCGTTATAATATCGTTGTCACCCCACCCCCTAGCGAATGTTCTCCCGCAAAAGCAGGTCTTGTTGCGCAAATAAATAAAGAGACGCAATTCAGCTCTTACCTTTCGGTGGTGGGGTCCGCACAGTTGAGAGGGAATCTCAGCTCGATTACTTCGCCGTTCTTCTCGCGAAGTTGACCCTGCGTCTCCATGTAGAACTGCACCAGCTCCGACAGCGTGGCGAACTTCTCGCCGCCGTACAGGTCGTAGAAGTCGCCCGTGTTCTGGATCTTGATGTGTGTGACCTCTCCGTTGCGTCTGTCACAGAGAAGGAAGCGAGTGTCTTGTTAGCGGAAGAAATCTACTGGGGCTTATCGCTCTATTTTAGCGTGGGGTGGGGTGGGGGGATAAACCAGCGCCCGCGTCTGGTTTGGCGAACGTCTAGTTTCGATTTCAGTGATGCGGCGTAAATTCCGGAGGCCTGTGATTCACCGTTTTCTTACTCCGCATTCTTGGCATAATGATTCGCAACTAACAAAATCTACATTCCTCGTGTTTTCGGTATTTACATTTGCAAAAGAATCAGGAAAGAAATAGAAATACAATGTAAAATATAAAGCTGACGGTGCAACTCACTCGGTGAAGAATTATGAGGCACTTGTCGTCAAAGGTGATTGGGGGCTTATTGGAATCGTGTCGAAAGCAAGTGCAAAAAAAGATATTCGTCACGTTATGATAAAATCCATAAAAACCTAAAACACTTTTCCCAATACAATTTTCAAGTTAACAAAAATTCATCTATCACAAGAAAGTGTATTCAAAATTATAGTACCTAATAAAAATCGTTTCAATTTCAAAACGTCGCAAAACACTCTTTATATATAAAAGAAGAAGAAGAAGAAGAAAGAAAGTACGCCGCAAAGACTTACAGTCTAGCAACATATACAACCTATCAGACTCAATATTTTATCTTTTGGTCAATTCTGATTACTCAATTTATTTCCTTTTTATCTAACAAGTTAATTTCCAAAACACACATTCAGCCCCTTCCGCATTTTCTCCACAGCGAAATATTAATCAAGAAACGACAGTTAACTCTCCATATAACAGGGCATTAACTTTACATGGAACATTTTGTAATGTGACGTGGACAGTTTCGGAGGAATACTCCACAGAAACCAGGAATATTTCATCCTTAGCTGGTAATTGCAGAATGCGCAACTGATATTAAAAGAAACCAGGAATTTTAAATATTTTGATACTGATATTTTGAATATTTGAAATAAGGAAATTCCAATTCATTTTGAAAATCATGTAAACTACGTCGGGAAGCATAATCGAAAAATAGTTTAGTTGATAAGACTTTTTAGGAGCGGAATATCATACTCTTAATTGAAGGAGAGGAGACGTTATTACATGTTGTCACCATACTTTTTCATAAGTTTAAACAAATAAAAAGTACATCAAAGCTCAAAAAATTACATTTATAAAAATTGCAAAACATCAAGATGAATTTTATATCAAGTGATTCAAGTTTCAGATAAACAACATGAACGTAGAATGTTGTGGATAATAGACGTAAATTGAAAGGTGTTTATAATTGAACAACTGTACCTATAATTTCATAAATAATTAAAATTCAATTTCTGACTGACATCTTTGAGGGCGGGGGATAGGGAAAGAATGCCATTCCCATAACTTACTTCTAATTCTGAATTTCATAAAAGGGGTATTCAGTCGGTTTTTGGGGGGGAAGGTCTTACCTGAAGTTAAGGTTTCGAGTTCGGATTCGATTTCCGGGTAAGATATAGGAGTTTTCATTATGCGTTGTACTCGTGGAAGGAAAAAGGGGAGATCGGGTTTCATCAAAGTCATACAATCACTTACACCCTTATGATTTCGAAGTATATCCATCTCACATGTGCATCTGAGGTTGCCCTGTCACTCCTCCAGAAGGTCCAAACCAGCATTAGGACTGCAAACTAATGAAAGTTCCCCTACCCCACAAAAGCAGTCGTTCCTCGACCACGTGGTTGCACTCAACGTAACATCGAGGCATCCGGGAGTTAAACGCTGATGACAATCGTCGTGTGACCTGAACGAGGAAAAGGAAAATCGTGGAAGCTGAGGTTCCTGTAAATCGTCAACAAACAATTAAGCATTGTTTACTTGTCATTAAAGAATGGATTCCACTTGCACGCAAAGACAGTGAAATCTCACACAATCATATTACTCCAATGTAGTGTTTAGCTGATACAAAGAAGTTAGGTAATGGCTGGATTGTTCTTCGTATACCATGTCATCATTCCTTTTCGACTCTAATCGTTTCTCTAAAATACTTCCTCAATTTTGATGAATTATAATCTTAACTAATTCATGATCCAAGAAGGGAAAAACTTCCTTAAAATCCACCATAGAGTGTTTCCCAAAATAATAATTTTCAGAAATTTTCTGAATGAATAGTGTCAAAATTTCACACAATAATAACTTTTTTTCTCAAAAAAGCACTTACAAAATACTTAAATAATAAATAAATAACCATAATAACAAGTTACTACACCATTGCTCCGTTTTATTACATGAAGATGAAACTTGATATCGATTTGGGTTCATTAGACGAATATTGCTTTCTTTAATTGATATAATTGTCATAATCGAATTCGTGTTATTCAATTTGACGTAATTGTCGAATTGTAATTTAAAAAGAGAATTGGTTTCTGATGCTCACTGTATTTTTATGCATGTTCATATATTTCGAGATACCCAACAATTACACTTCATTCCTTCGTACTTCTCTATCTTAATAATCTTCGCCCTGTGGAGCAAATACGTAATAGACAGACTCATTAACTACAACAAGCTGTTCCCACCACACATCCTATCTTACTCTTACGATACGAACATTTTGCCACTTTTTCCTCCCGCACACGAATCAATCATCTTCAAAAGCAGTGTTGTAAGCGATCTGTCGTTCTAGGACATTACCCATAAAAATTACCAGGTTCCTTCCAGTTTTCTTCCATGCGTGGTTTTTCTCGCCCTGTTCCGACAAGACAGTGATCTACGATCTCGTTTTTTCACTTTATTACAAAACGCTTAATCTTCTTGTACTCAGTTTTTGTGTCTCTATTACATTACACGATTCGTATATGGGTCAACTCAAGATCTTTGTACTTCCAGATCCCTTTATTAGCTATTTTGTACTCATGAGAACTCTATATAACTACAAATAGGACATTCATCTTTTTAATATCCCATCAAGTAACACTATAATGCCCTTTACACAAACATGAACAATTTTTATTGCCTTCGCCCAGTATTGAAGAGAGTATTATTACGCTAAGTAAATGGGAAATATAAGTGCAATGTTAAATTCAAAGAAATTCAAAGAAATTCTACACATACTCATTAAATAAACAGTAATTGCTCTTTCGCGTGTCTCTAACTCTCCAATCTCCGCTGTATCAAAATGAATTCTACCCCAGAGGCAATGTCGATTCCAAGTTCAATGGCTGCCCAAGTCACGATCTCCAAACGTTCTTTAGTTCATGCAAGAAACTTTTTCACAAAAAAAGTTTTTGTAAAAATCCCCAGGTATCCCCATAAGCATAGGTTTTGATTGGGGGAATGGCTATTTCTGTTGAAATATCAACATATATTTTTATTTGATTTTTGGTAGGAAAGAGTCATTTACTGGCGTTTAAGAAACTTCGCGAAAATGTGAAAAATGGCCAGAAATAAACCAAATAAAACTTCCGAGCGACACTGGACAAGTTTATCTAGTATGTAATAAAATGTTTTATATTCACTGATTCTGAAAAATTTCTGATTCTGAACCACTAAGCGAGCAATGTGTATGTCTTGACTTCTTTCTGAAAAATTTCAGGTATCATTAAGATGAGGGGTTTAAATATTTAGAAGTGAAAAGTGGCCTTATTTGCAGAAAAAAGAGTTGCTGTATTCTTTAAATACGACAAAAACTACGAGAGGCGCATGTACTATCCGATTTTTTATTATATATCCCTTATATTGAACTGCTGTAGATGCCACAAAAAATCGTAGAAAAAACTAATTAACACCATTAAATTAGTCTTGTTCTTCTGCTTATACTCAAGTAAAAAAATAGTTCTGAGAATGAATAATACAGTTTTAATATCAGAAATGTTTCAAAAAACGCGAAATTTTTACCGTTTTTCCCGATACGTCGACTTTACTATTTTTTTATAAAATAAACTAAAAGTGTCAAAAACAATCATATTCAGCAAATGTTAACTATTATGTTTGTGACGACATTTCAAAATTTCCAGCTTCTACATGCAAAATATAATGAGTTATTAACCTTTTCCAAAAACATTGCTAAAACGACCAGGCACATTTTTAAGGAATAAAATTTATATTGTCGTCTTCAGGAAAATGCTGTGATTACATGATCAATGAAATTGAATGTTTAAAACTTAATATGTAATCACAAATAAGTGATAAACAGAACTATGTTTTCAGGGTTCGGATTGACGATCTCATGGAACGAGTGAATGAGAGAGGGAGAGAAAGTTCTTCCCTAAATTCACGACACCAATGCCTCACTTTTCCTTCACACCTTGCGTCCCAAGCAACGGATGGTCTCGGCAACATTATGACCTCTCGCGTTTTAAAATCTAGTCACTTATAGGACTTCACATCAGGCGGGATTTGACAGAACTGCACTCGTCATAGCTCATGTCATGCATAAGCAAACAATAATCGAGAGGTGACAATATGACAGTTACATATCTAACAGATTAGTTGAACATTATGCCCATCCGCAAATTAACCAAGAGTATGTCAATCGCTATTAATGACTAACCGGCACTTACTTTCGAAACGCATCTCGTACATCCAATTTGTTTCCGGTATATGTTTGTATATGATAAAACTAGCCTGAGAAATTATCACATTATTGATGGCAAACACAAATAGGTCAAATTTAGCAAAAATGATGGAATCTTCCTCCATTACTGAGCGATGAGTTTGCATTCATAATATGAACATACCCATGATATCCTCTTGCATGAAACCCTATATATTACAACATAATTTATGTTTTATAATTAATAAAATATGTTTTATAATTAATAAAATGTTTTATAATTAATAAAAGAAGAAATTAATGCCAAGATTTTATGAGAAGTACAAACATTTTATCATCAGACGTCCGCGAACCACAAGTGGGCGATCACTGATTTTACCAAAACCAAATTTTCCTCTAACCTCTAGTATGACTTTTACAAATACTTCATCGCTTCTTCAAGCTTTCTTTGAGATAAATACTAGCTTTCTAACTTCAGTTCTAGAGTGGTTTTTTTTTAATTCGTCTTTTTTCGCTAAAATTCAATAAATCGACACGTTGCATGAAACGCGTTTCCATGAAACGTGTGTTGCAAGAAACTCGGTGTGCACATATTTAAATGTATTTAAAAGCGTATGGTCTCATGAAACGCGATTCATCGGGTGTCCTTAGCAGGTAAAGGAAACTAACGAGGTGTTGTTCGGTTCTCATTGGATGGTGTAAGAGACATAATATGCGGAGCTCGTATCCTCAATGAGTACTCACCGAACAGAGAGAGTGAAATCTCCAGGGTTCGCTTGAGAATGGCGCGCCAAGAAGCTGCCATCGAACCCGCGCTCCAACAGCAGCACCTCGGCGTCCAGCCCGGTCACATTGGGATGGAACCATCTGAAACAAGGAGAGTGTCTCTCGTCAGTATTCAACTCCCACAAACACAAACAACTATAGAAATAAGTCACTGGAAAGCGAGAGGAAAACATTCATTGTCAAATTATTGAAACATGAACAACATATTGTCTTATACGTACATGAAATGGGTAAAATTATTCTTTATTACAAACAAAAATTACGGTTCCAAAACGAATCTTATACATTCTTTGTTATATATCTTATTACGTCGTAAAATATAGAAATATACGCCATAAAAACTCGCTTACGGTCTATTCTAGACTAAAACCAAGTTAAATAATTTACGTACTTCTATAACTTTTCTAAATTTCTGAGAAATTAAGATATGTGTTATAGAGCAACGTTTAACGGGTTGCATATCCAGAAAATAGTATGACATTAATATGTCATTTCTTCAACATTTCTCTAGCTTGCTAATATTTTTTAACTAGCTGAGTACTCGCGGATTTGATCAAGTGATTTTTCTAAAATGTCTGAAACTTTATTCTTTCTCAAGTTGCCATTGATATCCAGTGAGAATGACATCCATTAATATTGGTGGTTTGATAATATTTGTATCAGAGTATCACTACTCAGCGATGCCAAAAACCCTGAGTTCGTCACGGATGTCATTTCCCATCATTTTTACATGGTATCCTCTTCCCCGGAAGTAGGTATAGGGGATGGTCGTGGATTTAAAGTCACCATTTTCACACGAATATTTTCATGTTTGGACAACGCAATGCAGAATAATCGACGTAGACTACTTGAAAATATTTTGAATGATTATTTCTTTGCTAATATTTTCGATAATTTCGGGTGTGATGCTCCTCCCAACCCTCCACCTTTAGGGGTGTCGTGCATGTAGTCTGAAAGGTTTCGTATCTTTGGAACTACACATAAACCTATTTCCACCCCCTTCCGATCGGTCGCTTGAGTTGTCATTCTTCCATGAGGTGAAATTAAGACCTACACGATATCGGGAACTCACTATCAACTCGGCGACGCAGAAAACCTTGGACTTGTCACTGGTATCTGTCATGTTCCATAATTTTTTCATTGCAACCCCATGCCTAGGGGTGCTGGAGTTTATATGGGCTGATTGTGGATTAAGGCGCCTTCGGAAACGGCATTACTTATTTCAGCGGCCCCAAAAACTATGAACTTAACATTAATATCAGTCATTTTCGTTTATTTTTTACATTCGATCCCCTTCTCAACCCCCAAAAAAATATGTTATCATAATGGGTGATCATGGGCTTAAGCGGTATTGAGAATCTGACGCTGGTCTTCTGTGTCTGAAAGAACGATGTATTCAACATCAATATCGGTCGTGTTTATTCCTTATATCAAGTGATCGTGCACATATGTGGTAATGAGAACTCTCCACTTCCGCTGTCCCAAAAGTGATTTATTCAACACCAACATCGGTCGTTTTTTAAAATAATTTTTATCTGTCCTTCATTCCCACCCCACGGGTATATGATCTGCAATGTGGACTGACTGTTAGCTTACAACGCATCGGGGGTGTCCTTATTCCTTTCGCAAAGTACGGTTTCGAATCTAACATAGGATTTTTCCATTATTTACATATTGTGTATATTAACCATTAAACTTCCCCACATTTCTAGTTGAATGATTCTGCATCATCTAAAACATCTAAGCTGTAACCCTTTTAGTTTCCACGATCATAAATTTCTAATATACAAATAAAATTATATTTTTACTTATTTGTACATATGTTAAAGAAAATATTCAATTTTTTTGTAGTAAATAATATTTTTTGTTTATCAAGTTTGTACGCGGAAGTCAATACAATATGAGAGACTAACACGATATTTTCAATGTTTAACTGAACGCTGTTATACAACGCGATAAACAAAAACATCAGTATGTCAAACGATAAATTTTCTTTATAGTCCGTGAATAAATTTTTCAAGTAAACAATAATTACGAGGTGACGTATTCCGAACCTCCAAAATTCCTTTTTCATATTAACGTATCATTAAAGTTTTATGCAAAGTAATCGTATGACTCAAGTGGATTTTCGCTAGAATAATTATATAATCCATTACTTTGCCGTCAGTTCAAATAAAAGTGTTTTTAGAAATCAAACTTCTTGAAGGGAAACTTTTTTTACAGATCAACCCGCCTTAAAAATCAATCTACGCCACACCTCTCACTAAGATACCGGTCACAGACAAACAAAATACTTCAAGGTCAACAAATCAACTCGAACAAAGGACAAACATGTATAAGGGCTCATGTCAGCATGAGTATTTTATAGAGTGTAGTGGTTCTGAATTGCCCGCTCACAGATAGGTTCGGAATGAATTTTTAACTCTACACCGTTTACGGCGAATTATTGTATTACGCCGCATACTTCCACACGTTAAAAAATAGTCCGCAGAAAAAATACACATTTTCTCTGAAATCGACTAAACATTAATTTGAAAATTAAAATACATTACCAATAAAAAAAATTAATGGTTCGATTATTACACAAACAAAGGAATGCTCTGTGATAAACAGTGTACGATTATTATGGATGAACACAAATGTGGCTAATACAGAATTGAGGGAGAATTCCAAGTAACAAAGATAAACAATCTACCGCAAAATGAAAAACGAATGCGAACAGCTGAAACGTCAGTTTTAACACACTGATCTACGGATCATACAAAATCAGTAACACGAATGAATAACAGCAGTTGCATATATGGATTGAAACTTTCAGAATATTCCCCTAAATTAACGTGACATTAAATGAATGATAAATAGGAGAAGAAGTAAATTACAGTGATTTCAACTCAACGGTTGGATTTACCACTCTATCTGTCTAAAATTTACAGGTGTGCATAATGATATCTGACTTTCAATGATTGTTTTACAAAACGTGCGCAGAAGTGTGAAAAACTGGAAAACGTGTGAAGAAAATTTACCAATGAAAACGCCGAAGCATAATGACAAAGCAAGAATGAAGTTTGCACCCGGAGCTAACACGTCTTAATAGTAGGTTGTTGAGAGCATACCTTCATAATCCTATACGCGCGAGTAAATTCTCAAAAGCACAAGGAAAACGCGATCGAAACCGCCGGGCAGTGCCCAAGCAGAAGCGGTGTACAGTAGTCCAATGGGATAAGTGCTTGGCTAAAATGAAATAAAAATATGTTCCCGCATTTATGAATTTTCTAACGTGAGTATACTGTCAGTTTACAAATATTTGATAATTTGAATATTATAAAAATAGTGATAAAGTAACAAAATTGTAAAACGAAGATATACAAATCATGAATTTTAATATTTCAAAAATTATCAACATGATGAAAAATGTAATTTTATTAACGTAGCATAATTTAAGAATGATAAAAAAAAACAGTTTAGTGAATCTGGGTGACAAACCTTCGGAACTCACATGGAGTAACTGGAGTATATGAATATTTCAATTAATATTACTTTACATTACTATCAAAATTACATTACACTACGTTTATTTCCCTTAATCTCATTCTTTTGAAATAAAATAAAATAATGCAATATAGTCCAGTTTTCTCATATCACCTAAAACAACTCTTTCTTCAGTTACTGTAATTCAACAATTGCCGACAATAATTTATCACGAATTTCTCAACGACAATTAACTCTGAACAACAATAATTTATTATTGGGAGGCTCTTTCTCTGACCTGAAAATTACAAATATTTTTTTTTCGGGTTAAAAAAGTTCATTTTTTACAGATTTCGCATTAACAAATGTTTCTCAACTACCATTGGGGGACATGTGGTAAACTAACTCCATGTCCCCCCTCCCCGTCTCAGCGGCACTGTTTGCACACATCAATACAGTACAGAAGAAATTTAGGTCCATGGAAACCAGTGTTGGCTACCACTGCACGATAGCGCGCTCTCTAGCGGCAAATTGCGGCGCCGCGAAGCGAAGCATTCGGGGATTCCTTCGCGAAACGGGTGCAAGGACACGTACGAGGGACAGACGACCGGGGGTGGGGGGTGCGGCGCTTGCAGCGAAGGTGACGGCAAGAGTAGATGGCAGTGTAGAACAGCGTGAGACAGGCGGGTATCCACTCTCACGAAGCACAAGCGAAACGAGAACGAAGCGGGATTCTTACGGCCAATGTTGAAGAGACGAGTGAATTATATGTACACTACGAAGAGTGACTGCACGCGCACTTCGGATCGCATCAGCGAGTCCACAATTGACCGGGAAAGCCCAGTAAAAAATACTCTTACATAAAAGTTAAAAAATCGAGGAACTTCCCGAAATCGTAGCAAGCTTATTGAGAAGACTCGTCGCAACCTTCTCTAAAACAATTGCAGAATGAATTTTCGTTGCAACCCCGAAATTTAATTCTTTTGTTTCAAAAAACTGAAGGGCAATTTAATATCGAATAATCATCAATTTTATTTAAACCTTTTATAATGACCCTGATTTTGAAATGCACACGAGAAACATTTTACAGTCAAAAATATTTCAACTAAAAATGTGCCCAGTTTCAGAAATCAACTAAAGAAGAAAGTAAATACAAATCAGAGAAAATATTGTAACATTTTCTAATACTTTTTCTACAATATATTTCTAATTGAGTGGGAAGAAAAAGCATTCTATGCTTTCTTTGTATCTCAATATCTAATGGAAATATCACAATTTAATAATACGTTCTTCACTAGAAACTCGAACGTACTTAGTATAAATTAAATTTGGAAGTCATGGAAACCACGTTATTAAGCGTGGTGAAAAATTGTAGTTATCAACTAAACTAAATAAGAAACAATTACATCATTTTCGTACATTCTTCAACTATGGATATCACAGCGAAATTTTGTAAATATTTCTTTCAATTTCACAGATTTAGTTCATTTCTCCAACACTTTCCCCTTTTAGCAAACAAATTTTGTATATTGTAACAATATACAAAATATCGTAACTATTGTAACAATATACAAACTATTGTAACAATAAATCGTGAATTTAGTGTTATTTCAATTTTTAAGCACTATACTCAGAATAATCTATAGTTCGATAATAACTTACATGTAATTTTTTGCTTAAAATTACAAACATATTGACATTCTATTAGTATTATAACTCGCAGCTAACTTTTTATCTTATCTAGGAATTTTTGCTGAATTTTTTGAATCCGCCTCTGCCTTAGGGCCCTTGATCGGAATTGATGGGATGGTCCCTTGCTTGCTTCCGGAGAGTAAATTAGTTTTTTTTTCCCTCCACGTGGTCATACGCAGTTTGTACTGTTTTTTGACAATAAATAAATTTATTATTATTTAATTTTATACACTTTGTCAAGATGTTTTCTTGAAATTTTTCATACATAGTTCCATTTATTCAATTTTATTTAATTTGAACTATTAATTAATAACGTGCTCTGTTTTTAATTATTTCATTTTTATGTAAGTAAGGCAAAGGATAAGTTAGGCTTCAAAAGAAACCTTTTGTGAGGGGGTAGCGAGGTCACTTTTTTACAAACATTTACTGAATAGCCGAATAAACTTAATAGATGCCCTCTTTTAGGCTTGAAAAGAAAATATCTCAAAAGATTTCACTTAATTTCAATTTATTTTATTCAACATAATTTAACAATACAGTATAAGTATTACCCATAAGAAGAACAAAATTATGTTACGTAGGATGGCAACATTTGCGAGGAATCGAGTTGCGAGTAGCTACCAGCCGGCGCTCGAGCCCTCCTGTAGTTATATATATTCAATATTGATGAGAACACAATGAAAAATGACGTAACGATGTTTCTTACATACAAGAGCACCAGATGGAATTCAGAGATTGCAAACCTGATAATAGCATAATGGCTAAGGCACTGGAGGAAGATTCACAAGAAAACGAAAAAGAAAAAAAGAACATACAAGAGCATAATATATAATTTGAGGTGCTGTCGCATAGCAACAGAAATGGTCAAGTCGATCAAAATAGGCTAGGTGTTTTCTTTCACCACTTGTATCTCAAAAGTATTATATGTTTACATTAATAACAAAGTTTTGCTGAAACTTAAAGAATAAAAAGACAAAATAGGAACGTGTTGGGTTTTAAATTAGTTTTGTTAATCTTATCTTGTCAAACCTACATCTATTACAAACAAGAGAGCAGAGAACAATATAGAAGAACTTATGTTGATTTTTGCCTTCCCCAAACATACATCCCGACCGGCTACGGATTACTATCGGTGCAAAAAGCATACAAAATAACTTGTAAGTTACTCTCGCACTAGCAGAGGCGAACGAGAAAGACGAATGGGATAAAAATTCGAAAAAATACGGAACGTGTTTCGATTGCAGTATCGTGAAATACTTTAACTTTTATATTACTTGTAATGAATTTAGAAAGAGCTTATAACATTTTCTCCTTTTGTATACCTCTCTGTGGTATTATGGATAATACGAAGGTATTATACAAATTTCTAAAATAAACTATAAACTTTATTGTCAAAAAGCAGTACAAACTGCGTATGACCACGTGGAGGACAATAAACTAATTTACTCTCCGGAAGCAAGAAAGAGACCATCCCATCAATTCCGATCAAGGGCCCTATGGCAAAGGCAAATTTAACATACTCCTAACGATTAAAAAAATAGTTCGACACGTGTTATTGTATTAACAAATACCAACAATTTTTTAAAATAAAACAGAAAAGTCATTTCACAAATACGTATTATTATCAAGCTATAAATCAATCGGAAAGTATTGTTGATAATTCGTAAATATTAAATAACACTAAGTTCGCTAATAATTATATCAATTGATGCCGTCTTCAGGTAAGAGCCTAGCGAGTCTTTATAAAAAATCCGCCTCCACCCGAAGGAAAACCGGAGAGAAACCCGGGTCAGGATGGGGCTACAGAATTAATGTACACAACCGTGCCAGGGTTGAGTGTATATACAACTAAATTTATATGAATAATAAGACATAATATTAGCATGCAGGAAAATAGTTTTGAAATTGTTGTCAGATATTTTGAAAGCACTACAACAATGGTGTGATAAAGTACAATATGGCTTTAATTTTTATTAAAATCAATAAATTCTTTTACAGTGTGGAAGCACTGGTGCAGGGGGTAGTTTTTAACCGCGGATTTGAAAAGATTCAATTTCATAATATCTTTAATATTTTTGGGCAAGGAATTATTTAGAACAATTCGCGAATGATACGGCCCTTTTTGGCAAAGCGCGTTTGACACTCTTGGACGATGAATATTATTCCTATTGAGAGTATTGTGTTCGTGAACAAAACTGTTTTGTATGAAAAGGGTGGTGCTTCAGTAATTCGGTCATAACAAACACGACAGTTTTATAAATATAAACGCAATGAAGTGTTAAAATATTTAATTCCTTGAATAAAGGTTGACAAGACATTCGGGGGAGAGATTTACAAATTATCCGAACAATCCTCTTCTGAATTCTGAAAGTTTGGACGCTCTGCCCGAAATTACCCCAGATGACGACGCCGTATCGCAAATGGGAATAAACATTTGCAAAATATACGCAACGGGAAATATGTGAACTAACAATATTAACTAAGATTCGTAATGCGTAACACGATTTACTTAATTTTAAATTAAGATTGTCAACGTGACAATTCCATTTGAGATTGTCTTTAATATGAAGACATTTCTGTTAGTAACAGTTTTATTTGCGTTCCGTTTAACGAAAGAGAATCCTGGGGTAAAGATTTTGTGACACTATTGTGAAATGACACAGACACTGTTTTATCAGTATTCACAATGAGGCAATTTGCATGGAACCAAGCCGAGAAGTTAGTCAAAACTTTTTGAACATTGGCATGTTTACATAGTAGATTAGTATCATCGGCAAAACGAACCATTTTGCAATCTGATGTGGATGATGATATGTCGTTCACATGCAATAAAAAGAGTATAGGGCCGAGAATTGATCCTTGGGGTACTCCGCAAGTAAGTGGCTTTGTTTCTGAAAGACAACGCTGAAGTATTTTATTTTTAGTATAGGATATATCGACCTGTTATCTATGTTTTAAACAGAAAGTCAGTCACTGATGCGCAAGAGTCCACGAATGCCAAAAGATTGTAATTTTGAAAGGAATTTCGTGATCAATGACATCGAATGCTTCAGGTAAATCAAGAAAAAAACACCTTGAGGATTTTCTCCAATGTCAAGAGAAGTGGTAACATCATTTAAGAAAGAAAATATGGCGCTGGTGGCGGAAAAATATTTCCGAAATCCTAGTTGATTGACAGAGAGAATGTTATTTTTTTGATAGAAAATCCAGAAGACACTTATAGAACAATTGTTTCAAGGATTTTTGAGAAAGCGGGTAGTAGAGAAATTGGTCGATAATTACCAACATTGTATTTGTTTCCTTTTTTGTATATAGGTTTCACTTAAATATTTTAGGAAACACCCCTTCCGATAAATAACTATTAAATATGTTTATGAGTGGATTTAATATAAAGTGGGACGAAAATTTTACAATAAATTCGGGTATATTATCAATGCCTGTTAAAAATTTGTTTTCTAATTAACTGATGATTTTCATGATTTCACTGGCGTTAGTTTCGGAAGTGAACATAGTATGGGACACGTGGGTGGATATATTCCGAGGACATTGGTTTTGAAATGTTGAATTAGTCATATTACCTACTTCTGAGAAATGAGAATTAAACAAATTTGCGATGTCAAGTGGATTTGATACGATTTTGCCAACATGTAGTAGGGAAATGTTTTCTTCGCGATTTTCAGGTGACGTGTAATTCTTAACAATATTCCACATGGTTTTGGTCCGATTTAAGTATCTGTCTGTCATTTTCCATAACTTTAGCTGCATTGACGTCTTATATTTACGGAAATAATCATGGAATGCGGGTGGTTGCATATGGAGTTTTGAAAGATAATATAAACGGTGTTTTTTTTAAAGAAATTCTATTGTATTTCTTTGTGTTCATTAATTTGCGTTTTATTCGAAGCTAGAGTTGTAATGTTTTAGGATTGTTGAAATAAATACATTGAATTTGCCGTTGGTGTTTTGGCAATTGTAAACATCTTTCCATGTTTCTTCACGCAAATAATTTGTAAATATGGATCAATTTGTGTCGTTAAACTGTCTGGAATACTTGTAAATGATTTTATGTGGTTTCAGTTTATCTTTAATGGTTAACACTTGCGCAAGGTGATCGCTGTATTCAACACAGAACACTTCAGAGAAATACGAGATTTCATTGTGGACAATAATTTGATCTAACAATGTTTGAGATGAACTGGAGAGGCGAGTGGGGTCGTTTATCGTAGTTACAAAGTTAAAGAAGTCGATAAGATTCTTGAATCGATTTATGGGTGAATTTGCGTAATCAGAAGCACTCAGGAAATCGATGTTGAAATCACCACATATAATGGTAGATTTTTTGGATTTACGTGTAATACGTTTTAAAATAATCTCCAATTTCCGAAAAAATATGTCAAGATCAGATTGTGGTAAATAAATACATAAAACAATAATTCCTATGTCGCTCAAACTAACTGCAGAAAATTCCCCTATCAACGCAGAAGTTCTCGTAGTGTGACAATTGAGAAGATAAAATATTATTACGAACGTAGATACACGTACCTCCGTGGGGATGTCTTCCTTTAAAATTTTGTCGACAGTAAGAACTTGCTACATAATAATTAGAAATATGCGTATAATTGATGTTACTAGTTGAAAGCCAATGTTCTGTGAGGCATAACAAATCGAATGGATTTTCGTCTACCAGAATTTCAATGTCAATTTCTTTGAAAAGGATTGGATATTATGATGAAATATAATTATTTTATTTTCGCAAAGATTAATTATGTTATGTTGAACACCGGGAGGCAATTGTTATGGCGCAGTTATAAAGCGCATGAGCGCGCTAAGCTCAAGTTCCCGAGTTCGAATCTCGGTCCTGTCTCCCATTTTCATTCAACATAACATAATTAATCTGTTACCTGGCGCAACCGCAATGTAAGGGATTTCTGTGTGTTTCGCAAACAGTTTATCATTCTCGAGAAATAGAATCGAAGTTAGATTGTGGAGAGGAATTTGAATTTGGTACAGCTTCTAGTCTCGGATCAAGCCCGCACGCTGTACCCGAATGCGATTGTCACCTTCGAGTACCACATCGTAGCAAGTTGTAACTGTATATGGTGGCGGAAAGAGATGTGGATGTAGGAATAGATGAGGACGAGTGAGATGAGGAAGGAGGAGGCGATGAGGGCGAGTGAGATGAAGAAGGAGGAAGATCAAGGACAGGGAAAGAAATGGGTGTGGAGATGGGGAGGGGGTGATGATGATGTAGGAGCAGAGAGAGATGGAGGATGGGGAGATGATGAGGTAGGAGTAAGAAAAGGAGCAGGAGGAAAATGTCAGATGTGAACCTAGGAGAGAACCGAAGTGATGTTTTCCAGGCGATCTCAGGTGTAAACCGTGTTGGGTAAAGTCCTTGGCAGTTAGGTGTGAGTTTTTTTAGTGTACGTAGTCCGCTCTATGAGTGGTTTAGTGTAGGTGTCGAGTTCTCGAATAACTTCAGCCAAACGAGCGTTTGGCTTAAAGAAACCGGAGACCGAGAACTGGCTAGGAAGCAATCCATGCAAAACGGAGGACATGTGACGACCGTGCGAATCAGCTAATGTGAGCACGTTTGATATCTGCATGGAAGTGTTAGCTTCATATTTGGGTAACACTACTTTACGTGGTTTTGGACGGCTGTACTTACCAGTGTGTGGTTTGTGAACAGGTTTGGGTACTGGACGGGAGGGGATGAGTAGGTAAGGGAGGAAAGTGGGATATGTCATCTAACACACTAAACCTATTTTGAGTGGAGATTTGGGGTGGTGGGCGTGTATTTGGTCGAACCGGGTGATAGCAGTTGGAAGGACGGCGAGAATTCCTTACTGTAGTCCAACTGCCGATCGTGTTTTTATTGACTTCTTCCAGGGTAGTGATCCGTGTTCAATATAATGTACCAAGTCATTGTATGCCTTGTGAAGGTCAGCTTTGAATGCGTTGAGAAATGCCACTGTTTCCATTGCTGTGAGTTGGTTGTAGATCTTTGATTAAGCAGCAAATTAAATGTAGACCTTTGATAAAAACATCAAACAGTGACCAAAGTGACGAAAAGAAACAGGAAAACACGTGACATATGAAATGTATGCATTCATCAAAGCAAAGTATGCCTGTTTCTTCACAGATTTTGAGATCACACTTAACAGGCAACACACGTACCCTGTGTTCAATAATTATTTAATTCAAGGACACGGACCGAATAAAATATGGGCTTTGTTTGCCTCGATATACTACTTAGGTTTCTCAACTAACCCAAAAAAAATTTCTAAGTTCTTTTAACTAGAGTGTATTCCACTTTTACAACGAACAATTTATAACCTGATGAATGTTATTTCAATAGCAAAGCATTCTGTTATTTATTGCTATATTCTGCCGAAAATGTTATCTAACTTGAAACACATACTTTCCTACAGTAACAATTTAATTTTCAAAAGACATTCATGTTTAATAAATGATGTTGGTTAGACTTCTTGATTTTTGTAATTTGCGGTACGAACCGTGTATTGGTGAGTAATAGACCGACAATTATTTTTCATTCCGGTTCGGGTACAACTGACTTCCAATGAACAATTTGAAAACTTTTTTTTACACCATGAGAAATTATTTATGAGGTATTAAATGAAAGCAATAATTTTTAGCCAATTGTTATCTATAATAAACACATTAAAAACAAGTAACTCAATCCTTCAAACGAGTTTAGTTTATAATACATAATTGAAAAGTGAAATATATCATTCCAAAAGATTTTCCTGTTAATTTTCCAGTTAATCTGTTAATTTTATCGTACAGAAAGCTGCTCCATTTCTCTTTGGTAGGTCAAGCCTCAACGTCACACTAAAATCACTGAGGCGTAAGTTTTACGAGATTAATTATGAAATGTTCTTTACCTTGAAACTGGAAATAAGAAAAAAAATGAAACAAGGATTAAATCTGCACAAACTTCTACAGAGAATACATTTAGACCAGTCTTGCTACTTAAGGTTTTTAAAATATAATAATAATATTCATAATAATAATAATAATAATAATAATAATAATAATAATAATAATAATAAACTGCACTCCTGGGAACGGCACATGCTTTAAGAAAAAACTCTTTGGTTTCTAGTTGAAATTTGAACTTTCTCTTCATTACCGCTTACAAAATCAAGCGACAAGTATAAAACATACAAAAATCGAAAATGTATGTTTACTTTTTAATTGTGTACACTTTTGGAATGTTGAGGTAAAATATTGAACATATGTTAAAGGTGTCAATATTTGAAGAGGAGAAAAATAACTTTAAAAAAGTAGCGTTTAAGAGTTAGAAAATAAATATCACTAAATATACTATAAAAACGACTAATTTGTGTAGGAAATCAAACCGGACACAAATCTGTTCCATATATGGACAATTCCATCGCAAGAAAAAAATACAGACAGAAGAACAAATTTATCTAATTGTGTTCATAGAACTCGTAATTTGAGGAGAGATAAAGCAAAACGATTTCCGAACGGCAAATATCCACGGTGTAGGAGGAACATTAATTCACTCGGCTGACAAGTTGTTTACATCGCGTTCTGTACGTAACAGAGTCACCGGCCATAAAACAGTTTCCCCGTCCATGGGACACGACGTGCCGCCCCTTCCACTTGAATTCCCCCACTTCGGCGAGGTCAACCGTTCGTCAACAACGCAGTCCAATGCATATACGTTCGAAGCACTGAAGAACAGGGAGGCGAGACGTTCAAAAATGTCGTTTTCTGAGAAAACATGTCCATCCCGTACGTTTCCACGACGTTTTTTTTCGGTTTGCGACCTCCTCTGACGTCACTATTGACGTCACCGGTGACCTGAATGGCTCGACCGATTTTCAAGCGCGGCCTTTCAGAGAGTGACCAACAGCCACACAAGGAAAGAACCCCCACGAATGGAGAAGAGATGTTGATATATGGCTTTGCATCAGAGTAACAGAGCGTAGAGTAAGAGACGAACGAGAAGAAAGAAACAGACGCAATGAAATTAATCACATTAGAATTAAGTGATTAGTCATCTAGAGATAGCTGATACAATCAATTTACACAAAAATTTTTGCAACATAAGATATTGATCAAAGTAATATAGCATCAAGAGTTCGAATATTCACGAAATTCAATATTACATGTCTATAGCAAAACCTGCCATTTTACAACCGTGTTTATTATTTGTAATACAAGCCGGCAAGATCATACTACGGTAACCGAAAATTTAAAAGATCTATAAAATAGATTGTATGTATATAACTGAAATATTACAAATAAGCCCACTCACAATGATTTTATGTTAACGGAGTACATCCAAATGTATATGAAAATTAAAACATAAGTATTATGTTTCGAAATAGAATTTTTCAAATGAGCTTAAGAGCTTTCGGAATGGGAATCAGCAATAGGTCCTAACAGCATGAGGTCCTAATGAGATATGGCCCCATGTTCTTAAAAGTGTGATTATTAAAATAACTCATTTTAATTTGATTAAAAAATAACGAATTCTTAGAAGACTTAACGAATTCTAGGTAGAGCTCCCACAGATCTTTCACTCCCTCCGATACGGAGTACATCCAAATGTATATGAAAATTAAAACATAAGTATTATGTTTCGAAATAGAATTTTTCAAATGAGCTTAAGAGCTTTCGGAATGGGAATCAGCAATAGGTCCTAACAGCATGAGGTCCTAATGAGATATGGCCCCATGTTCTTAAAAGTGTGATTATTAAAATAACTCATTTTAATTTGATTAAAAAATAACGAATTCTTAGAAGACTTAACGAATTCTAGGTAGAGCTCCCACAGATCTTTCACTCCCTCCGATACTTCATCATATATCTGTGGAAGATTAAGTAAGAATAGGAAATAAATGAGACTTTCAACTTTCCTATTATTCGATATATTTGTAATAACAATATAAAATAGAGAACGATGTAAAACGGTTCCCACATTGTGTGATGAGAAGAATATTACGGACATCCCACTACAACATTTATACTAATTTCATTAAGGAAAATGTAAGACTTAGGCAAAATGGATATGAAAATTGGTAGAAAATGAAGAAAGTTAAAATGTGTTAATAAATACTAACTTACTGATGTTACGTGACAGGCAACGCCAATTCATTCATCAAGAAAATTATTGAAGGATCACATTTACCAGCAAACGTGGTATGGTACACGTAAGAAATGGATAAAGGACTCTCACAGACGACTTTATTGAGATTAAGAATGAAATATTCTCAATATGTTCATAGAAATGGCACCTCACATGATCGAAGACCACGGAAAACACAAAGCAATGCTAAATACTTTACAGGAATATTAAAATACTCCTCGAAAAACGTGATTTATACCAAGGACATCATTCTACACTTACATATTCCGTAACAAATTACACATAGTTGCTGTATATAATGAATAATACTTCACTAGGTTGTAAACTATATTAACCCCAGAAAAAGATCTTTAGATGATGCTTTACGTGCTGCTTCTATCAACCGAAAGTACGATTCCAACCATGTGTACTCACACGGTGGGTCCATTGTACAGACGTGCGCATCCCGAACGACGTGAAGACGACGGCGGTGGAGGCGGCGCACGCGGCGGTCGAGGCGGTGGAGGCGGATCGCCCGGGGCGATATCGCAACGTCCCATCGCCCACGGGGACAGCACCCGGGGCGCCGCATCCAGCGGCAGCGCCGACTGCTGGACCCGCAAGCATTCGTACAAACGCCCCCTCCCGACATCCCACACCCCTAGCTCGACAACCCCTCCATCCTTGGTCACTGACGCCGCCCTTCCGGTGTGCACAGCCACCAACGCCGCCTACCCCCTTCCCGCGCTCCGGAACCGGAAGCGAACTTCCGCTGTCGCCTTATCGGCTGCAGCGACGCGACGGCAGCGCGGGAGACGTGGGAAACGCTCAGGAGACGCAGGCGAAGGGCGCGCGAAGAGATTCTATGACGTCACTGCCAAGTGGACAGACTGCAGGATGAGATTGAGAATGGCATCGCTTCGTCAGCAGAGGAGGTTGTAGTTTTGGCGAGTAAGGCGCGAGCACTGAGTCAAGCCAAGGTTTTGGGTGCTCTATTTCCCACTCAATGCAACAAGACGCATGTGTTCCAAGGAATTGTAAGAAATTGAGCGACAGCATAATACGAAGTATATAAGCATAAAAGAAAAATGAGGGAGATCATAAACGACGGTACTTTCAGTCTTCTCCTTAAAATAAATTTTCGCAAGTACGAACTGACGTTTGCAGAAATTCGTCTGTAAATTTGTGAACGATTTAAACTAACTTCTGAAACTCGATACTCGCAAGTCTAAGGGTTCAAATGACCAAGACGTTGGCGAGCCCTAAAGCCCCAATTTAAAAAAAAGATATACTCGAATGTCTTCTTTGAATGAAAATTAAATAACTACTCTCGGAATATACTGTTGAAATACTATCAAACCTGATGCCCTTTTGAAAAAGAAACAATTTTCTTAATTTAAAGAAGATTATACGTTGAGTAAATGTTATTAAAAGGGACGTTCAATACTAAAACTATTTCTGTTATTATAATGGTTTATAAAACACTTCACACATCCTGTCACAATATCACGTAACAGGAGGTAGTGAGTTATGAATTAGTAAGACACGTTCACAATACAAGCAATACTTGACTTTTTAATTCATTTGCCCATATGAAACAAGAGCACACCAATTCATTCACAGCCTATGACTCACGCTCAATGCAAGGTCATTCAAATTAATTACCGTATGTTTCAGAAATTCCAACGAGTAACTATTTTGAAACGCCCAAGGAGATTCAATTAAAATAACTATCACAAAAAAGTAGAATGGGCAACCCACGGTTTAACAGTGAGTTCACCTCCCTTCTGTACTGACGGCGCGGTTCAAACCTCAATTCATCCCATAACAATTGGTCGTGGACGACAATGAGGGTATGAGTCAGATTTACTTGGCTTTCTCTCGTTACCCTGTCTTTCATACCTTCACTCATTACCAAAAGAAAAAAAAATACGACAAAGTAAAAGATAAACAAATAACAAAACCAAAACTGTAACTATAATGAATGAAGATTTATTGGTGGAAGCGCGGATGTCTGTGTTTGCGGCCGGATTTATGAACAGAGGGGAGTCCTTTCTCCAAATCGTTTTACGAGAAAACAAAACAACCCGCATCGGCGCAAGAACAAGAGAGGAATCAAAAGTGATTCATCAGCGGATGAGCACAGGTCCGGTAGTGGAAGAACACAAACTAATTCCGAAAAGTGGAGAAAAACTCATCACGTCGCTCGTACGTACGCGATCGCGTCATTCGTACATCATTCGTCTCGGAGAGGTGCTGTATGAAGGACAACTGACACCCCAGTTATTCCTCTGCTTGAAGATGGAGACATCACCTCATCCTCCTACCTAGAGACTGGAGTGAAAAAGGTACCTTATATGAAAAGTCAATTATCTACACGTAAATCTCAAAGTAAAATAATTTAACTTCTCACCACTTCAATACCTGAGCATATCTTTGTAATCCCTTGGTCATCAGGAAATGTACAATTAATAAAATCAAACGAAATTCACACTCACAACTCTAATTCTAGTCTGTCCTAGGAAAGCACACACAATGTGGTTCGTAAGGTCCGCATATTCTATGACAGAGAAGGAAATAGACATCCTATTGAGAAAGAGCTATGCGGATGTGTAGTAGCTACCGACATCCGTAGATCACGCCTGAAAACCGCAATGGTACTCTCGTGATCACACGGACCCTCAGGGAAAGAACTTCGTCCTTCTATACGCGAGGCCGATGCTAGAGATACGTTTCATTTGATGGCGAAACGAGGACTCGTGATTTTTCCTCGACTAGTGGTGTTTCAAGGAAAAGTCATCGTAATAATTATTAACTTTTAACAACACTCGTAAGAACACCAGAGTTCATACTGAAACACAAATGAGACAAGAAAGAAGAAAAAAACCCAACAAATTACATCGCTTTAACATTCAAAGAAATTAAAAATTGCAATTAATTTAATTTTTTTCAGGATTTACTAATTTGTCCCAAAATAGTGTTATAAACTTGTCATTTTGAAACATCACATAAATCATTTCTTTTAAAAGAGAAACGAAATTTTCAACAGAACAATATTTAGTGACATATATAGAAAACGATCACTTGACGGTTGGGAGCTAACATAAGTAGACAAAGTCAAACAATCCCCCAAGAGGCCCCGAAGGTGCCAAGAGTTTACGGAGGACAGAGCTCCGCAAATTCTTCGCCTCGGCACGTGACCAGCATCTCGCTCCAGCCGGTTTGAGCCCAGGATAAACCCGATACTCATTTTACAGCAGGCTGAATAGGCCTGGGAGTCAGTTTGGATGTCGAGGTGTGATGAAAAATCCCCACGCTATAGATCGAACCCCGCGGACCCAGCCAGCAACTCAGCGTTCTACCCACTGAGCCACGCTGACCCCAACATAAGTAGTCGAAGAAACTAATTATCACAAAAGTTGCATTTCTGAAAGGAAAACTAATGGGAGTTCAAATTTACACACACACACGAAAAACTACTATCGAGTATTTGTCTTTTTTCTTACAACACGTTTGTGTGATTTCTGCTTTTTTTGAAAACAAATTTGCTTTAATATTTATGTTTTATATCATGTTCAATTGTACTGTTGCTAAGTTATTATTTGGAGTAATTATCTGAGACAAATGATGTCCCCAATCTCGGGTCGAAACGTAGTGTTGAAAAAGAAATCACAATAAATATTGTGAATTATTCCATGAAAGTCGTATGATTTATATTTTACAACTTTTTTATATTATGTAAGTCCAAAATTGTGCATGCTGGCGTGGTCGTCAACACATCCTCTGAACACTATAACCAAAAAATAAACATAAGTGTCAACAATTGCCTGGAAATTCCGCACTATATCCTAATCCTGAATATGATAATCATATGTAATAATAAGAAACTATATAGAATATCACAATAAGGAATATGACATTTCAGTCTTTTTTTTTCATTTTCATTTAGCCGTCGGTCTTTTGATGACCATCTTGCCTATCACTTTGTCGCTTCTTTCCTGTTATTTTGTCTCTTTTACATCTTCATTCATTAACTCCCTTCTGTCATTTGTCATCCATGTCTGTCAGATGCGTCATGTCGTCTCACATGTTGCTGTCACGCAGTAAAGAATAAAAACACTACACATATTGAGTTAATTTATCTCAGTCTCAAAACGTAAACATTACACTTGAGACTATGAGATACTTAAGCATACATAACATTAAGCGTAAACAGTATTTCAAATATGTCACGTTAAAAGCAAACCTAGAACCAGAAATTTATTTTGGAGGTAATTTATTTTGTAAATGATTACATGAAGCATTTTGTCCTTAAATACTTTAAATTTGCTCAATTGTTCAATTCATATTGTTAATAAATTGAGATAATTAAGTACAAAGATAATGTAGTTTCATCACAATTTGGGGATACATCTGACCTGGCAATATATTTTTTTTTTTGTGGGGCTTTACGGCATGTCGACAGCAAAGGTCACTGGAGCCCGAAAAACTTGTACAGGTAGGGAAAATGCAGTTACGCACTAAGGAAAGCCAACGTGACTCTCCCCGCGTGTGGGACTCGCCGAATGATTCAACCCTACCCACTAAACCCTTCTGATTTACAACACACCAAAACATATCTCACAACATACATCAAATGAAGGGGGACATAACATGAGGGGGGGACAAAGAATAAGAGGGACAAAAAAAGGGGGTAGGACAAAAAATGAGAGGGATGAGGAAAATGAAAGATACCCCAGCCTTAATAGCGTCGGGATCGAAAAGAACAAGAGGTGACCGAGGGAGGTCAGAAAAGAGAAAGGAAGGAGACTGGCACAAGTAAATGGAAGTAACTGGCAATGTGCCTTGTCACAAGTGAAGAGAAGTCAAAATATTGCGATAAAGAAGGATCGTGGATGATCGAAAAGTAAGGAGTTAGTAGTAATAATTAACTAATAACATTCCATTCGTTTAGAATGACAGAACTGATCAAAACTGTTTCCTTGCGATCGCTGACCGAGACGTAATACGCCACACGAAATTAAATCCCGCAAGTTTGGATGACCTTTGGCATTTCTGATCGTATACTGAACACTTTTTAATTTCAGTTAGATTGCAATAAAAACGCAATATGTGACCGAGTAAAAATGGTTCAAATTCCTATAACACCACAAAATAACCTCGCTCTTGTCATTCATCACTCAACAAAAATGTTTGAAGATAAAATAAATTTGTCGTTACCAATTTTAGAATTGGAAAATCATTAATGAAAACAATTTCGCATTGGGAGATTTTATTCAACGGAAGATTTAGTGATGACATAATTTAATAATGTATCAAATCCGATACGTGAAAATAAGCACATTTATAAACATTTTCTTTCAAAATTGTTGACAAAACGTTTAAATTTTTATTATACATAATCACAACAATTCTTAGATTATTTGTATGCTTTACAACAAAAAGTATTTTATAAAGAAGTCATAGTTAAAGAAGGAACCACAATATTTTCCTTTCTGTTAGAGGTAAGAACAATATCATTATATCAAAAGCACAAAAACAAAATAACTAACAAGGATGCGATGGAATACTTAATTCAAGTTCAGTGTTCATAAATTCCAGGAAAAAACGAAATATATTAACACAGTGAACTTGATTATTACGAAAAAAATCTTAAATGCGGTTAAAAGGTTAGTTTTGTATGGACACAAATCAATAAATCACTCTAATTGAACATTACGATAATTATTCGTTATATATTTCTATTTTAATTTTGCAAAGTTATGATCATTCAGTTGCAGGTAACATACTTCAATACATGTAGGTTAAGATACTTCATTACGTGAAGATATATTTACCTACCAACATAGAGGATGATACAATTTTCACTAACTGAGGATCACAGTCATCAAAATTGATCTTCCAGTTTAGGAGATTCAATAGCACCGGATCATAAAAAACTCCAAGAGCAGCATGATACTTTAAATCAATACTCAAATGAAAATAAAACAGTGACCTACAAATAAAATAAAATGCGTGAGTTGAATTAATCCATTCAAATAAAGAACAAATTGAATTTCTTCTGTTCTTAAAAAATTAAGCATGCAGAGAAAAGATTTAAAAAGATGTTATGGTACATTTAATAATACGATGTTTGCGCAAGTGATAACTCATGAGTCATACCAGGGGTTGACAAAACCAGGGGGGAAGGCGAAAAATCTATCAAATGTTTAATCACCAATATTTAAATTTTAAAAAAAATCAACGAAAGTATAGGGAGAATAAAGATTTTTCAATACACAGATATATTGATGAAATGCGATGATGAGAAGATGGGTGACAAAGCCTCGAAGTAGGAGAAGCGGAAAATACAGAAGGTAGTGCGATTTATTTATGATACTTAGCTACACGTCAACTACGGAGACGCCCGGAATAACCACATGGAACGAATTTCCACGTGTTTCTCGGAGAGACTCTTCCACCTGGGAGTTTCGCCTTCCAGAGATTTATTCCGCACGGCGAAAACAGAACGACGGATGGATCACTCATGCTCCTCGGCACGCGATACAGATGCCCCCCCCTTCCTTTCACGCCATCGATCTACGGGAGTGGAACAATAACATCAACGTAAACATACTATGGAGATTGTGACCTTGTTGCGAGGTAGTTAGAGTCGCTTGTTTCTCAAATAATCGATGTTCCTCGACGAGACATCTCGTGCCAGATACGCTATTCATGATTCATGACCAATTCACTTCTCTCTGAGGAGGAGATGGAAGTCTCGAATCGATGCTTACAAGATTCTCTCGAGTAGAGGTTTCCTATGATTTAGGTTCCCATTGTGGGTTTCCTTCCCTCGCCTTTTCTCTCATATAGGACTTATGTATAATTATTACGAGAAAGAGAATCGCCTTTTATGGATACCTAAAAAGAATGGATGACAAAAGAATAGTTTAATTATTTTGGAACGTTGAAAAAGGATAATACCTGGTTTAAGGAGACCGAGAAAGACATAGAAGAACATCATATTAATACAGAGGATATACAATCAAAAATAATCTTTCGAAAAAAATTGCAAAGGAGTAAATGTTTCCAGAAAAAGACAGGTGCAAGATGGATGGAGGAAAGGAAAGAGAAGCACAGAGAAAGAATGATAGAGTGGTGGAAAGAGAAGAAGAAAGGAAAACCCAGTTCAAATGAACGTGGCTCATACGAATAGTAGTAGTAGTAATACTTATATCCTTATATAAGCTAATATATAATACTTATATTTATATAAAATAATATAAGTATGTATGTATATATATATATATATATATATATATATATATATATATATATATATATATATATATATATATAT
>NNCF01128033.1:833058-871474 GCA_002313205.1 Laupala kohalensis
TATATATATATATATAGAAAAGTATAAAACTCTGTTTCCGGGGAAAAAGGCGCAAAAGGTGGTTCTTTCCTTCAGCATTTCAACACTGATAAAGAGGAGTTTTCATGTGGCTGTAACTTTGACTCGTAAACGAGGATTTACTTAACTTAAAAATCCTGTCATAAATATTTTCCAAATTTCCTACATAGTGGTTATGTTACGTCACTTTCTTTAGATTAAATATGCATAAATGAGTAACCTATAGAAATATCTTATTATATTAATTTGTTTTTTGAAAACTTATAATTATAAACCTCGGAGATGAAAAAATTTATAACAAAACTCATTTTTAGTTTACTAGTTCTCTGTCATACATATTTTTCAGGAGGAAAACTGATTATCAAGTAGTATGCATTAGAAATTAAAATCGCACAAATTGATAAAACCGAAGCGGATAAAAAATATGAACGAGGAATACTATTACAATACTGATATTTATCGTACAATAATAAACACAAATTTCAGGATGGTTCTTTTCTGAGAATTAATCTTTCCGTATAGTTCAAACCAGGAAAATGCCCATACAGTAACAAAATAAAATTGTGTCATCAAGAATCTCTTACAATAAGCTTATAATAATTGAAATATGACAATATTCAGTAACTACGTCCCACAGTCATGTCACCATACGATTTTCACGTTATTACATGGCACTATAATAATATGCAAATTGTATGATTTGAATCTTGCTTTTAAATAATTTTCAACAAGCTGATATATTATGTGATAAATTGATAAATGAGATGAACCTACTGATAGATTGATATGATTAACATTGCAATAATTCCAACAAGATTCAATAACCATGTAAACTTTTTAACAAAATTGGAAAAATGAAACTATTTTTCGAAACTTCTGGTTTTTTGTTACTTCTCGAAAGTAAATGTATTAAACTGTCCCGTCACACACGCGGGCAGTTTTATCAACTAAGGGAGATTTTTCCAATACACACAAAAATAGATTAGGTATAACCTTCGAGAATATTACGGAAACCTCTTCAAAATACGACTGATGCATCCAATGACTTCTATATCTATAAGAAAACACCGATTGCCAGATGATTAAAACACAGTTGGAATCAGGTTGGAATCAAGGTTTAAAATGTTCCGCAGACAAAGCCTGTAGAGGTTGTCAGAAGTAGGACTATCTGGCTCCGTGCAAGGACGGTGATAAAGTAGCCAGCATTTTTTTTCGATTGATTTGATTTGCACCCAATCATGGTGCATACTAAAAGTGGGCTTAAGTGGTTCGGTATCGGAATAGAAACCCGAGCGTTTTGCAAGCTACTTGAAAAGTAGAATCTGACCAGAACCTTTGAAAACCTTTGTAAGTATATTTGCAATAACTTTCGGTCAGGTGAAAATGGCAGCGAAACCGGGAAGCGAACCGGGACTCCTGCATTCTTCGCAGGGGTGTTAATCACTACACCACCCGTTCGCCTTCCACAACAGTACATCATTTCCACCCAGACTTACATCCCGGAAGACCTGAGACACATACCCATACAGCAGATAAGTGAACCAGGTCTGGATGGAAATGATGTACAGTTGTGGAAGGCGAACGGGTGGTGTAGTGGTTAACATCCCTGCAATCAATGCAGGAGTCCCGGGTGCGATTTCCAGCTCGTCGTCATTTTTACCTGACCGAAAGTTATTACACATGTTCTCTACGAGTAGGGTACACGAAAAAATTTATGCATAAGTATATTTGTACACTTCTCACTAAAACAAATCAATTTTAAATCTAATTATGAAATGATATATTGACCAAATTACTAGTTCAATGCTGTTATGTTTTCACAAGGTTGACTAATGTCTTCGCAATCCTTGGAAATATAGGCAAAGCTTTATATTAATATTTATGTCAGTGAGTCTTAAAATATACACATGCTCAGCTTTATGTATATTAAGATTATTAGAAATAAAGGTTTTTAATTTGAAAATTTTCAACATTTCTTAGTATTTTTCTTTTATTTTCTGTTTATAGAGAATTCTAATTCATAAATGTTAGTAATTTTTAGTAGTTTATTAGTTGTAACCGGGGAAAATATTGAGCGAATTTTAGGAGTTCAGTTTCTCCTTTCCCCTTTATTATTTCTTTCCTCACTATCAATGTGTACTTTAGGGTGACCATAAGAAATCTATGTCGGAATTTTGTTAACGGGAACCCCACAAAATGATCAGCCTTTGCAGATTTTTAGATAGCCAAAGTTTGAGCACGATTGGAGCATGTTAACCCGTGCCGCTAGGCGCTTAATGTTTCGAAAATCTCCATTTTTTGCTGTTTGGCTGAGTTTTTGAGCCATATCTCCAGAACGGATTATTCTTATCCAATGATTTATGTATCAAATGAAAGATAATATTGTTCTACATATTTTATATTCGATACATATTTACCGTTGCTTGTACTCAATTTACCGTTGCTTGCTCGTACTATACCAGCCTTTGTCTTAAAAAACAATATTATCTTTCATTTGATACTGGAACCGTATCATGAGTGTGTCCCCTTATGTCGGCCCCTGGACATTTGCCAGTCCAGCCATCCAATATTTGCGCCTCGGTTTGGGATCCGTTCTCGACATTTAGCTATGAGCACCCATGGCGCAAGATATTCGAACACATTCTAACAAGATGCTCAGAATAAGTCACCGATACTACAAGGATGTAGCAATCAACCTCAAATCTTCAGCATCTTGGGGTTTCGTGCCGCGCCGGCATGCAGAGAGGTCGTGCCTTCCTCGAAGCTCCCACCGCATAGCAACGCTCGCTCGCTCGCTCGCTCGCAGTCACATTCTCGCACGATCTCCATCGACCATTCCTTCACTCATGAGCTGACGTCTTTCCGCGTGCTCTCACTGAATACATGGCGCCATATAATATCTACGTCCCTTGACGGAGGACTAAACAGCAGTACTAGATACAGCTCAGTCTCTCCATCCATGAATCCCTACAATCGATACACATTTAAGAGCATTTCTTAAGTTCGGTGGAACAAATCTTGGATTCGACCAGAGTAAGTGTAAGAAAGGTTTCCTAAAAAATATTTGCTGTTATCATATGTTTTCCTTTAATCGTCAATTTCGACGAAAGGAGTACGAATATGTAATACGAATAAAACAGAAATAATTAGCGCAACGAATTCGAATAAACTGATACAGATGAGACGGAACAATGAAAATTTTACAGAGTACAATATGAAACGATAAACTGCAGAGGTAATACAACAAACGGAACAATACAAGTAGTAGAAACAATCATGTAAAATGACTATAATAAGTGGAGAACATAACGTAAAAGAAGAAAATTACAAGAATACGTTGTCCCGTGAAAACAAGGAGATAATAAAGGAAAGAAGAAAACAAATCACGCGCACGAGGGGGAGACGCCACACGTGCGTCAGCGGAAACACACTCCTTTTCCCCACCCCTATCCAAGAGGTACGTTGTAATACGATTTGCCGTTACAACGATGCATTGGCAGTATAAACTTGTACCAGGTATGTTGCGAGACATGAGTCAAAACAAAAGGAGCGAAAATAAAATAAATTCGCACAAAAATACAACACTTCTTCAATAGCGGTTAACCACACCGCGAGGTGACGGATTAATGATGTAATATTGAATGAAAAAAGGAACCGGGACAGAGATTTGAAACCGGATTGGAAGCCCGGAACAGTCTCTCACTTTCATTAAATATAACATAATTAAATCTCATGGTGTAGTTCATCGCTATTTAAGAGGTTATATGTTTGCGAACTTCCAAACATGGAATATATCGTAAATTAGTTTTTTAGAGTAAATTAGTATTTTTATAGAGTATTATTATAGAGTATTAATTTATAGAGTATTAATATAGAGTAAATTAGTTTTTTTCCCTCCACGTGGTCATACGCAGTTTGTACTGTTTTTTGACAATAAATTTATTTATTTATTTATTTATCTACTTACAACTTAGTATTCCCCATGGAAAACACATCAAAAGAATGAATATACGTCTGGAACGAGATCTCCTTTGAGGTCTGTGGCCCGTATTAACAGACACGTATCAGCTGAGTAACATCAGGTGATACTAGTCTTGAGATTCGATCTCGTTTAATAAATGATTCTTCAGATTAGTTTCGGGAGTGGTTACGTTACACACTTGAATCTTTTCTCAGCTGAGCGAAACCTTTGAAATGAATCTCAAGACTCCTCTTGCGATGGGATTTCCGTGTCTCGAATTATGCTTGGTGTCAGTTTGACTGTTTAATAGACATATCTCAAGAAAGTGCTCAATTTTGTGCTGTTCAATAGTCGAATGTGGGGACCTTACCTGAGTACGGAATCACCATTTGAGAGATCAGTCAAGTCACAACCATTAAGATACGATTCCCAACCCACAAGCTCTTGCGGCTGGAAAATAATTAGGTAAATACCGTTTTGGTTGTATAGTTAATAAGTTAAAATGGATTTATTTACATGCTAAATGATAAAAATAATGTTAAGATGTGCCTTAATAACTTGTTTGTTTTTATGCCCTGCTAATATTGTTCTAATCGTGTTGTGTTGTTTTTGGAAAAAATGCTTCGAAAGTAATCATTTGCTTTATGATAATTCGTATATTAATATTCGGAACGTCAAATTTTACTATTCTACTCTCTTTTTTTAGGTGTTGTTTAAGTTCAAATTAACTCATATGGGAATACCAGGTAAATATTTATATCGAAAGGTGTACATATTTAAATTAGCTTTCACGACTTCAATATTCTGGACAGCAAGAAACTCTATTCCGATGTGATTCTTGAGAAAAGTCATTCTTTGTAATTCTCATCTGCAAGATGGATTGGCCTCAATTAATTTTTTTCGAAAAGAAGTGTTCATCAAGAGAGTGAAGACTAAGGAATAAATTTGGCAACTTATTTTGCAGTATAGTTAACTACATTAGAAAATGTTATATGTGTTCAATTTGAATGTGCTGTGATTCCAGTTAGTCTAGATTCAGTAATTCAAGTATAAATATATCAGATAAGAATGTCAGATATCTCAGGAAGATCATTGCTGTGTTATCATGAAGTGGCCGCTTGTGCTGAACTGTCAAAGAAAATTAACCCTACTTTCAGGGCGTCATATATGAAGATAAAATTTGATATAAAGGATTTTAAGTGCTTCATTATGTGTGATAAGTTTTGAAAAAAATATTTCACATATTTGGAAAATTAACAAATACACATTTACATACTAGTATTTATTTTAAAAAAGGTTTGTGTATTATGTTCAGAAATAATATTTTTCTTCTACTCATTCAAGACCATTATTGTGGGGTATTTTTATGGAGAAAAAGAGTATAGTTTGTTTGAATATACATTTCTAATTACCATAGGATTTTACTGAGTGGTCAAAAATCATTTTCTATTTTTTTTACTTTTAATGCAAGTTACTGGTTAGTAAGTATTTTGTAGAACGTTTTATATTTATTTAATCATGAATTATCCTTGTACTGTTCCAAACCTACAAGGTAATACTGTTCTATTTTGTTATTATGAATGGTTGTTGAGATAATTTAAGCGTGATAGAACTATAAAATAAATAATTCAAGTAATATGTTGTGTTTATAAGATATTCATATTGCATAGTATATTAGCCAAATATATATTTAAAATTATGTCTCCTGATGTTTGTTGCTTGTAAGTGGTTTTCCCAGAATTTTTTCATTCCTTCAAATTTTCCTATCGATAAAAGAGATGTTAATAGTTTGTAATATTTCTATCCAGTGATTCCATTTGAGATCAATTTCTGTCTATTAATGAATCAGTTTTAGTAATATTCAAGATTTCAAGAATTTATCACATGCTACCTTATATAACAGTTTATCACTTGCTACCATCTGTAAGTAAGTAGGGCATATATTTATTGGTAACTTCCAGCATTTTATACATATTGAAAGATTATTCTGTAGCGGAAGCTACATAGTAAACATTAACTTATAAATACCAAAGTCACTCCTAGAAACCTGTGACTACAACAGGAGATCTGGTTGATTATGTGTCACCGCGTAGCAACTGGAGTTTATTGAATTCATCCTCATCTTAGAGTTCGTACGAGTCACCACGCTCACGTTCGCTCTTGCTTTCTGTCCGTGTTAGATGGAGTCAACTCCGAAAGTTCGTACGAGCTAATTGCTCACGTACCTGCGTTGTATTAAATTCGGTGATAACGTTGTATTATATGTTAAAAGTTATTTGATGTGATACAAAGCTCCACTTTGAACGATAATTCGGTGCTACCGGACCAGGGGGTAAACATGTGAGTAACATTCATCTTATCACGAACTGATTAAATTCTACTGCAAGACTAACGACTTTTGACAATGTATTTCTCATGTAATTAATTATGTACGTTGCTAGCGTTCTTAGCCTACATTAAATAACTGGTTCCTTTAATTGAATTCATGTTTTCATAATTTTTGTTAGTAGATTAATTATACATAGCTTCTTTTTATAGATTTCGTGGGGGTTCCTCTAGGACACGTTGCATGGGTTGAAGCAGAAATTATCGATCAATTTTGAACCAGAATAACTCCCCCACAGTTCTGTAAATCACCTTAAGGTACCAGAAGTGCAAAAACAAAGGTGTCATTTTCCGTTATTCAATTGAAGAATTTTGAAAGTAAACAATTGTATATGTATTAATGTTTTTGCTGGGGAAAATGGAAGTTAATAATAATGAGTCTTATTTCTGAAAAATATACATGCTACTGCGTTCCTTTTATACATTTGAGGGGTGTTAAGTATTAATAGTACTGAGACAGTGATAACAGTATTAACAGTACTGAGGGGAGGGGGGTTAGGAAATTCTCTCATTTCATATCATTTCTAATAAAAAATGCACAATCATTCCATTTTTAGTTACTGGTTGTTATCAAAATGAAAAATTGATAACAGAAATGTAATTTATTTATATACCATACGATATTTTTGATAACTAATTAATGAAAAATAATTATTTATTATTTTTCTGTAGTATAATTTTTATGTATTTATGTAGTTTTCTATTAGTTTATTTTATGTTGCCCAGATAATTAATTAATTAATTATTTAATTTCTTTATGATGTACGTTCTCCTGATGACTGATATAAGCAGTCGAAACGTGCAAATAAAAATATTAGTCTGCTAGGACGTTTAGAATATTATAATACTAAGTATTTTCGTTGATCCATAATTTTAATGTATTAATTTTGGAACAATTTTATACATGCATAACTAATATTTTACACACGTGTCTTGATACGATTCTCACGTGATACGCTCTTGAGTCATAATCTGGGTAACATCTATTAATACGGGCCTGTGAGTTGTCGCATGATGAATGACAAGTAGACTGGGTATGGTGGCGAACGTGGTGGCGCAGCTGGTTGCATGTCAGAGTACTAGCCCAGGTTCAAATCCCATTTTAATTCAATGCCCATTAACAAATACTCAAAAGGAAATGTGACGACGAAAAACTTCTCAGTTCACACATGACGGAGTGTTCATTTCATTCTATCAAACGTCATCTGCATGATAAACACACAAGACAATTCAGCTTTGACACGAGGCGGAACGAAATTCATGTCCTCACTAAAGTCATTTATTCTTTTTCCAGATAGAAATACGAAAGCCAAAGAAACCAGAATTCTACCAATAAATGTCCTCATTACGTACACTACACAACACTTGAGTTTGAACGTCGAATGGTTTTATTTACGTTGTACGACTAATTGAGTCACAGAGAATGGTCGAAAAAGTTGATGAACCATTCCAATTTCCTACCACCATAGCTGAAGAAACTTGACCGAACAGTTAATGAGATGGGATGGATGCTATATTATATATTATAACTGCCCTGTCATTTCATGAGGCAGACAAAATAATAAATGTACAGTTCATCGGTTAGGATATTCATGCTCCGTCCGGTTCCTCATAAGAGACGTAGATAATTAAGGGATGCCGACGTACGCGTCATAAAACCAAATATTGATATCCACACCTGAACAACCGGAAATAACGCCAAATTCTAAATATTAGACGACGCTTATTTGCAGAAAACTAAAAGTCTTTTCCGCAAAACCTAACTTTCTTAAAAACTTACTTCGGAAGTCGCGCGTGGACTGATCAAGAAGAAAGTGGGTCGACCTATAGGGTCACGGAATATTAAACATCCACCGAATAAAGACACTAAAGAAAAGAAAACCCTCCAGAAAGTAAAGAGAACTTTCCACGGAGAAGCAAACGAAATAATATACTTGAGTGACCAAGCCAATCAGTGGCAACTGCCCCAAGGCACGTCGTACTACTATATAAACTCGTCCACACAGCCACTTATCAGTCACAACCAAAGAAATAAGGGTAGACTCCCAACAATGACTTCGGTTCCAAATCGACAATGTCCACTTAGTGGCTCATGGACTTGTACTTTTAAGTGCATTTTATTCTATATGTGACTAATATGTTTTAAATTTCATTTCAGTCAGAATACGCAAGAAAAATTCTTCATACGATATAAGAAGACATCCGGTGGATATTCTATGAAGACATCTGTATGAAAAAAACACTTCAACTGGAAATTTGGCGTCAAATATTCAATTTGCCAATGGACTAAACCATCACCAGGAATAACAATAAGGCAACAAATTTCATTCTCAAAGTTCTGTTACAATTCTGAAAGTAGTTCAGAGTAAAATTTAATGTGTTTTTTTAGTTCTGTATACCAGTAGTACAGACCACATACTGTTGGATACATATCGAAATTTATAAGGAGAAAGTAGTTCAGTTTAAATTTATTCATTCCTTTTTTTTTGTATTAATGTATATATGTGGTAAAGATCATATACCATATATATGCATCTCAAATCTTGATATCTCTAAGGAAGTAACACTGTTTATGTAAAATCCGTAATTTAATTATTTTTCATGCTTTTTGTATTAATATCACTTTTCAGTAGAGAAAACATTCTGTCAAGTTATATATCAATTTTGTATTCAAAGAAGTTAACTCTGTTTATGTAGATTTAATATTTTTCATTATTTTCATATTGTTCTAACAATATAACTTCTTAGTAAAGAACACATGCTACTAAGTTATATCTCATTTTTTGAAACCAAGTTAAAGTAAATTTAAGTATATATATTATATGTTTACGAAATTGAAAACTAGTGAGTGATCTTTGTTAAATAAATTGTTTTCACAAAAATTAACATGTGTGTTGTGAACCACACTTCTTTATCATTACTGAATGTTCACTCAGTTTCCTTTATGTTTGAGTTTAACCACTCATAACAGTGCCTGGGGCAAGTTACACAGAAAACAGGTATAACTGCAAATGTTATGAAATCAAGGCGAAGGAAACTATTTATGTATCAGCGACTGAAGTTCGATTACAGTGTCACATTTAAGGTTATTATCGAAATCGACGATTTTGACACGATCAGATAATTTAAGTACGAACATTTTCTGAATTTTGGAACCTCCCACATATGAAGTGCTTGAATTATAAATGAAGTTTTTTTAGAAATCGTCAGTAATTCCAAGCCCTCGTCATCGGGACAAAATATATCATTAATAGTTTTAACATTATAGTAAGTTGTCCAAGAATCCACCAACAAAATATTATTTCAATGACGTACCGTGATTGATCGTCCAAAAGCGAGCTATCACGAAAATAAAAAACTTGAATTTTTTTACTCAGAAACGTCTACGAATAATATGACAATCTAAAAAATGTTGTCAAAATTAACGAATATTTTAAGTAACTCTTCGTTTCTTCCAAGGTCATGCATAGTGCTGTCGACATATTCCATTTGAATAGTTCATTGAATAATACCACAAGAAATATTAGTGGAAGTGATATATCGATGTATACATGTGATGTTTAGATAATGTGGATTTTGATAAGGTAATTAATCGACAGAAATAAATTAATGATGGCATAAAGCATTTTGATGTACTTCGGAAAAGATTTTGATGAAAGCCAGAGTGTACACTTTGGGTAGAGTTCCTTGTTCGAGAAGGAATTTGTCAATTGGCGGGCATCACAAATTTTACAGAAGTACACATACTATTGATAATCTGTAGATAACGCTGTTAATACAAACGAATAAATACGCGAGAGAGTTTTTTCTGAACTAAAAGGCACTGGTAGAGGAAAGAAAGACTGTTTTCAATATGCAAAGCACTTCTTTCGAATATTTTGTGACGCACCCCCGGCAATAAATATTTAAGTGATATATAATCAATATACGAGTAAGTAACAAGGAAACAAAGATCAAGTGATGAATTTAAAAAAATCAGGAAATAAGCCGAGAAAGCTAAAAAACTTCAGTCTTCTTTACTTTCCACAAATTTTAGTAGTTATAAAAGTATTTATTTCGGTAAAAATCACAAATTCTCCCCAGTAAGGTCATTAAAGGACACAAAAGTCAATTTCATTTACGACTTTTCAAATACTTTAGTAACAAAACGAATAAACATTCTAAAAATAGAGAGAGCAATAGGACGAGTCATTTGTTTCACCCCTTCCGAGTCTCGCGACAAAGGCTAGTCTGCTGCCAGCATGTGGCAGCGCAGACGCCGTCAGCGGGACACGAACCGACGAACAGCTGGGGGACGGCGGAGGTCAAAGGTAGGTTGAGGCCAAGGTTACAACGGGAGATCGATATTGGCACCATCATGGCGGTTCCTTTCCCACAGAGCCTTCAAGAATAATAGAAGCCAGATTGAATCCCTTTAAATTCAACCAATGGCCACTGTTAAGTACCTTGTTTGTTTAGCTTAACCAGCATACTTCTCCGGAAATCTTATTCCCACACGTTGAGAGAACGTACGAACACGAAAGTGGGATTCTGAATTACGAATGTTAAATCTACTACTTCGTTTTAAAAATACTCACAATTTAAGAAATTATAAAAAAAATGTCAGTTCTCAAATATACGTTCTAGGGTTGTCCATTTATTATTTAAACTAATTTTTTTTCGACACGTAGAAATTAATCAAAAAGTAAGCTCCGTACGTAAATACCATGATATTTACTAATAAATGTGTTAACCTCTGAGTAGAATGTGCTTTTCATCTAAACTTAACGAACTTAACACCAAAAGGGTTTTAATATATAACTGTCCCCGACAGAAAGAGTTGACGCTTGTTATAAAATAACCACTTAATTTAATTAAAAGTTAGCAAATGAGTTTAAAATATTTGGAGGAAGGAGATTATGTCAGAAAATGAGGTCAGTTCCCTCACAATTTCCCTACGGTATCGTATATGCCAAGCGTCCCTTCTCCTCCAACACTTCCAACTGCCAACATAAATTGTTTTTGTCACGCAAGATAGTTACATCGTTTCAGCGTACCTTGAAACACGCATTTTCTTTCCAATACCTACAAGCAGTTTTAAAAATAATACGTACGCTAAAAAATGCTTTCCGTACGAAAACGAATAATGCACCAATAATACAAATTAATATTTTGAATAGATGAAGAGAATAGTGGTTGAGGAAATGGCATCTTTTGACACAGTGGTAGCCAAAACCGCTGTGACTTTTCATTTCCAGATTACCGCTGGAGACTTTTCATTTACACTGGGTCTGTTAACGTGTCTCGGAAAGCAGATTATACGAACCATAAGAAACCTTGTGAGATCTTGCTTAAAATGCAATGCAATAATTTATATAAGAATAGTTAAAAACAAAAAAAATTGTTCGACTATGCTTCCACGAATATTGTTTAATTCAAAATATTTATTAGAGGCCGAACATCGTAGTTTAACATTTGTTAATTCAACATTTTTCTACGTTTCCTGTTTAAAGATTTAAGGTCCCTTTATTCAACAAGAGAAAGAAATAGTTTACATATTTGGCCTATATTTTCCTCATAAAGTTCAGGACCTTGGAAATTATTAATACCGAATTGATAAGTCATCAACATATTTCTTTCAAATAAATCCACAATTTGGATGTTCTTTTCTTTAAATTCTTCTTTAGTACTGTTTTATCAATGGTACCAAGTACTCGGAGGGAGAATATGATGCGTCCGTTGGATACTTTATTCGGAAGAACATATGGAAGACTATAATGATAATTTCCTTCTCGTGGAATGCAGACGTTGCTGTCTCACGTGAAAATTAAATAATGATACTGATGCAAAAGATATCTCGAGAAAATCATTGGCCTTGGCCTTGGACATGTTTTATTCCACAGACAAACAGAAAAGGAGGGGGGAGAAAAATCTCTGACTTGAGCTGGATGTTTAACTTAAATACTTAGTTCTGAAAGCGAAGTCGTTACACAATTTATCTCTGTAATGGCGAACTTTCATTAACAGAGGTACTAATTCTGATAAAAAGAATCGAACCCACACCGTAAAACCCACACTCACGAGGAACAGAAAAAACAGTCCGTATACCTCGATTTCTTTTATTCGAAAAATGTCAGTAATGATTCATATTATTTAAAAAGAAGTCAAATGGACTTGTAAGAAAAACAATGAAGAATATTACTACCATATTTTTGCTTAGAAATAAGAGCCTATACATAAATATGCGAATGTCGCAGAAAATGTGCATTCCATTTCATCGTAATTGGACGGAGCAAATCACACAAATGTTCAGAACTTTAGAGCCCACTGTACAGGAGTTACGTAATGCTCAATTATGTATTATCCATATTAATATTCATAACCCTTCCGACGTTTTGTTGACATTGTTAATGCTTAATACGACACCGAGAGAATCTTGTTTACAACTATCATATGGGGGAAAGTAGCCATACGTCCTATAACATTCAGGTCAATAAAATAGTCTTCGTAAATAAAATTAATGTTCATATTGTCATACAAAATATAAGTTATATTCAAATTTAGCTGGCTTGGAATGATAAATCTGTATTCATTAATAAATCCCTTCCATTTGGACTTCCATATATCTCGAATTAGGATACGATTATGCGGTTCAAAGCAGATTTTTTATTTCTCCGTAAGTGTCGTCATTCAAACTTTTTGAGAATGTGTTTGAATTCATATTTTATTTTCCGCGCAAAAAGGACTTTTCATGAATCCGTATGTTGTGTCCTTCGTAACTTAAATTCTACGCTTTAATCAATTAGCCTTCCAATTATTATTAGAGATTTCTCTCAAGGTAGAGAAGGCGAGATGAAGGCTAAGAGACTGTCATTCACATGTATTTTCTAAATTGTATTTTCTATATCCGATGATGAGTTGAGTTCCTGTAAGAATATTTACTCCTCGATAAATTGTGTAATACTTGAAAATCATACGAAAAAAGGATGAGCATGCTACTTTTTTAACGCACAAGAATGCAATAAATGTCAGAGTACTGGTCGTTCAGGAACCGATATAGTAGTTTACAGAATTTCACTTTCCGCATTCTAAGAACATCACAAGGTAACTTTAAAAAAATGTAAGAATGTATTTGGACAAATAAAGAATTTTTTTTAAATTGTGATTTCAGCAATTTTAAAAATATCACCCGGCAAAAAAGCAACACCAATAAATAATTAACACAGAACACACAAAAGAGTTACTACCGCGAATATATAAAACATTCCCCAGTCTTCGAAAATGAAAACGATCGTGTTTTATGTAAATTATTACCAAACGAATTTTAAGACCACTAGTGGTGCAAAAGCATTGCACATATTTTCTCATATACGATTCTCTATCTGCAACACAGAGTGACAAAAAATATCGTAAAAGTCTTATGTATATGTAATTTTGTTGTAGACAGAAATTGATATATCTCCGTATCTGTTTTGCGTTTGCTGTCCTCCTATGTATTTAATCACTATCATATCTTTCATTTCAGTTTACCAAAAGTGTATTCTACGTCTGCTTCGTCCATTTACACTGCTAAATATTATTCAAGCTTCTTGAAACAATAAACTAATGGGTAAGTCCAACAGATAGAAAATATTTTACTGCGTCTATACCAAACTTTCAAGCGAAGTACCGCTAATGCGGATGTAATGCATACTAATTGTACTTTACTTACAGAAAATTTAAGCAAAATCGTTGGAGTCGTTTTTGAGAAACATTAAAAAGAGTACTTTGACCTTCATGTAAAGTACTCTTTGTTTTAAAGTAAAAATAAATAAAATCAAAGCACGTGCACCGACAAGTAAAATCTATCGTAAATACGTAATGTTAATTAAATTGATTCATCAATTTACTCAGAAACGCTGCGCACAGACGGACGGACGTTATGCCAAAAACAACTTTTTCTGAATCAGGGATAACCAAAACGGATATTTCCGTCGAAATCTCGCTTCCGAATTTTTTCACTATTACCAAACTTTCTATATACTACTTATACGAGAAAGTAAAATTATGTGAAATATTATTTAACTCTACAGATGATAAATTTAATATTAACAATAATAGTCAATTCAGAAGCACAAAATATATAACACTTCCAAACATTATTTATAAAGAAAATGCGAGCACATGCACGTGATTAGATTCGTCTCGTTTATAAACACGTCGTTAGACAAGAAATGATTATAAACAAGGTCTCGCTGTTGGATAATTATTTCCTTCTTCAATAATACGTCTTCAGAGACAAGCAAGGTACAAACACGTGTCAGATCAAAATGATTGCAGAGCAATAAATACAAAAGGAACAACTTGCAATTTGTATGTATCAACAGAATGTATCTCATTGGAATGGGTTATTTTTAGATGCGAATACTCGCGACTGGTTTCTAGATTAGCTACAAGTGAAACATAATTCGCCTTCATTAAATAGTGATCAGAAGCAATTCGTGGAATCTCAGTCCTCGGAGAGCTAAGAATAATTTGTAAATCAGGGATGCCAAGGTTACAGCACGAGAAAGAGACGAGATAGGGTCCATTCACTCCGTGCAGACAAGAGGACAATGTATGATAATTTTATTTTACAAAGCGGGTCAATAGTTTTTCCATTACCAAGCGCCCAGTTTAGCGCTTTTCTGATAATGATAGGATACTTTTAAAATTACTCAACTACATTGAAAATGATCATGCATTTGTAATGGAATGTAAATGGCTCAAATTTGCGCTATTAAAGTTTAAGGGTTATTTTTAAATTACGCACATTTAGGTAAATATTTGATGCATTCTTCATTTTACTTTCTTCCTATTATTATTTCTATAATTATCAGTTACTTTTTCATATCAAATAACACTGTATAACTCTTCAGAACATATTTTAAAATTTGTGTTTTACATTTTATTATGTCTCAAAGTGTTACTAAGTGTCATGTTCTATTCTTTATCTGCCCACCATTCATTAAGAGTATCTTCGAAGGAACAGAAAAGCTTACCTATAGGCATGAACTGCGTTTAACATAATTACGAATAAATACTAGTCCATTATAATTCTTGTTCTACATTATCTTTATTTCAACCCTTGATCCAAATATTCAGACAGTAAAGTGTGGTCTGGGTTGAATAATGAGGAATGTATCTAGATCAATAACAGACATTCACTTATCAAAAGCCATTTCCTGTTGGCATCAAAAGTATATATCTAAAAATATGCAAAGGGAGAATTAATGTTATCTGGTGTATTACATCACAAATAGTGACATACAGTGAAGTAAACTTCTATACTTTAAGAAGAAAAATCTTATAATTTTGCAATACATTGACAAATTTACCTACAGCGTTATCAATGGAAACACATTAAGTTTAATAGATGAAATGAATGTAAATACTTAGTAAAAATTATAAGCGCAATGCTTTTTAACTTTGTCTGTCTACATAAAATTAACAATTGCATGTCTTCCGTGCAAGTAAGCACAGGACGATACAGTAATGAGGGTTGCATGTTTGCATTTCTTTGGTCTAAGTGGGGAATGACTTAGGGATAGAGATATCGATGCATTGTGTAGATCCCTATCACACAATGCCAACAACAGCGTCTTTGTAGATCGAAACCTGAAAGGTAGTTTCACATCTTGAGGGAGAGGGGTAGCTCATAATGAAGTGTACGGTCAAATACGATCGCATACAATTTTCCACTACACTTAACTTTTTGAGTCATCTTTAGTTGAAACAAGTTTGGATATCTTGTCACTTCGAATGTTTTTTCTGTCTTAACTTACGGGTTTGTGATAAAAATATATCTACATTCTGTGTAACAAAACGGCATTTGAAAAAAAATTATACGAACTGCTTAAAAACATGGAATTAATATTATACTCCTTTTACACAATGAATTTGATTTTTTAACGATTGAACATGTGGCGATACATATGCGCTCCAGCATATTACATACTGGAACCTAATGATAAAGACTACAATCATATTCAACGTCTTTTACACAGGTGGTAAATTTGTAAAATATTGAAACTTTCTGTGAACTCATCTGTAATACTGAACATTTACTTTACATATCCGTAACTACAGGAAAATAAACATTTGCGGCAGAATGCGACAGAAACATGGTATTCAATCCGCGCAAAGTAGTGTATATATATATATATATATATATATATATATATATATATATATATATATATATATATATATATATATATATATATAGAGAGAGAGAGAGAGAACTAGTTCTCATCATACGCGCAAAATAGTATACATAGAACTACTTTTCTCCTGTAGTCTCTTCTCTTCGATAGCCGTATGACGAATGAAAAACACATTTCTTACGACGTTCAACTTGAAATAATGAATAATGCATACACCAACAAAGAAAATGAAGTTTTCATTTCACGTCTTTCCGTACGCACGGACCAGCCTCAAGGTGGACTGACAACAAAAAGATCACGTATTCCTTGTCAGAGTCCGAGTAATATTCCGGACAACCTGCACGGTGTGTAGATATTTCATTCCACGTTTGCGTAATCTTCAAGGTAACACCTTTTAGGTAAAATATCACATTTTGGGTTAACACAAGTAGTAGAACAGAGGACAATAATAATGACTGCTATAGATCCCTGAAAAACTGGGTCTGTGGTCAAAGTACTGATGAGAAATTGACTGATGGTACATGGGTAAACTGGATATATTCCCTGGTGCGTCCTCCACATATATCTGGTCAGTCTCTACTCGACATCTAACATAAGACTACAGAAAATTAAGGAAATTGTACGGAAAATTGATAACACACCGATCAATTGTAAATGTAAGCCGTCGTTAATAGAAACCTGAGAAATAAAAACGACCTTTTTTCGTTTAAAATAAATCCATACATTTAGGGTAGTTCTAGTGTAAGTAGAATTAAATCGCTAAAACGTCTGAAATTGACATAAATAATTAGAATTTCATGTATTTATTTTCATTTCAACTAAAAAAAACATACTTTAACGCCCATTTAAATGATATAATTGGAATAACTGTAGATGGTAAAATACATTACATCTTACGGAGAAAATACTCATTTTCAAAGAAACTGAATTTAAATCATGAATATACAGAACTTTAGTTTACTTTTTTCGAAAATTTCCCATATTTTACATCTATTTGTCACTGGACATACCTACAAGATACTTTTTCCGGTGTGTAATGCATAATGCATTGCGCTCGGCCGTCATAGTATTACCTATATTTCAAACGAGTCAAGCTAATTTCTGTATATTTCTTATGTTGTATTATTAACTAATAGATAAAATAAATATATTTCCTCTTCATTTTTCTATTTCATTCCTATTTCATAATAAGTTGTAAAAGAATTATAATAAAATAAAGCAAACAGTTATACTTCTCTGAGACATGAACCGCTAGTCCCTCATTCAGCAACTTCTTTCCTCCATAACAGGCTACAATATTACTTCTTTGAACAAAATACAGATGTGCAGTAACTCAACCCATGCGAAGAAAATGGGCACGAAACCCGGTTTATAATTAAAATATCAAAACTACTTTTTCCACTGAGTCCACCATTCTTTTCTATTTAACGCAGGAAAAAAAATTGTGGCATGAACTCTGGAGAATACCTTTGCTCAAATAGTCCTCTTTCTGGCGTTCTGTCATATATACGTCGGGTATCAACAGCGTCTTAGCAGTATGTAGTCTGATTCGCAAAGAAGGGAAGTAGAAAAAAGGTAAAAATAATTTTTCAATGCAGTTTTTTTTATTACGCGGGTGACAGTGATTGTCAATCCCCTGATAAATACTGATGAGTACTGGAGAAATATCTCATGTCTCAGGGCCACGGCCAATTCTCCCTTCACTACATCAAGACAGAAAAAAATTTTGCCTTTCAATATTTACTTCTGCACCAGACGTCTTCAACTGCATTAACAGCGATGGCTCTAAGCGGAAATAGTGTGGTGACTACGATACTCAGGGTGGCTCACAGAGACGTTACTGATAATGACCGCTACACTGACGAAAGATTTGATGGAAGAATAATTATTAATGTTTTTCTATCGTTTTGGATGGACGCGCAACTAACAATGGAGTACCTTAGTTTATTTCTACAAAAGAAGCCGAAATGTTCTCTTAGTTCGTAGTTGTCCGCAACTAACCCATCGATGGGAAGTTAAGAACCATTAGTTCATTCGGTGAGTCGCAAGGGTCAAGGTATGTACTGAGGATATTCTAAATTAAGATAACATAAATTAGAATGCAGGCAAAAATTCTCAGATGACTGAGTCGTAATTTGACTTAAGTTATGTGAGACCATGAATTCAGTGCCGAAAGTAGACGTGCAGAATGAGAAAAAAAAATTCTTTCCACTTTAAGGAGCGGACAGATATAGCTTCCTCGATAAACAAATGTTTTGAATAAATAATCTCGCAGAGATGTTTCTTCATCAACCTAATCACAATTAGAACACTAAGTCTAAAAGTGATAAATTATTATTGCAAATGAATGTTTCCTGCTTCCGGGATTTCCCCAATCAGTGGCCACAAAGTATACTCCTTTAGCTCAACAAGTTTCTTTTCCGTCCGAACGGTTCTGGAACAAGGTGCGGCCACCTCATCTTCAAGGTGACATTCGCGGCACGAAGAGAGATCCAGCACTGTATCAAGACTCAAAACAATTGATATTACTCAATGCAAATATCTCCTCACGTACCATCAACCAAAAAGGGTCTTGGGAATCTGACAAGGTGACATCCACAAGGAACGAACACGAGAGAACAACAGTGAGAGAGGGAGATAGCGTTATCGCGGAATTTGTCAAAGCGCGTTGCAGGAAGCGCGTCTCGGCCCGGAAGACATTCCAGGAGCGTCGCGCGTCCTTCGACGAACAAAGCGAGACCGCTGACAGCGCGGCGGCTCCTTCCTCCAGGAATCCATCCGCCCACTCACTTAGATGCTCTGCGAAAGACTACTTCCCGAAATGGCGTCCACCCAAACCCAGATTCCCAGGATCGAGAGGGGTGGATGACGAGAAACTAAAAATATAGACTAAATGAATCAAATTCCTGCACTCATTCTTGTTTTACAAAAATACATACCAAGAAATACTACATGATATTCGTTTCTTTCCACAAAATAGTTTTTATTTTATTTATTGTCTTAGGCCGGAAAGCCTCGTCTACATCACCTGCGCAATACGAGGTTCTTAATCTGCTCATCCCATATTCTCATTATAATCTCTATACTTAATCTCTTCTGCGTTTAAGTAGTAATAATAATGTCAATTGAAGTATGTTGACGTATATTTAATGCACAGGAGGAGCCAGCAAAGAGTGAGGGGTGTGTGAATTATGTCCTTTACGTGGTCATAAGCAGCTTATAACGGCTTTTTTGACAATAAATTTATTATTATATTATTATAATGTGTGAAATACTTCTTGACGAAAGGTCTCATGATATATTTTGAATTATTTCTAAATGCAGAATTTCTCTATACGGGAGAAAGACAAAATTTCAAACGTCTCCTCCCACACGTCCGAGAGAATCACGTTTGATTGGCACCGCAACAGAATAAGGAAGTACACACGATAAATTCTCGCCATAAGGAAGTATTGGTATTCGTCATGAAGCAAAAAGATTCTCGTCATAATTATTTCCACGCGAAACCCATCTTGACAAAAATACAACTATTTCAAAACATCATGTTTTAGTTTCGTCACAAAAAATATTTTGAGGGAATTAAGCATTTAAGTACAAATGTGAGTTTAAACATACATTTCATTTTATAAAAGAATAAATATTCGTCATGAATTCCTGAACAATTTTATTAGAGCATATCATAAATTCATAGTATATTATTAAAATATTTAATTTTCTTTCAATATTTTACAAATTCATTTATTATTCAAAATTTATCACTGTTCCCAGTCAGCCTTCATAATAATACAAATAACAATACTATGACAATCAATCGTTATCAACGAAATATTGTAATCACTAAGAGAAAAAAAGAATACGAAAAAAGTCTTACAACTGCGATTAGTAACTTAGATTACATTTTCTAAATATTAAAAAAATTCAAAATATTCCAGAACTTCTTAATACCACATGTAAATTGGGTGTTAATTTCAGCGTAAATACATATGAAAAGTTTTTCATGTTTAAGGCGTCAACTCAGAATATGCAAATGAAAAACTAAATTTATGGAATACAAATTCAAACACATTACTATAGTTGATACAGAAAATATTTGTTTCTTTCCAATCCATTTCACATAGGAATTACTTAAGATTTAAAATTTGAGATAATTAAAATTTTCGTAAACAAATATTTCCGAGGTGAAAGGAGTCATCTCTGTCGTTCAATTTTTAAATGTATCAGGAAAATGATTCGGTACATCGGAAACGTGTTTCTCATAATGATTTCGAATATCTTAAATATTTCACTTAAAATAGTATTAAGAAAACGGCATATGAAATGTACATGACATGATATTCGATTAAAATAAAATACACGATCATAATTGTTTCACAGAAAATTTGGAGAAAGAAACTGTTTAAGAATTCGAATAAAATTATGGACCTGGTTTCGATAGAGTTTAACTCCATTTACAAATACCGGTTTTGATAACATTTTTAAATAAATAAATAAATAAATAAAAAGAATGTTATGAAATGTAAAAATAATACAATGTTTGCAATGTACAATGCAATGGAACATAACACATGCGATAAAATCTAGAATATTCTGAAATATTATTCCGGTTTATGAAATATAAGGTTTTAAATAGCTTCTAATAAAGATCACGGAAAATGTTTTGAGCTAAATGAGACAAATCCCTCCCATTCAGTAAAAATTACATTAAAACAATAGGGTGAAAGAGGTTATCGCCTGTAGATCGAAGTATTAGTTCTCTTTTGGCGAGTTAGGGGTCGAGTTAGCACATATGACATCTAATCGCGGAAATTGATTCGTGAATTTTGGAAATCTGAAAGAAGAAACAATAATGTAAAAACTAAATTGGTAAGGTTCTATTTACAGAGGAAGGAAATTATGAAGCGATGATTTGATGTACATTTTCCACCAGATATTTTTAGAACGAAGCAATGGGTATGATGAATTATACACTGGTAGTATTAACAAAAAAAAATCGAAACGTTGGTGTACATTGTATTACATTTGACTAGTGTTTTCGAGGAAAACACAACAATGATTTAAGTATTATAATATGAAAAGTATCATGAATATATTATTGAAAAAGACGGCAACGTTAAAACACCCAGTAAAATTGTACTCAATAATTAAATAGGAAATCGCGGAAATTTTGCCAATAGACTCTCGTGGAGCCAACTTGTAAAGATCTGAAGAAATCTCGAAATTATTATTGTGCGAATACAATAGTTTCCTTATACTGTGTTGTATAATTGGAAGGTAAAAACAATATCGAAAGCACAAGAAATTAGCGGTTAGATTTTCGATTTAATACGTTTAGACAGAAAAATTGAGATTGAGTGTATCTCGTGAAACAAAATCTACTCCTTTGTACCCATTAAAAACGCAGTATTATTCATAATAATAATAAATTTATTGTCAAAAAACAGTACAGACTGCGTATGACCACGTGGAGGACAATAAACTAATTTACTCTCCGGAAGCAAGCAAGGGACCATCCCATCAATTCCGATCAAGGGCCCTAAGGCAGAGGCGGATTCAAAAATTTCAGCAAAAGTTCCTAGATAAGATAAAAAGTTAGCTGCGAGTTATAATACATATATAATGTCAATATGTTTGTAATTTAACGCAAATATGTTTGTAAATTTACATGTACAAGTTATTATCGAACTATAGATTATTCTGAGTATAGTGTTTAAAAATCATAAGAGTTGAAAAAACACTAAATTCACGATTTATTGTTACAATAAACACGCCCCTAGACAAAGCCCAGAGAACCTGTATAAGAAATCCGCCTCTACCCGAAGGAAAAACGGAGAAAAACCCGGGCCAGGATGGGGCTACAGAATTAATGTACACAACCGTACCAAAGTTGAGTACACATAAAACTAAATTAATATGAGCCATACGGTAACACAACCATGCAAGAAATTCATTTTTTGATATTTAAATTAACGACGTTTAGATACGAAAACCGATACTTAGTAAGACCACATAAATCAATAAAGCACGCAGTAGGAACAAAAATATATTATACAGCACGGAAACTAACTTATGTTCGTTTACTGTAGGGTGTCGTACCTTTAACACAGCGCAGAAAATTATCTCAAGTTTTGTCATGTGATACATTTTCTTTATAGCCAATGACATATCGAGAAAACATAAAAAAATATATAAAAGGTAGGACACTATAGTCGGACATGCGGAAGAAATATGACATTCCGTGCTGTTACACAATCAAAACGGACTGGAGTAGCTCTGACACATAGAAATCGGAAGTTGTATGAACGGTTAGATAAAGCTATAGACAATAAGTTCCGTGTAACGCCGGAGTATTGCAATAAAAAGGGTCCACTGTACAAGTGGATTATTATGGAAAGAGAAGAACTAAGAACAGAATATAACTGAAATATTTTTGATAACACTGATAAAACAAGGCAAGTAACTAGTACAAATTTCAATTTCAAATGGGCATTATTTTAACATAATTATCTACAATATATGGCGGGGCTTAGAAGTAACTAGTTAGTAGCACTCAAAATCACAAGTATACCAGCGAGAGATTGGGAGTTAAAGGATAAAACGGTTGACAAATTAGCACAACTAAATAAGGATAAATGAACGAAAAGAAAAAGTCGTTTTAAAGACTGAGATTGCATATCCCCTGTTACCCCTTGAATCCTTACAATGTTAGGATACGCAAGGAACGTGCTCGACGTATTTCCAATACTCAAGAGATTCACGAAAAACATCTTTTAAATTTAAAAAAAAACTGTACTGTATGGCCACTACCATCAGCGATTAGTGTATACAAGTGAACATCTAAAAAATACAATTACCAGCAAACATGCAAATCGTGATATCGTAAAGTAATTGCTAGGGATATTTTTCTAAGCGAAACAGTAGTCCTTACAACTTGACAGCCGTCATTAATAAATAACGTGAAGGGAAGTCGTCGCGCGCTAATGCCCCGCGGAACGAAGCATGTCGCCGCCGCTGCCGTCTGCGCTCACCTGAGCCTGATAGGCCCCACGTCGGCGGAGGTAGCGTGCGTCGGTCTCATGCCCTGCCCTGCGGCGCGTGCCCGCCCACCGCCACCGCGCCGGCACCACCACGCGCCGCCCACGACGCCGCCGCTGCTGCTGCTCGCCCAGAGCACTTCTGCCGCGACGCCCACCGCCCGCGCTCTCGCGATCCCGCTTCGTTCCTTGGTTCCCTCGCCGCCTTCCTTCCTTCCCTCGCCGGCCCAGCAAGCGAGCAAGCGAGCGAGCGAGCGAGCGACCGGTTGGGCCGGCGCGCACGTCGCCCCGCGCCCCGTATCGATCCACGGACTCCCATCATCCTCTCACCCGCCGCCGCCGCCGTCCCTATGGTCTCGCTTTCGCTCCCGTCGCTTGCGCGCGTCGCCAGTACTCGTGTTCTCTCTCCGTCTCTCTCTAGCACTCCACGCTGTTTCTCCTACCCCGCTCCACTGCCGTTCTTTGTCTCCGTTCTCACTCACCCCTCACCACCGAAAGGTACAATGAACAGACTTTTTGTGCGGGTTTTGTTTAATTTTTACATCGATATAAACTATCGTGTCTTTCCTTACAACTACAATGTAGAAATGGCATACGTAAAGCTACTTCGTGAACTTCGTAAATTACATAAATTTAGGGAGTAATTGTAGTTCCATATAGAAGATATATGTAAGAGCAGATTAAGAGGTTAAAATAACCTCTGCGGGACAAAATACAACTCAAACCTCGGGGACGAACCTTACGTAGTCTTATATCTCCCGATATCATCTGGAGAATAAAAATGACTAATTACAGAATTATCTGACCCTGTATCTCCCTATTAAAATTCAGTTTTCAAGTAAAGTCACTAAAGTTTTCTCTTTATCCGTAACCGTACAACTTTGCGAAATAATTATCTCATTCACACGCAGGATCTGACCAGGTAACACCTCCAGAAATACATAAATATCTCAATAACTCCGAGATTCATGCACGTAGTCTGGGGAGGGGGGCCAACATTAGAAATGTTTATATATGGTAATGAGAGATCGTAAAAAATATCGTTAACTTACAATTTTTAACTAACGAGCAACGCGAAATATCAATATTAGGACAATATTGGGACGTAGGTCCCAAAATTGTAGGCTTGATAAAACCGCAGTCCACCCTCAACTAACAGAGTAGAAGACTAGCATTGAATTTGAAAACGATCAAACAGTCATTTACAACTGACACATTTTGCACTACGCGCGATAATTCTATGACGACAAAACCACTTGTAATTGTTTACAAACGCTACACACTTTATAGCCATAATAATGTTATGTTAAATGAAAATGGGAGACGGGACCGAGATTCGAACTCGGGACCTTCAGCTTAGCGCGCTCATGCGTTTACCAACTGCGCCATCCCGTTCGCCTCCCGGGTTGGTCTTCAATTTTCATTCAACTTGCGAGACCCAAAGACCTCTGAGGTAGCAATTTAAGAGATTTCTATGTGTTTGTGAGCCATAAAGAAGTAAAATCCGCGTATGATCACAGAGTGGATAATAAGCTAATGTACTCCCCGCAGCAAGGAAGGGACCATCCCATCAATTCCGATCGAAGTGCCAAAAGCAAAAGTGAAGAAAAGCCCGGACCGAGTGGGTCCTCCGAGAATTTACATTAACAACAGTTTATGGATTGACACTCCTTGAAATTTACAACCCCCATCACCGCGTATATGACACTAATTTTCTTGTTTCTCTCTTTTGTAGAACATTACACCCTGAAGAGATAAGATCTTGAGCAACGTTTTGGTATCTTCCTCTTCGAACTTTAATTGCCATGCTGCGTCGATGTTACTTCTGAAGAAGAGAGGTAGCACGCGCACGCATACGGGAAGTATATAAGTGAGGACGAACAGAAGAGCGGACACCATGAAATGGATACGAATGAAAGGCTTTCATCTATGTATTTATGTTATCTTCAGTAGGGAAATATTTAAAGACGACTCAAGAAACATCTACGAATGTATATATAAAGAAAGTAGGACCAGGAGCACACCCTTTACATTGGCTTCTGTATTATTGTTATAAGGCTTGTGGAAACGCAGGTCCAGGGTCGTATTTCCACAGCCAATCACTTGTCCCCTATCGAATACACATCTACGAATGAATGATGGCGTTTTTTTAGTGAAGGAGAAATACTCCTTTTGTTTCTGGGGAACAAATGGTACCAAACATATTTCAGGAGTGAAGGAAACCCAATACCCGATATCCAGTCATTGTCAGCTTTGCTGAAATAGGTAAAAAAATAAAAATAAAATAAAAAAGCGGAAACGTTACGACTGCGACTGGTCGGTAATGCCTGTTTTCCCACTTGTCACAATAGTTAGCATCTTTCTTCTAGTAGCAGATTGACTTGCCAATTGGGAACTGTTATAATAGACTAGTTCAATATTCTTCTTTATTAGAACAATACTTTTTTCTATGTCTTTATAGCGGATAAAATCTTGGAAGTTGAAATGCGTTAAAAATCACACACCTAAAACGAATAAAAAAACTTTTTTTCATAAAAATGTCATTAGGGTTAAGATATTACCCGCATTATTCTCCTCACTGGGAATGCAATGTAATGCTCCTAAGCGGACTCTACGCCTATCCCCCAGTGCAGAATTCGCTTAGGCGTTAGTACTTTTTTGTGCAGAACAAAGTAGATGCGGTGGAGCTATAAGCACTTCCGGTTCTTTCATTCGTAAGGCTCAGTTCAACAAAACGGCCATTGGTAAAATACAGCAAACTAAGAACAACAGATCTCGAGCATACGTTTCTCACGCGTTCTACTTCAATAATTTCCCAACACATACAAGAACCGTTAAGACAAAGATGACGTCATAAACGAATCATAAAAATTAAACTAAACAAGCACACAGAGTGTGAATTCATATGAAATATTATATTATATATTACAAGGTATCGATAAAATTGAAAAAAAAATGACAATTTATTTTACATCCTAATTATTCATGCAGTGTAAGGAAAGTATCATAGTCGTGCGCAAACTAAAATTCAATATGTCTTCAGATCTTTACGAATGGGTTCTACGAGGACATAGACTCAAATTTTCGCCATGCTGTCCAATGTAGAATGTGTGTGTGAACGATTTTGTCCTCGATTACTCACAAACAAATTGCTACAACAAAACAAAACTTGACTTTTTATGCATTTTGAATACAAATCTATTTCTAGAACACAAATGTTTAATGTGCATTAAGTTCCACGTACATTAAGATTGCCAAACATCATTTCCGCACGACTTCTGTTCTCGAGGTCTTGTTTGCCCCATATGGGAATTTGCAAAGAATTCAGAGTGGAAGACAAGAATTCAGGCATACTGAAATTGAATTTCCAATGTAAAAGGTATTTACCAAACCTTACATCTTAAATACAATGTGCTGAACACAGATTTATCCGATAATTATGAGATCTAGGATTGACAATTTTAATATGTTTATCTTTCTTACCCATTAATGTATTATAAGTCCCACTCAATTTAGATTTGATGTTTAAAACTATGATATTTTAAGAAGTATTATTGGAAAGTTGAGTGGGACACACATCAGATTTTCTAAAGACGCTATTAACGTGACTCATCGTAATTACAGGTTGTCAGTCAAAGAATATTACAATGAAGCACACTCTTCTTCTTATCTGGCACTTCAGCCCTTTGTGGGCTTTGGCCTTCGCGGAGGGTAGAGCTCGCGCGATCTCTTGACCCCGGCACTAGAAGGAGGAGATGTGGTCAGCGTCTCGCTCCGACCGGTTCGACCCCAGGATAGATCCTGGTACTCATTTTATAGCTGAGTAGGCCTGGGAGCCAGTCTGGATGTTGAGGCGCGATGAAAATCCCCACCTCACCAGGGATCGATCCCCGGCCATCCAGTCAGCAACTCAGTACTCTATCCACTGAGCCTCCTGAAGTACACTTTATAAACATTAAATGAACTGTGAATTCTCCGATGATTTAAATACATAAAGAATAACTGAGCTTTTATTTAATCACCGGAAATGGATAATAAATTAACAAAATAGTAATTGATAACAGTGAATGTTATTGAAAAACGAGGTTGACTACCGTTCACACAGGGAAAAAAATAGTCAACATTACACGTCATGCGAATAGCTTTATTCAATTTCAATACCAATATCTTATCATGAGTGACAAACCAAAACATATTTACAATTCGAGAGATAAGGAACACGCAAGGTGCACCTTACGCACAACAAGATCCTGGAAATCTGGAGCATGTAGAAAGCTCGAGTGTCATTAAACATTATCAACAGGCACAGGTGATGAAATACCTCTGTATTCCACAGTAGACATGTACACAGGAATATTCTCATATAACATGTTACGATAGGCCAAAACATTTCTAGTACAAAAAAAGGTCAACAAGTCAAACTTACACTTTTAGGTCCCAAAAGTTATTATAAATATATATTTACCTTCAATATAATTATTTAAATTAAAAATTAGTGGTTCATATAATGCAATTCGTCATAATTGTCATTTTATTTTACTTTGTATTGAGATCAAGTCCCGTAAGTTGTGAATAAATAAATAAATAAACAAGAGAAATGAATTGTTTTGTAAAAGGTATATGGAACATCAAAGAACGGATGAAATTATAAGGAGATACGCATACCTCCCTGGAATTATGGAAGGGCATCACCAGGGTATCAGGTGGCACATAGTCGTACCTAGTAGACCCCATGCAATAGGACACTAACAAGAAGAGATTACTTACACACACAAAGTATTGACTTATTATTTGTTCGGCATTTTGCACAAACTGTTTATGGAACCGTGGAAGCAACGCAGGTGCAAGAGGAGATGCGAATGTTGGTGACTGAATTTAATGATATGAGATGAAGAGAGTACCACGAGTTTGTCGCGAAACCACTTGGTCTTCTACTGCAAATTTTACTTGGATCAACCGAGATTTAAACCTGCGACACCAAGGCGAACTTTCCATGCACTACGCCACGAATCGCAACACAGAACAGACTGACCTGAGTAGACTCGTGTGATGTATACAATAAAAATGAATGAAAAACAAGTAAGGTTTGGTATACAGAACCCCTCTTAACAGATCTAGTCGGAACGGACACCCTGACCGGTTACCCGCTTGGCCGGTTAAAGGGAGGTTCCCGTGAAAAATCTATTCTCGTTCAAAAAGAGCCTACAGTTCAATCAGGTTATCACGAATAAACAAGCAAATGAGGCGTCCTAGCAACTTATTTTATTGTATTGTACGTACATACATAAACGAACACAAACAAATTAAACATTTCCAACATATATAAACTTTGAAAACCTAATGTATGTATGAAGAGAAAAAGAATTGCACGGGATAAGCCCGTTGATCCGAGGACCGGTTAAGAGGGGTTCTACTGTACAAGGTAAAACTGAAGGCAATTACTCCGAGTATCGCTCAAGTTTACTTCGTCTCCGTCCGCAGAAACAGCATTATCTAAGTCGAGTTGATAGTTTATCACCCGAGATGTAACAGTTCGCGATAGAGACGCATTCCCGAGGATAAGCGCTAACTAAAGGAAGTGACAAGTCGTTTTATACAGAAACTGTGATAACCACGAAAGAAAGGACAGAATATCACCACATATACTTCCTCATGCAATAAATTAATTCTAGCAGTACAAAGAGAAAAAAACATGACTATCTTATTTCTACTTGTTTCGTTAATTATCACTCTCGTAAGACACATTTATTTTGTGAAAGTTCGCAGAAGTTTGTATTAATGAATTACATATAAATAATCGTATATAGAAAAAAAACGAATTTAATTTTAAGACTAAGTCAATAAATAATAAAAGAAATTTTCCTCTAATAAAATTTTCCAATTATAACTAATCATGTTAAGTATTAAGTACAATTTTAGATGCAAGCAGAACTCACGTTTCCGATGGCAATTACAGCGTTTCTCTTTATTCTAGATATAATTTATTGCAATTCACATGATAAAATGAAATGAGTCTCTTTTCTCTTTTAGATAACTCAGATATTGGAATTCTGATCTCTCTTTTCAAATTCGAATTCAAAGGGTACTGCAAAGCACGCACAAATTAATTTGCTTGAATTGTACGAGTATAATTATTACCCTGACAGCATCAGTAACAATGTAAGTCTATTACAATTCTCTTCGTAAAGAGTGCATAATATTATTTGCGAATGGCCACTGTCCGAAAATTAATATTATTTGCGAATGGCACAGTACGAAAAACAGTTTTAGAACCCATGAAGTGCATCTAAAAATTAAAGCCGATGTTCATGATTAAAACCAAAGAATTTTTATTGCATTAAACTGATAGTAGTTACAGTTGACAGTAGTTACAGCAGTGATAGTAGATACAAGTGCCCAATTTTATATCATTTCATCGCGAACATTATATTTTTTATCTAAACTTGTAACACACGTGAATTTCCATTTCAGAGTAAAATAAAAAGATAAATTTGTTCCTCCATATGTCTAGAAAACAACTACCTGAAATACAAAAGAAGTCTACATATCCAAGCTAAACTCACGTAGGACTCGAATCCAAGCAGAACGTACTCTGCGACACTCGTGAAACCAATTTCATTTATGAACTGATCAATTCATTCGAAATGTTAGAAAATCTTAAAGTCTACACTTCCAATGAGAATAATAAAATAGTAATTTATTAACAAATAAATACTTAGTTTTGATTGCCATTTAATAATGTACCCTACCAACATTTCGGGGGTTGCCAAAAGTTCGGAGAAATTAATTGAGGCAATAGAAATCAAAACTCAATAGTTTAATAAAATATAGTTATAAAACAGTTATTAATTAAAAATGCTTGATAACACCACTTCGATAGTTCTTTCCCTTCACACTAGGAAAATAAAAATTGGAACAGAAAAATTTGAAACCTACAAAAGCTCCTTCTCTACAAAACAACCATTAATAAAACACCATCGCGAGAAGAAATAATTGTAAAATCGTAATATTATTCCCAGTAAGTGTCACAGCACCAGCACGGAAGTAGGTTCCGGCTTTCCTTCCTAGTGAGAGGCAGCGTGGCGCTGTTCCGATGGCCCTCGGCGGTGGCGTCTCAAGCGGTGGGAACGGTCAACTCAGGCCACATGCTCCCTGATGATCACTCCGACGTTTTCGTCTTTTCCTTCCCCTCGACGCACAGAGTATTTGCCCTCAAAACCTGGCCAAAAGTCAAAAATTGAAATTTATAAAATGGTGTAAAAACGGGTAATGGCTGATTGTTAGATAACTGGCGCTTCCATGAGTTGATATATTTTTGTTATCCGTCACTTCCTGCCGCGTCAGGGTCAGTCGATTGAGGAAAATGTCTCTCTTCTAATTTACTCTTCAATAACTTGTGTATATATTTTATGTACTATTTATTGAGGGACTGACCCCAAATTTTTTACTGTGTATATACAGGGTCATGACTTTTGATCTTTCATATTTACGCTGTCATTTTCCAATTACATTAATGTTAAGGAATTTTTCTTTCCACAAATTCGATTGTAATTTTGTAATCTTCTGAAAAAAAATGGCATTTTTGAACATTTGTCGCACCTTGTCGCGCAACTTTACTAATACCACTATTTTATGACTATTCCTCCATGAATTCCTGAAATTCCACACTATTCTATGACTATTGCTCCATGTATTCGCGACGGAGCAAAGAGGCGCACGATCGCTCTTCACAAGAGCTCAGAAAGAGGTTATGTAATACTAGGTAGATTCCATAAGGTAGTATTAGTGTAAGAATATTTTATTACTGAAATGACTGAAATAGGCGTAAATAATTGAATTACGTGTATTTAGAAGAGCATATTTTATTATTACTGGGCGACACCGGAGGCTGGAAATATTCTTTAATTATTACGATACAATAATTGAAGCTACAGCGAGTGTTAGGTCAAAAAACTCAATATTCTGATTTTCCACAGACTTTTTAATATTTTGCCACTGGCACCAATGTGCTACTAGACGCCATTATGTCTCTCACTAGTGCCGCCTACTATATAGCTTAACATGTGCTATTTTATTTCAACCTAATACATGTTCTTCACCTATTATTTAAATGTAATTATTGCAATAATTGTTACTGATGAAATACGTCTTACGGAGGAATACTTATTTTCAGAAATATATTTGTGATTTAAAAATCAGTATCAGAAGTTTAGTTCACTTCGTAAAAAAATTTCCGTAGTATTTTTACATAACTTTTATCTGTCACCGCACATTTCAAAATGATATTTTACATCTTCTGAAATGTGATGCATAATCATGAACTCGCCAAGATATTTTTCCATCCTATTGTGTATTTTAAACGAGTCAAGCGAGTTCCTGAATATTTTTTGTACTACTATTAACTAATAGACAAATTATCATGTTTTTTCTTCATTTTAATTCAAAGTTTTGTGTTATAAAACAACTACAATAAAAATTACTCAAGAAAGAGAACAATTACACTCCTCAGTGATTTGACCAACTTGAGCGTCATTCCCACCTTAAACTGTTTACTGAATTGATCATAACACATCACGATCAGCGAATATATTGGTCGGCAATAACACTTAAAATGGTCCATAGAAAAAATATGCAATGACAGCAATGCATTAAAATAATATTTTAAGATTTCAACGAAATGAAGTTTATGATTAATTCTTCTGAGCATTCAAGGAATGAACAATATAAACATAGTTTTTTTTTGAGGTACAAGAATGATAAATAGAATTCTTTTTTTTGATACAAAAATACTTGGCAACAGAGTAATGATGAAATGCTTATTCGTTTTATATTAGTGTTCCATAATGTATCAGTGTTCTTTTGTATCAGTGCTCTTTCGTAAGAACGGACCCGAGCAAGTTTCCAAATTCATCAATATAATATTAGTTAACAAAAATTTGAACTAAAAAATAATTTTTGTTCGTATTATATATGAAACTTCATGAAAATCTGTCTAAAATTTGCTTGTTTCCGTCTACATTTATTGATAAAAAGGTATGAAACTACCATCAAAACGATCGTCATAAGTATTTAACTAATTTTTCAAATAATTCAAGGTTCAGCGGTCAGTGAAGTTTTATGAGTCACAATCGGTGTGTTTATGTTTACAACTGCGAGGTCAGATGAATCATTCCGTGTCACCGCGAATACCAGATAAATTGTTTAAGTCTTCACGATATTTTCCGGGTTTCTTTTTGCTATTTCAATTACACTTAAGTCAATTATATGTGTCTCCTTGTCCTTAACAAACAATATTCACTTCGTTGTTTTTTGTTAGAGAAAAGTGATTACTCACAAAATCGATCGGATTTTCTCCACTGACTGGAAGAAGTGACCTGGAATGATTTATTACCCAAAATTGCTTGGAAATAAGTAAACAATTCTTGAACAAGTTATGGGTTTTTCTTCATGTCATACAAGTGATACAATAATTTGAGTTTTTATATCTGAGAAAACAATCAACACAGCGTTCAGTAGAAATATGCTAAATGTAAAAAAAATGTATGTAGATACTAAGATTCTATGAAGCACACGTTACTTTATCTAAAAGACCGAAAAAATATATTTAGCTGCAAAAAATGGTACTTCTTTGGGTCGGTTAGATTATTATGTTGATACCAGTTTTCTTTCTATTACTACTGTCTGTCCTTAAAGATGAATGTAACATAACTGGTGCATTTTCTTATCTGATATCATTATATTAGCAACAAAACACCCTTCAGTTGGAATTAACTACATTTCACTCAAATCAGAACCGTAACTAGAAATATTTTTCTAGCGTGATGGGGTTGGGGCTGCTCAGACATATTGCTCACATAATTAACTTCGCAAAAGTTATTTGTCCTTAAAATATCTTAAATTTGTTCAATTGTTTATTTCAGGTCGTTTATTGATTATGTTAAATGGCTATAAAGATAAAGTACTATCATTACCAGCATAAAAAATTCGTTTGCGGTTCCGGGTGCCCCGAGCTCCTCAAACCTCTGTTTCCTTCAAGCAACGTACCTGATTCAAAACCAAATGAAATTTCCGCACAATTATGCATTTCGTACATAATACTTCATTTTAAGAATTCTATATTTATTTCACGAGAAAAAAGTTTTGAATAAAAGCAATGGTCACGTATTCTACATTCAATGTTCACCGGGCAAATTAATACCTTTGATCCTCCACTAATACAAGTCAATTCAAAACATAAATAGTTGCATGATTAGAGCTGAAAGGTGAAGAGTAGTGGCCTTGGACGTTGCATGCACATCGAAAGAGCTCTTCACAGAGTATTGACACTAGCGCTGTAGAGATTCACGATAATGAAAACAACCTAGCTGGGATAAATTGAATTAATTACTACGTAAACATTATCTAAATATTCACGAAATGCTGAAGGTAAGATTTGAGATTCACATTAATTTTGATTCTGTATGGGATTGAATTAGAATAGTAGTTCAGTACGTGAACTCAAAAATGTAGGATTCTCTAAAATAGCCAACCTTATGAATTGCTCTTATCCCTAGCTAGTTCACAGACTGGTGGAGTTTTGAAGAACAAAATAATAGTTTAAAACATCCAGATCCTCGAAACATGATTCAAAACGTTATTCCCATGGTTAGAAAGAAGGGGAAAGGAAAATATACCATCAAGTGCTACAAGAAACTACACGACTTCCATAGCAAATTATTCTCCTAGCTCCCTCAGCCATCATCGCACATTGACATTTTGGCAGAATGAATGTACATCGCACCTCCATGGCAAAATATTTTTAAAAACTGTTCGTTACACAGAGAGCTCGAAATCTTTCATTTCGAACCTCAACAACACACAAAAATTGAAGAAACTGCTACCAGTTGTAAAACGGTGAAAGACACGTTGCATATCCAGAGGCTATAGGGTTTTAATATTAATTTACACCTAAAGTATTCACAAGTACTAATGATCTCCAGACAAGAAATGAGTCACTTCAGATTTCATGCTGTGAAGGTTGTATTAGTCAGTCACGAAAAACTGTTTAATAAACGGAGCTTAAAGAACCTTTCATATACAGAAACTCATTAAATATGTTAAATCATTCAACGGTGTGTCACATTCTTTTGGCTCTTAGCTCCGAGCAATGACAACTGTAAACAAAAACATTCCATCAGCCACGTGTTTTTATAATTCTGCCAAATATATTGATTCATACATGTACATTCTGCCTTTGGACCCATCTAATTATAAGGTAAATTACTGGACAAAAACAAAGTCTTCTCCCAGTTTGTTAAAATGAAAAAAAATTGGAAAATTTTGAAAATCCAGGTGCTATATAGAAATGTTATAAAGAAATCTTTAGTCTTCAATGGAACCTCATGATGGCGAAAGCTTGACTCTTCCTGCAGCAGCGTACGAATTACCGCTATCGAAAAATGAAAGAGAAAAAATTCGCTCGCAATCTTCAAAAAGGACTGTGTGAACCATCATGGGGTACTTGTTCTTAAAATGTTAACTTTTGTCTCAATATAATCTTTTATTCGTTCCACACAAAATATTACAATGAAATATCAAAACGTATCAGTTAGAAGAGCTTTATTTATACTTCTTCAAGATACGCTCACTGGTAAAATGAGTGATTCACATGTGTCACATATATTCACCGGACAAATACACGAGATCAACTATTACGAATCATCCAGGGACATATTTTAAAATTACTTTTGTCAAACGTTCTTTAAATAAATTCATTTACTATCAGAGGTCGCATTAGGTGATGGTGAGGTGTTGAAACAGTTTTCACAAATAAATGAGGAAAACATTGTGTAACATTTAACAATCTTTCTGAATTGTTAAATGCATAAAGTTTTTTCGAACGCGTGTATGCATTAAACAATTCAGAAAAAGGCACAATGTTTTCCTCAATTATTCATAGTAATCCGATTAACCGGTTTGATGGTCTTGCGGTAAAGAGGTTACATGGATTGGCGGTCGGAGGTCACTACGGGGACGAAGAGTGCAAGGAAACGGGACACATCCGCGGGTTATATTCCTCAGCACTCGATAGATCAGGACGCACCCACAAAGAGAAAGGGGTAACAGCTTCAAATGCGTAAGTGACCAAGTAATGAATAGATACAGCATACAACAGTGGGTTTGTGTGCAACGAGATAGCCAATGTAAGCGACGTTAAGAAGGTCGTAGATTTGACAGACGTAAGAAATGAGGAAGTCATGAAAGCAGAAGGGAGAGTGATAAGGTAAAGAATAAAGATAATAGATGACTACCCTAACTTGAAAATAGGCGAGGTAAATATTCAACAATACTCTTCACACCAAATCAAAGAGGTGATCAACGACCAAAAAGCAATGCAGTATCCATATATTTTTAACCTTCATTAGTTTAGTTGTCAGTTGGAAAAATCCTCCGGTGAATCTAAAATAAGTGAAACTTAATAATAAGCACATGGACAAGTTGCGGTAGTAATACATGGGAATAATAACAATGAGGGTGTTATTGAATTGCTTAGCTGGGGACTTTTCCAACCCACATGGTGACAATTCACAAAAAACAATTTGAGTCACCATAGCAGTGGTAAGCACCATAGGTGAGAATTAAGAGGACAGGTAAGAGCAATTGTGCTCTCTTTCACCCACACCTCAAAATGTTAAAACAATTAATGTAAGACTATATGAATAAAAATTATTAAATTTCTCTATATTAGAATGATGATCTGAGTAACTTGTAAAATACGTAAATTAATATTATACTTTTCTCTAATTTTGCCTATTTAAAAAAAATTCTGGATAAGTTAAGTCAAAACACAATGAAAGTTCTTGTCAACAAAAAATATTTATTTAGGCACAGCGGTTTTCGACAATTTACGTTATCATCTTCAGTGCCTCCAATCAAGATACAGGAATATATGTTACTACACGTAAAATGATCGAATAATAATAATAATAATAAATATCATATATCCCTGTATTTTGATTAAAGACCACTGAAGATGATAACATAAGTTTTCGAAAACCGCATGGCAAAATAAATATTTTTCAGTTGACAATAACTTTCATTCTATACACCACCATTACCCAATTAAAATTAAGTTAAGTCATTCAATGTAATTACAAAAACATAAAATAAAATATGAATCGACGATTGAGGCGACACTTAAGAGAGAAAGGTGGCGCCACTCCGTAGCGGTGGTGGCCTCGCTCGTTCCTCCGGTTGGAGCGAGGTCGTATCCGCGTGACCTCCGACCCGCCTCTTGCCGCCCGGCGCGACGCGACGCGTCGGGGCAACGGGCACACTTCCGCCTGTCGCCCGTTCACAGCTCATCGCCCACGGGGCGCTCACTCCCCGCAGGCGACCGCCCGGAGGAACCTCCCTCGGAGTGGGCCGCGTCGCCGCAGGAAGGAAATAAGGAAACGATTCTCGTACAGCTGACAGACCGAGAAGCCTTGAGTTCACTCATTCTCTTGTCATGAGATTCTACAGAGATGTGTTGCAGACACGAAAAAACACTACAAGCTTGATTTCGAGTTGATTACAGTCTACCATGGGTTAGAAATATAAAAATGCTAGAATAGCTGGGGTACATTTTCCGATGAATTTTCTGTACTCACCTTATTAAGAGGATATTCTTGCTTGTAATCATAAATTTTAATAATAATGATAAATTTATTGTCAAAAACAGTACAAACTGCGTATGACCACTTGGAGGACAATAAACTAATTTACTCTCCGGAAGCAAGCAAGGGACCATCCCATCAATTACGATCAAGGGCCCCAAGGCAGAAGCGAATTCAAATTTTTTTTTTTGCATAAGTTCCTAGATAAGATAAAAAGTTAGCTGCGAGTTATAATACATATATAATGTCAATATGTTTGTAATTTTACGCAAAAATTTACATGTACAGGTTATTATAGATTATTCTGAGTATAGTGTTTAAAAATCATAAGAATTGAAATAACACTAAATTCACAATTTATTGTTACAATAAACATGCCCCTAGACAAATCCTAGAGAACCTGTATAATAAATCCGCCTCTACCCGAAGGAAAAACGGAGAAAAACCCGGGCCAGGATGGGGCTACAGAATTCATGTACTCGTACACGACCGTGCCAAAGTTGAGTACTCATAAAACTAAAATAATATGAGCCATAAGCCAACAAAATCATGCAAGAAAATAGTTTCTGAAATTGTTTTAAGTTATTCAAAAAGTATTTTATTTTTAGTATAGGATATTTCTACCTGTTGATATCTATCTTTTAAATAAGAAGTTAGCCATTGATGTGGAAGTCCACGAATGCCTAAAGAATGCAATTTGGTAAGGAGAATTCCGTGATCGATGACATCGAATGCTTTGGATAAGTCAAGAAAAACACCCTGAGGATTTTCTCCACTGTCTAGAGATGTGGTAACATCGTTTAAGAAGGAAAATATGGCGCTTGTAGTGGAAAAGGATTTCCTAAAACCGTGTTGATCGTCAGAGAGAATGTTATATTTTGATAAAAAATCTAGAAGACGCTTATAGAACAATTTTTCTAGGATTTTTGAGAAAGTGGGTAGTAGAGATATTGGTCGGTAATTTCCAATATTAAGTTTGTTTCCTTTCTTGTGTAAAGGTTTCACTTTAGCTCTCTTAAATATGTTGGGAAATACCCCTTCCGATAAAGAACTATTAGAAATATTTATGAGTGGATTTAATATAGCATTTGACGAAGATTTAACAATAAAATCAGGTATATCATCTATGCCCCGTGAAAATTTGTTTTTTAATGAGCTGATGATTCTCATGACTTCACTGGCGTTAGTTTCGGAAGTGAACATAGAATTGGGTACGTGGGT
>NNCF01128033.1:871890-884390 GCA_002313205.1 Laupala kohalensis
TACATTGAATTTGTCGTCGGTGTTTTGGCAATTGTAAACATCTTTCCATGTTTCTTCACGCAAATAATTTACGAATATGGATTTATTTATGTCATTAAACTCTCTTGTAAATTTGTAAAGGATTTTAAGTGGTTTTAGTTTATTATTAATTGTCAACACTTGAGCAAGGTGATCCCTGTATCCGGCGATAAACACTTCAGAGAGATCCGAGATTCAATTGTTGACTATAATTTGATCTAGCAATGTTTGAGATGAGCCGGAGGCGAGTGGGGTCGTTTATCGTAGTAATAAAGTTGAAAGAGTCGATAAGATTCTTGAATCGATTAACTGGTGAATGTGCAGAGTCGGATGTACTCAGGAAATCGATGTTGAAATCGCCACATATAACGATAGATTTAGTAGATTTATGTGCGATATGTTCTAAAACATTTTCGAAGTTCCGAAAAAATATGTCAAGATCTGATTGAGGAGGTCTATAAATACACAAAACAACAATACCGGTGTCGGTCAGTTCAACTGCAGAAATTTCGAACACACTATCTACGCAGAAGTTCTCGTAGCCTGTCAGTGGAGAAGATAAAATATCATTACGAACGTAGATACACGTACCTCCGTGGGGATTTTTGCCTTTAAAATTTTGCCGACAGTAAGAACTTGCTAAATAATAATTAGAAATAGCAGTATCGTTGATGTGGTTAGTTGAAAGCCAATGTTCTGTGAGGCATAGCAAATTGAATGGATTTTCGTGTACCAGACTTTCAATGTCTGTCAATTTGTTTGAAAGGGATTGGACATTATGATGAAATATAATTATTTTATTTTCGCAAAGTTTGTGACTCCCGAGAAATGGAATCGACGTTAGATTGTAGAGAGGAATTTGAATTTGGTGCAGCGTCTAGTTCCGGATCAAGCCCGCACACTGCACCTGAACGCGATTGTCACCTTCGAGTACCACATCGTACTCCTGAGCGCAAGTTGTAACGGTGTATGGGGGCGACAGGAGGAATAGATGTTGACGTGGGAGATGAGGAAGCAGTAGGTGAAAGAACGGGGACAGGAGAAGAAATGGGTGTGGAGATAGGAAGAGGAAATGGTGATGAGGTAGGAGCAGAGGGAGGTGGAGGAGATGAGGTAGAAGTAGAGGGAGGTGGAGGAGGAGATGAGGAAGGTGTAGAAGTGGGCAATGGGGCAGGTGGATGATGTGAGGTCAGATGTGAAGCTAGGAGAGAACCGAAGTGCTGTTTCCCAGACGGTTTCAGGTGTAAACCGTGCTGGGTAAAGTCCTTGGCAGTCAGGTGTGGTTGCAAATCAAAAAATGTGATTTTTGTGTCTGCCAGGTGATGTTTTAGGGAGATGTTTGCCAGGTTAATTTCGTGGTTTATTTGTGGAACGTTGAAGCGTGGAGGCAGGCTAGAGAGCACTATGTTTGTGTGCAGGGAGGCCATTTTTAGTTTCTGTAGATGTTCAGACGCGTTAAAATGTCCACCCAAGTTGATATCGTTCTGCCCACCTATGATGATTACTGTGTCCCGCTCAGTGAGTTTTTTAGTGTAAGTGTCCAGTTCTCGAATAACTTCAGCCAAACGAGCGTTTGGCTTAAAGAAACCGGAGACTGAGAACTGGCTAGGAAGAAATCCACGCAATACGGAGGACATCTGACGACCGTGCGAATCAGCTAGTATGAGCACTTTTGATTTCCGCGTGGAAGTGTTGGTATCATCTCTGGATAGCACTACTTTACGTGGTTTTGGCGGCTGTGCTTACCAGTGCGTGGTGTGTGAACAGGTCTGGGTACTTGGCGGGAGGGGATGAAACGAGTAGGTAAGGGAAGAAACAGGGACATGTCATCTAACACACTAAACCTATTCTGAGTGAAGAGTTGGGGTGGTGCATATGTCGTTGGTCTAACCGGGTGGTAGCAGTTGAAAGGACGGCGAGAGTTCCTAACTGTTGTCCAACCGCCAATCGTTTTCTTATTGATCTCTTCCAGCGCACTGATTCGTGAGTCAATATAATGTACCAAGTTATTGTACGCTTTCTGAAGATCAGCTTTGAATGAGTTGAGGAATGCGATAGTGTCCATTGTTGTGAGAAAGTTAGCAACTTCACGACAAAAGCAAATGAGAATACACGAAAACTGACAACTAACACTGAATGAAGGATGCTAGTATAATAATATATTTATTACTACGGAAGTTACAAATGAGATAATAAATAAATTAAATATACAAACAAACGGACGTCAAAAATGATTGAAATAATTATTTAGGGCGACCACTGGAGATTAATTCGACAATAACTACCGTATATTGTGTTAAAATATAAATGAATACGAAAGAATCAAGAAAATCGAATTGTAAAATTATGTAATAATTTTATGAAATTATGACGACGAAAACTTGGGTGCAACAATGAGGCAGGGTTTAAATAAGTAAATAAACAAACCGACAACTAAAATAACAGAAATAATTTAGGATGACAACTGCAGATAAATTAATTCGACAATAACTAAGGCAATATTATGTTAGATTGTAATGAATAACTACAAAAAGATCACGAAACAAATGGTAAAATATTGGAATAATTCAATTTACGACGACGAAACTTGAGCAGTGGAACAATAGAGTACGTTATTTGTAAGTTAATAATGATATAATTGTATACGCACCAGTAAATCTAAATACAGCAAAATAATTAATTTCAATGCACCAAGAAGTTAAATTTCTGATTCCGTTTGTACTTACGTAAACTTTATCACACCTTTGAATGAAGCACTTGAATGAAAACAATATGAAGTTATATTTGGTCCATTGGGTTTGAAAACCTTAGAAAATGTTAGTGTTTTTTCACTTAACACTCACACAGAACAAAGAATGTTACACTACAATGAAAGTTAGAATCTAAATACAACTACTGAATCACAAAAAACTCGAAAAAATAAAATAATTAGAATGATTAAACTGAAAAACAGAGAGAGCTCATTCACAACCGCAGTTAACGCCAGGAGCAGGCTAGTCAATCCAAGCTTTTAGACAAATATATTTCAGAGAAATATAGTAACATTGACTCGAGTATAAAAGGTAAATATTTTTCAGTCAAGGACACGTGCTTACGCTCAATTACCAACAAAATATTAAAAGTAAAAGGTGGAAAACGTCCATACAAACTTTTTCATGTAATGTTTCAACGAAAACCGCTGCATAGAACGTTGTCCGCTTTTACTTGTGCGATAAATACGTAATCGAATATAATATATCAATGAAGTTAATCCTAACATTGATTGGAATTTAAGAACAATTTTACGAAAACAGTTTTGGCAACTCAAAGTTTTTGAATTTAATTTTTATTTTCAACCCTTTACCTCTTTTCCATTTTGTTTTTGAAAATTCAGTATAGTTGTTGGTAATAGATTTGTAATGAAAATTCTCTCCATAAATAATTATTTCCTGCATTAACTCATCTGAACGTAATTATCTAAATATAATTTGTTGATAAGTGTCTCAAAGAATTTCAGAAAATATTATTCAAGATGAAATGAAAGCGTTTTAAAATAAGGGGGATGAACTTTTGTTGGATCTCAAGTAAAAAGTAGTCTGGTCTTCTGATGTTTAATGAAGACGAGCGTTGAAACTCGAAAAACTTTTCGTGAGCGGTACGATGAACAATTTTCTTTAACGATCACAACTTCTAAAGGTTTTGGGAGTCAAAGATGGAGCAATAATATTTCTGAACACATCCGGTCACGCACTTCTAACGAAGTATTCACATTCCTGAATAACTCAAGTTTCTAATGATCATAAAATATTCATCATCATTCTCTAGATCAAAGTAAATATTTGTTTGATGGAACTTAAAAAGCCTTCGTGCTTTCAAGGTGAGTGCCATTCCAGTTCTAAACTCCGTCAAACTGTTTACGAAATATATTCGAATAGTAGTGTGTCTATGAAGTTTAAGAACCATTCATGCAATATTTCTTCCGAAGAAAATTAGAAATATAAAGGGAACGGATTAAATGATGCGCCACCTTTTGAGCATAAAACCTCAAAAGAGATCTATTTATTTTTGCGAGATAATGACCGGTATAAGAGAAACATCCGTTTCGTACTATGCGTCGGCCCTATACAAAATACCAGAGGCAGTACACACCAAGAGATAAAAAACGTTCTCTTTTGAGCACATAACTACCCTTTCACAGGAATATTCCCGACGTTGAATACGTATTCAAAAAGTTCTTGTGTTCCCTTTAAGTGACCCGCGCTGCTATATATTTCCCTCCCCACCCCATTCGAACCACCCCACGCCACCCTTTGTAAACGTGGGAAGGGAAAGAGGTAACAGCCGTCGTTTCAGGACGACGAGGCGCTAACTCAGTCGCTCATGACGTCAGTCGGGCGCGCAAGAGTTTGTGGGGTGAGAATGATAGAGTTGAAAAGCTGGCATCCGCGAAGCCAGAATAGATGGTAAATTCGCGGCAAAGTAGAGAATGTCAGGGAAGGGAGGAGAGTTCCCCAGCACTGTTATTCTGGGCCTCGTGGAGGTGCAGGGGATGGCGTCGTTTGGACCGGGCAGGGCAGGGAAGGGGCGAGGGAGGAGATCGGAAGCCGGAAGTGCGCGTCCGGAGGGAGAGGGCGTCGCCGGGGCCGGTGAGTGAGCAAGCGACGCTGTTGCCGAACGCCCTCGTCTAGGGCGACCCTGCCCGCCACGGCAGGCGCCTGTATTCCATATACGCTGTATTCACTCAGCGATAACTCACGTCATGCACATCGAAGTTCAGTTACATCTTCCGATCGGATCATTTAAGATTTAATTCAAGAAAAGAGATTCAAGTAGTTTGAATTTCCTTTCCTTGTCACAAAAGTTTAGACGCATATCTTTCGCAAGTTCATGGTTATGTAAGTATACTTCACTAACATCAAGAGTGGGTGACTGAATTCTCAACTAAAACTAATCTTCGTATTTTAATTAGGGCGTATATTACTTTACCATAGTATAGGTTCAGAAAAGATAAATCCGTCACCTCTTAGAGCTCTCAATTTAAATTGATGGGATGGTCCCTTGCTAGCGTCCGGAGAGTAAAATAATTTGTCCCTCACGTGGTCGTACGCAATTTGTGAGTGCTTGTATGACAATTTATTTTTTAATTTTATTATTCGTACGGTCGAATACGTGATCGCGGAGATACAGCGAAGGGACTATAATTCATACCTTCAACTTCACATTGACTCACCTTTCATACTAAAAAAAAAGAAAAATTGAGGGAAAAATGTCTCTCTCCGATTTGTCGGTAAGAACTCGGAGATTTACAACAGTGATAGCCAACATACGGTGAGCAAGGTTTCCTCATATTTATTTATTTACTTCATGTCTTGCAGCGAGATTTGGGGTTATGATGCCTGTATGCTCTTCCGTCAACCATAAGATGAGTGAGGGAATTACGACGGAGAGATGTCGGGTACCAAACGACATAAGTCTGGAATACGTGAGGGGAAACCCAGCTGAAAAACTCGTCTCATTTTGCCGTAGGGAGGTCAAAGACCACAACGCTACCACTAGCTATCTCATGCGATCCAAAAGAGGTGTTAACATGTTGTATTTGATTCAAATTGACAACTCGAAATATTGGGTTGTAAGAGTGGTAGAGCTCCCTCACACATGGCGACAGGAACTCTATAGAAACAGTCTATAGTTCTGGAAAATGGTGGAAAGTGATGAAGCTTCCACACTGAGTGACTAAACTAGAAGGATTATTATCGTCTCATTTTGTGATGGTACATTTTCTTCTGAGCAGATACTGAAATCTCAGAGTAATCGACTGAGTCACTTCAGTAATGTCGATTATTTTCTTCCTCTATCGAAATCGACGATAGAACTAGTCATTTCTCATAAATGTCCACAACGTTCACATTGGAACAGAAGTACTTAAAAATCTAATGATCATTGTAATATTTTATGGAGTGTTGTAAGAATATCTGGAATGAATTTTATTCTTTTCTAATACATATGTAAAAAAATTGTGTATTGTTTTGGGGAGTCAGGAGTTTATTCTACGTGTAAACTTGAAGTATCGCGTGAAACTGCCACCGACGGCACATAGAAAGTTCTATAATGAAACCATAGTTTAAGGAAGTTCGCCGTCACTGATCTAGATAATCTTGATCTGACTCTTTCTTATCCATTAATTTAGGGAGAGGGCGTTAGTTTTGAGGTCTTGGGTTTTGGTCTAGCCTTGAAGTGAAAATACAAGTTCGACCTCAATTTGTTCGAATTGGAAGAGATTACCGGCAGAGGTTTCTTTTATGTGTTTCACCCATAGTTCCGCATCATTAATCTCCCCTTCGCAATACATCGCCAACTGAATTCCTTCCCATAACCAAACAGAAGTATTCCACAAGTTAATAAGGTCGAATCAAAAAATTAAAACGACCAATGAAAGAAACTTTTATAAATGAGTATGCTATACAACCACTAGATGTCAATACATACAAGTAATGCGGTAAAATGTAATCGGAATATTCAATAGCACGGAATCGAAGGTTGGTTGGAGAGGTTGCAATCCTCATTGATTTTTGCATGGAATCCTCCCCCGCAAATCTTCAGAGAGGATAAGTCGCATTCAATTGCGAAATCGTAGTCAATACGCTTCTCCATCATTACATTAGAGATTATACTCGCATGTATAAGAAGCAGGATGACACAGATGATATGTTGACTCCATTTGGAGTGCTCATCGCCTTTACGTGCCATTTACATGACTAAAGAGAAAAAAAAGAAGTTATCATAAAACTCTTTTTACCGAGATGACCGAGTACTAAATGACCCGACGAATAAAATAATACGAACCGAGAGATGATTTCAATGGTATATTTTACTAAGGGAGTCATATGCCTCAATTTTTCAATTTTCAAAGTTTCTTTTTTGTCAGTTGCAATGAAATCATAACATAACACCGAAATTTATTAAAATAATATTACGGAGTCAAATTACAGACATTTTTCTGAGATGAGAACCCTAGTGAGCTATTTTCAGTGCTCTTTAGAGAGGTGTTTTATCAAATCTACATATGCTCCTCGCTTGTGCTATGCGTGCTCGATTGCCAACACTAATGAAAATGAATTTATTTTCCTTAAAACTTGTTTTTATTTCTATTAAGCGTTGCATTAAGATACATTGACACAAGGAGCAGAAGATTTGTTTTGGCTTTGTTTGTTCCAAAATGATGGAGAACCAGTTTATACTGGGACCAACCATAAAAGAATAATAAATAACTACAAATAAAAAAGAATTCAAGATGACGATGAAAAGGGAAATAACAAGACACATCAAAAGGTGCAGAGACAAAAATTGGTGGCCAGATTTGAGGCAAAATTAAAAGAGTACGCATAAAGAGAGAAAGAAAGAGTAGAGTCAAATTATAGAGGTTGATCTCTCAAGCTTTTGATGAAACGACGTAAGAATCTGTCACAAGAGACAAAAGAAAGCAGCCAGAAAAAAACAAAAGACTTACTTCATGACTAATTCTTCGAATAAATTATTTCTCATAACTAAAGAAATGAAAACCTTGAAGATGACAGTCATCAATTCTATGATACGTGAGAAATTACATCAGCTTATGAAAGCTTCAATACGTTATCAATTAACGCGAAAACACCAACTGTCCCTAGCGTAATGACCAGGCAAGAACACGAACACCTGTCATGAACGAGTCATGCGTAACGATAACCCCAGCGCATTTTTGAAGAATGCGGGCGATTGCATTTTAGCAGGTGTCCAGAGTCCACGAGAATAAGCGAAAATATGTGTTCAAGTAATAGACACTTTCAAGCATCCCAATGACAAGTAGTGTTATGTTGAACCGCACCTACTTTGATTTTTAACACATGAAGGGTAAACGAACTTTTAAACAGAATGATATCAGCAAAAAGATCGCGGTCTCTTCCTACTTCTCCAAGATTTAGGGCATATTTGACTTATCATTAAAATTTCACAGGTTTCGACATTACTCAGATTTTAAGCGCTTTGTCATCTTAAAATAACTAGTGTCATATTTCACTCGAAAAACAAAGAAATAAAATTTATATTACAAAACGAAACATGAAATGAGAAATTGCTGCAAAATTTGAAGAAATCATATAATTTCCATGACGCGATTCGGTAGCAGAAATACAAGTAGATTACACTCTTCTATCGCACGAAGCAAGGAGTATCTCAGACGAAAAAGAAGTGCAGTAAAAACCGTGTAACTCTGATTGTGACGTACTTACGTCAAAATGAATTACACGTGCTCAGTACAACGTGTCCATTGCTGGCCAACGGAGACGGATCCATTTCTACATATATGGATACGGACGTTTCAACAAATAGCCCTCGTGCACTTGCACAACCGACTGCGTGGGGTCCTTGCTTTCGAAAGGGTCAACGACCCATTTTCCAAATATCGAAGCAGTCCGATTGAAACGCGAGAAGCTCGAGACGTCAATAGAAGGAAGAGCCAACATGGTGGGTCCATGTCGCAACAGCGGATGGTTTATGGAAGCTGTTATCGCTTTTTAGAGGCCACAGAAATCTAATGAGACTGATTTATTTGTATACCGGAACCATGGAGCCACTTAGGACCAAAATATATTAGGACAACAAAGCAAGGGGACAAGAAGTTGAGCATATCGGATCTAAAAGAAATTACTACAACAAAGTCTAGGATAGAGATAAGAAAACGAACTTAAAATGCCCATGAACCTCCTTTTGACTTGACTATCCCATCATATTACATATAAACATGCGATCACATCATTTTCTGGTAATTCAATGATATCTTTTTTTTTTTTTGTGGGGCTTAAGGGCTCGTCAACATCGAGGTCATTAGAGCCCATTCAATGATATCAATCAGTTTATCGACCACCGATAATCAAAGATGTAAGTCAAGATTTTTGAAAAGTTCAAGTATGATTTTAACATTAAACATGATTTTCAATATTCTTAAAACGAGAGTTTTTTTGCGTTTGAATTTCAAAATGTATCAATTTCCTTTTATTTACTTATTTATTTTATTTTATTTATTTTGTGTCTCATGGAGGTTGAGATCTGATCATCCACCTAACTGTTGGACTTAGGAAAGGGTATTGGGAAAGAGAGATGTTCAATTCAAAGACTACAAAATGTAACGTTTATTAAATCTAATGTTCCTTCTTCAGTTCAAAGACAACAAAATCTAGAGTTATTAATAATCTATTAGTTTTATCTTTTACAGAATACGTTATGTACTCCTATTTTGTACTTGATCTAAGAGTGAAATGCATCAAACCTAAAATATTATTTAGGAGCTGCGAAGTAAATTTCATGCGTACAGGATTTTTATTTTTAAACGAATGCATTCAGAGTAGATGACAAACCATACAGCAAAATATGTCCCCATAACGATGAAGCCCGAGATTTCTGGAGAATACCGCTTTGCGGACTCATTTCTCGTTGAAGATAAAGACCAGGAATGTGAAGCGTTGTCTTCCTGGTTGCCGCCCACGGTGAGGAGGGGCCGACAAGATAGAGGGACGGGGTGACCGTGAGTCTTACGCGAATTGAAGCGCGAATGCACCGTCAACTGCACCACAATGTCATAGCGCTGCACTTCCTGTCACTCCAGACAAAAACACTTCGTCAGGCGAGAGGAAACCAGAAGTAGCTCGATTACAAACGAATAGTGTGCATTCCTAGTACGGAAAACCTTGAATAGATTTATTAAAATACCTGCACGGCAAAATAATAAAAGAAAATTAGTGGGTAGAAAACAGTTCCTTATATTATATTACAGGCGTTGCCTTATTCCCATTAGGTAGCTAGGGCACATCAGATACGAAATAAAGTATACCAACAAATCGTATTACTTTCGAATAATTGAGTTAAGATCAACTCCACACTAATCAGACATTAGTCAATGGAAATTTTTCCAGGGGTGTTGTGGACCATGTAGGAACGAAACTTCCGTACTGCTTTGATTTCAATAATTTTTTTATTCAATACACCTAACTGAGAGCTAATGCAACATGAACCATTTTGAATGTAAAATTATACAGTACACCTCTGCCTTCTTCTACCCACACGTGTTGAAAGTGCTATAGGTTGCAGCGCAACTAGGTCCACCATGCATGAAACAAGGGAGACGAAGGAATATATATATTTAACTATAAAGCAATCTATAAATTATATCAAATTTAAATGTCAATTCGGTACTTTGAGATCTAACAACGTAAATGCCCTAAAGGATTATCAACTTCGGCATTTTTATGTATGAATGAGAATCAACGTGGAATAAATATGTTGAATGGGGAAAAGGATGTCTTACAAGAAATAACATTGAATTTCGTGAATAATTCTGGGCTACCACGAATTTCATGTTTAGTTCTACCCAAATTTTAAAGCCCAACATACAAGCAATTGGTAATTAGTGACATTTCTTATCAGATACTTCGTGTTACGGAAAGTGGAGCTAAACTTCCAAATTTGATCTCTTTTATAGTTAAAGCAATATATACATGTATCAATACTTCTCCGATGCGTTGTTTTGAAGATATTGTGTTAAAAAGTAAACATATCTTGTCATAAAAGTACAATTGCGGAGTAAGTCTAATTTAGCATCATCATAATATCAGAAAAGGAGTGTCGTAGGATATCACTCAGTATACGAAGATAATAAAAGAATAACACAGAACCTGCTTGTATTCGGACAGCGAACACCAAGTCCTATCATAAATTCGCGTCATCCATGGCCAGGTGCGCGTCAGCGGAGGATAATAAGGAAACGCATCAATAGTAAACAGCGTCACCCAGATCCTCGAACGCACCGGAGACAAAAGCGTTCGTCTCAACGCACACACGCACACGCAAACAAACCGCCCGCAGGAAGGGGAAGGGAATCCCTAACGGGACACACGAACAGCACCAGAGGCGTGGCCCAGGAGATCAGCGACACGATACAACACCCAGGATTATACCACTGCGGAGACTATGGATCTCAAAGCGCCATGCTTCTGTGTTAGGAATATAAGAGACACAATTTATTATTAGTACGTATTGTGGTGGTATGTTCTGGCGGATCCGAGGAGTGGGGAGGCGAAGTGGGTATTGTCTGCCCCATTCCCTGCTCGATCTGGAACTATGCAAAATTTAATGCCTAATTTTTTTTCCGTTTAATGAACAATTTTTATTTCGGCAAGCTTCACTTTGTGCTCAACTTGCTGTTTTATTTATCATATCTGGTTAGATTCACAATCGTTTTGACAATTGAATACGTTAAACATTTCCGATAGGTACGATAACATGTAGCGTAATAGGTTAGGATTAGATAAAAAAAAGGAAAAGGATTGCAGAACAGAAACATTTGACCCGACAAGTTGTCCTAATGCAGTAAAATTAATCCAGGAGGTAATAATGGGGGACCCAAAGTGGTTTAGGGTGTGTTGAACCTTTTCTTTTCACTTCTAGTTCTCCAAGATATCCGATTTGAAAAGTCTACCAGAAGAACTATCGGGTGGTCGTCCACGATGTAATAACAATTTTTTAAACATTCGGTTTTTCAAAAAGAAAAATGACCTGGAATAAAAAAATGTGTCGAATGTTCAAGTTGACAAAACAATCAAAACCAACGTTAAACGCCGATTAATGACATGACTTAATTATGACGCAGAAACCAAACCCTTCGTACTACCAAGCTAATCCTCTAGCATTCAAAACGCCAACCAATACCATCCATTGTCAATCCTCAGTGTCATCTTGGAGACAAAGGTTTTGACGGAAGCGCCTATGATATGAATGCGCGTGCAGTTTGAAGGCGCGTTGAGCATGTTGCCCGTGGGACCGGTCTTCAAGGCGGGTCGGGCCTCATGGCGAGGCCATGTTAGAGGAAACGGGAGGGAGATACGACCGCTCCACCCGACATGTCGCGAAAACCTTGGTGACCTCCCTCTTCTATTTGAATTGTTCACTCAAATCAAACTGACTCTCAAAAATACACTGATTCGGCAGCAGATCATTGCCCCATCTTCAGAACATCTATGTGAGTTTATATAATAAATTAAACAAATTCATTTGAACCTTCATTTAAACGTGGCTACACCATGATAATTTTGAAGATTACCACATAATTCAGAAGAAGAAAGTTGATACATTCCTATTGCAATTACTTGATATACTAGTATTATGTATCAATGTTGTAAAGTTTATAAATTTAGAAATACGTATGTATTGGAAAGTTGAGAGAGGCTGAGATGAAACCTTAACTTTACTGTGTATTGCAATCTTCATTACTACTACGTATACATGAAGCTAACTTCCTCACTCGGGAGTACCTACTTTATCGCATACCTTGCACACAACTTATTTTAAGCTAAACAAACACGTTTAAGGTGTGTATGTAACAATAAATTAATATAAAAGAAACTATAATAATTACTTCTTATCTGGAGGTATTACCGGTCAAAGCCAATGTATCACAAAAATAATAAATCTAAAGA
>NNCF01128033.1:887304-929185 GCA_002313205.1 Laupala kohalensis
TATATATATATATATATATATAAATGCATTTACTGTAAAGAAGACATTTCCTCTCTTAAAACATGTCTAGGAGTAGTCCCACGAGCTAAGATCCATTTTCAATAACGCTCAAATCCGCGAACATTAAAATATCATTTCGGAGGTAAATCATTAGAGAAAAAGGTCAGTAAACGAATACCATTTCCTCAACTTACAATATTTGAACAAAAACATGCATCAATATTTTCTTCAAAAACTAATTTACTAGAAGAAAGTCGCATTTGAAGCATGTGGTGAGAGTTCATTTTACACCATTGCTTAGGTGCGACGCGTTTCATGCATAATGCTTAGGTGCAATGCGTTTCATAAGAAGTTGTACAACGACAAACCCCGTTTCATTAAAACCCACACCTTATATTTTAATCAAATACTCTTCAGTTATAGAGTTAATAAAAGCTGAAATTAATGCCACGATTTTCTGCAAACTACAAAAAAATTCACTTGGACCATCAATGGTCCGTGAACTACCGGTTGGCAAGCGCTGATTAAGTAAAAGTAAATTTCTATTATGTACTGAATTCTAGCTTACGAAGTTTATTTTTAGCTTTATTTGATCGCGCCATTTCTCAATATAATCCTATATATTCGTTGCGTTGCATGAAACGCACACTGTATGATGCATGACACTATTCACGTCTCAATGTATTTAAACTTGTATTTAAACAATGTAGGCAAACTTGAATAGTCAATGTACGAGTATATCTTTTACAAGAAATCTGGGCAAAAAACGAGCGTCCTGAATTTCCGTAGACACTGAGGAATGAAACCAATGTCTACCAGGGCAATTGAAGAAATAAACTATGGTGCAAATCCATTGCACATAATATATCATACATGTTTCTCCGTCTGCAGCATGGAGTGAGAAAAATTTCTAAAGACAAAGGGTCATTTCTGGCGTGGTACTCTATATTTTAGTCGTCTTCCAGTGCTCTATTCATTCTCAAAGTCGCTAGATTAACTTATTACTGTCTTTTATTTGAAATTTGAAAGTAAAATAAATATTCAGAATATTATTTCAAAACATATAGCAAGTCTTATAAATATCGTAAAAGTGTTATGTAAATGTAATTTCGTTGTAGGCAGAAATTGATGTTTTGTCGTATTAGCAGTGCGTTTGCAGTCCTCCGACGAATTTTATCATTATCATATCTTTCATTTCAGTTCACGAAAAGTGAATTCTACGTTTGCTTGACCCATTTACACTACTAAATGTTATTCAAGCTTCTTCAAACAACAAACTAATGTGTAAGTGTAGCAGACAGATATTACAGCAAACGTTCAAGCGAAATACCACTAATGCGGATGTAATGCATACTAATTGTACTTTACGTACCGAAAATTCACGCAAAATCGTTGTAGTCATTTTTTAAAAAAATTTAAAGGAGTACTTTGACCTTCATGTGAAGTACTCTTTGTTTTAAAGTAAGAACAAATTAGAGCATGTGCATCAACCAGTACATTCCACGTAAATACGAAATGTTATTTTTTTATTGGGTCTTTACGGCTCGCCGACATCGACGTCATTAGAGCCTTAACATTTTGTACAGGTAAGGAGAATGCAGTTACGCACTAGGGAGAGCCAACATGACTCTCCCCGCGTGTGGGACTCGCAGAATGACTCAACCATACCCACTAAAAACCCTCCTGAAATACCATAAGTCGAAACATGAAAAGACAGGAAAAAAGAGACAACAGTTTACTAAAATAATTATAAAAACCAAAAACAAAGAAAGATGAAACTTTTGAGAGGGAGAAAATGTAAAGTTAAAGAAAAGGAAAAATATAGAAGGATTTTAATCCAATCCCTCCCGAGAACTTGTGGAGCCCCGATTCGTTTATGGATTTGAGTTAATGCATAGAAATAAAGTACAAATAAGGTGCCAAAGGTCACATTCCTGGAGGAATTTAAACAGGCGAATCAAAATCGGTTCATTTTGCCCAGACATAACGTCTAAACTGTTGGGTAGATTGTGACTCCGTCGGTTTCTGAAACACTCCAAAAGAAAGTGGTCCACGGTAAACGTGGTATTGCAAGTCTCACAAATGGAGAGAGAGGTTTACCGCGTAAGAGATGACCATAGATAAGATAGCTGTGGCCAATACAAAAACGTGTAAGGATCACTTCTTTACGTCTGTTCGCACGGGATAATGACGACCAGATCTTAACGGAGTCTTTTACCTTCCTCAACTTGAAGGCGCAAGTTTGCCATTCGGCTTGCCATGTCTTAACTTATGACAACCTTTGAATCTTACGAAGGAACAGTTGAAAGGTCAAGGACTGCCCTCTGTGTTCCCTGCTTCGCTGTCTCATCAGCTTTTTCGTTGTCCATAATACCAACGTGCCAAGGAACCCAACAAAGGACTATTTAAATATTTTAAACTACTAGATGGCTTATTAGATTCTGAATTGTCAGCGTTAGGTTGTCAGAGGTGTACACTGAAGACACTGACCACAAAGCACTAATAGAGCCATAGCAAAGAGCCACACGCCGTATTGAACATAGCTGAATGAACTTCAGCGCCTCAAGGATTGCAAATTTTTCAGCAGTGCACTCGCTGCAAAAGAAATGGGAGCGAAAAGAACGGGTGGCACGATGGCAGTGGAAGGCAGCATCAACGGAATTATTCATTGCTGAGCCATCAGTGTATTTGAACATATGATCCAAATAGAGGTTTTTTAGTTCCCCGAAGTGCTCTTGGTATACAGCAGCAGGAGTGTCTTGCTTTGAAAGTTTAGACAGCCGAAAGTCGATCAACGTGGTGTGAGGGAGTGTGAGTATTTCACTGGCAGAGGTAGTGTGATGACGTTTTCCTCTAGCAGTTGTTTAAAACGGACACCCGCTGGGCGGGGTAACGAAGGTTTTGCAGCGTAAGATGAAATAAAGTTTAGAGAATGTAGGTGTTGCCGAGTGGGGTGATTTGAAACCCTCATCAGTTTCACTCCGTAAGATCCAAGTGGAGTATCACGTTTTTTGTTAAAAGATGGTTCGCCAGCGTCTACTAGTAAGCATTCTATTAGACTGATGCGGAAAGCACCAGTTGCAATGCGGACTCCTGCATGATGGATACTGTTAAGGGTCCTGAGTGTCGACGATGATGCGGAGGCGTACACAATATTACCACAATCTAACACAGACCGAACGAGACTTCTATACAGGCGAAGAAGATAAGTGCGGTCTGCGTCCCATGAGGATGCGCTTAAGCAGCGAAGGAGGTTAAGGGAAGAATTACAATGGAATTGTGGTTTTCGGATGCGATTGCGCCAAGATAGTGTGTGGTCGAATGTGAGACCCAGGAATTTTGCGGAGTCAACGAAGGGCAGACGTTGGCCCCCAAGAAAAAGATTTGGATCATTATGGAGATTGTATATCCTACAAAAATGCATACAGCATGACTTGGATACAGAAAAACCGAAGCCGGTAGACACGCTCCACTTGTGTAAACGGTTTAAAACCAATTGCAATTGCCTCTCGATGACCGAGATGCTAATGGACGAACAATAGATGGCGAAGTCGTCAACGAAGAGAGAACCATACACCGGTTATCGAACAACTGACGCGATAGTATTTATGGCTATGGCAAAGAGAGTGACGCTTAAGATTGAGCCTTGTGGGCCACCGTTCTCCAAAGGAAACTTTGATGATAAATAAGTACCGTGGGGAACGTGGAAAGAGCGTTGAGATAGGAATCTCTCCAGGAATAGAGAAAGACAACCTCGGAATCCCCACGAGTGCACTGTGCGTAGGATTCCTTACATCCAGGTTGTGTCATAAGCTTTTTCCAGGTCAAAAAAAATGGCCACAAGGTGTTCCTTCAAAACAAAAGCTGATGAGATGGTGGATGACAACGCAACAAGATGGTCAAGCGGTGACCGCTGTTGTCTGAAACCATATTGTATATTGGTAAAAAAGTTTCGCGATTCCAGAGACCAAACAAGGCAACGAATGATCATTCTTTCTACCATTTTGCTAACTCAACTTGACAGAGACATCGGTTGAAAGTGTGACGGATTAGAACGATCTTTTCCCTTCTTCGGAAGTGGAATAATTATGGCCTCACGCCATTGAGCAGGGCGGTATGCTCATTAGAAATACAGTTAAATAAATTAAGAAGGACTTTAATGCGTATCTCTGGAAGATGTTTCAGCATCACGTTATGTATTTGATCAGGACCAGGGGCTATATCATTTGAAGACGCAAGGGCAAGGGTCAGCTCCATCATTGACAAAATAATGTTATATTCCTCTTCTCTGCAACTGGAGAAAACCAAGCAACACTTTTCCGCATGAGTTTTCTGTTGGAGAAACAATGGAGAAAAACCGTAGGAGTTAGAGACCCTTTCGTAGTGCAATGCAAGTTCCTCCGCAATGACCTCGGGTGAAGTTTGAAGCTGTCCATTTACATTAAGACCAGGGATGGAAAAAGAGGACCACGAACCTCTAATCTTGCGAATTTTCTGCCATACGACTGATGGAGTACGACTTACTTTCCCGAAAGGATCGTTTTGCTCTGGCTCTGCACCTTGAGATTTTTAACAGTGTGCTATTTGTGAAGCCGCGCTAGAGCTTCATTTCTGCCGCTGACCGTCTTTCCGCGATCCGAGCTCCACAATGGAACTGGGCAATGCCTCGGATTACATGATGATTTAAAGATAGCAACAACGGCCGCTTCGAAAACCGCGTTAGTGAAATGGGATGCCATAGCATTCACATCGGCGAAAGGCTAATCGCAAAGATTGATGTTGCGTTTAAACACATTCCAGTCTGCTTTTTTTAATATCCATTGAGAGGGGAGAGAAAGCGAGGGGTAGAAAACGTTCAAATGAAATGTGAATTAAATTGTACAATTACAAAATTACACGTTTCCTCAGCCTCCTTGACATGTGATACACCCTTGTAACGTACTGCAAATGGTTAGTGTGGAATTGACACACACTTGTATTAAAATAAGGGTGTCCGGTTCCAATGCTTTAAGTTGCCTGGGTAACTCAGAGAGAAAGACATGAATTAGAAAATTGAGAATATAATATCGAAATTTAGTCAACCAAGAAATATTTAAGACAAGGAACAATTATAAGAAATTAGTTTTCAACATTTCTTGCTAGCAATAAAATAAATTTAAGTCCTAAGCATCAAGGTTGCAGAGAGTTATCTTCATTATATCTATGCTCAAGTACAGGTGGTAAAACATCGGTTCTCTACCCGCAGCCTTCTCAGACACGAGTTTAATTTATGTCAGGTTACGACATGAGTTTATTGGAAGGGGAACGCCGTTTCATGGTAGATTTTGAGTTGAAATAACTACTTTTGTATGTTTTCTAACAATTAACACTCCACTTAAAGGAATTTTTATGTAATTATCTCCAATTAATTCATAGATTTCCTCAATAAACTTGAATAATATAATTGAAGATTTTTATATGAATCGTAAAGATTTTAAAAAATAATTAGCCCAATATTAAGAATAGGATGCGGTGTATGTACCACCCCATCCATCACTCTATCCATTCATATATCCATAAACGATTACATGCTCAATAGCACGATATCATGAAATAGGACACATAATCTTTCCCAGAGGATATACTCCATACTCCCCGGGGAACATAATGAAGCTTTTCTAGAACCGCTACTGCCAGAACTGAACGTTCCCACACAGTAGGATATACCATAACACTGCAGTATGGCAATGACATACAGCCGCAGTCATAACGACTGGAACGACGTCAATCAGCTGAATAGCCTCGATAACACATAATATACCTGCGTGATGATCATCTGAATGTCAATGACACGGACTTTCTTCGCGTGTAGCACATATGCGAAGAAAATGAAATATAATACTCGAGATAATCAATCTCTGAAGTAGAGAGATTTTGGACTATAAACTACTATTACAGAGCAAAATGAACAATTGACGCTTTATCCTACATACACAAAAATTTTCATACATATACATATACAATTCGTTTTGATACAAAATAAAACGTTTTTAGATGTTTTTTTAGAAGAGATGAAAATTATTTTTTGAGTTGCGATGTTTTGCGACTCAAGTACATGTTGCATAGAATTGTTAAATGTTGTAAAAATTAGGGTTCAAATATGTTTTAATTAATTACAAGCAATAAAACACCTAATTATGACAGTTCAAACAGAGGATGAAGAGATGGGTGGGGGCAATTGAAATCCTTAGCAATTTGATTTCTCCATCACACGTGCGTTACTTGTGAAATATGAGTAATTTCCCGTCTATAAAAGATTCATAAACCAATCATAAAAATTCTCACAAATCGTACGCGTGTCGCAGCTACGAGAATAATGATGTATTCCAGTCGACGTCAGAAACACAGGTTCCTTCACGATACAGACTATAATACACCGTATAACTATCTCGTCTTCATATAATTTAACGTAATTATTACTCGTTCATCAAATGTCGTTAAATTTAGAATTGTATTATTTCTCGAAAGCATCCTTGATACGAAGGGTACCAGGAAAAAATATTAATCAAATAAAATTGTGAAATATTAACTTTAAATTACTTTTGAAAGTTAAAAAAAAATCTTATAATTTTTTAGATATAATAATTTGGAATTTCTGTTGACTTATAAAGAAATACAAAAAACTCAAATGCGAAGTCTCAATGCATAAGGACTTAAAGAACAATGGAGGGTGCGTCTTTTGTGAAGATAAGATAACATTAACCAGTTAAAATGTTGAAAAAGCATAAGAGATATAGTTTATCTCCGTACTGGAAAGATAGCGAGGGCAGACACAAGGGGTCAATATTGTCTGATATCTTGAAAAATAATTGGAAATCCTGACCACACACAAAGAGCAATAGAGGACTCTGCCCTATTACTTCATCACAAGTCCGTCCTTCACATCCGATTTTCGAAAAAAGCACTCATACAGTCCGAATGAGTGCAAAAAATTGTTGAATTGTTTTCCAACGTAGTATAATTAAATAATAGTAATAAGAGTTAGACTTAGTGCATAATTTGACAAGGGTCAACTTTCCGATATCGAAATTTTCATTAATATTATTAGTACTAAAAATAATTCATAAGTTCGTTGAGTACTTCGCAACGAATTTAAGTCCAATATTGAGAAAACATCAACTTAGAAACTAAACAGTGTGTATCCTAGAATAAACATCAAGTAAAATAATTTTCAGTAACAAATAACCAACTCCCGGAAGCACTTGATCTGGTAAAAACCAAGAGTTTTGGACATAAGAGAAAATGTATATTCTCAAGTGTTCTTCACATCAAAGGAAAAGGTGTTAATCGATTCGGCATGCTGATTCCATTTTTCGGTATACCCGAAGAGGTTGTGCAATGTATTAAAAACATTGAACTGTGTTCCACAAGAAAAAATGCCTCAAAAGTTTCCATACAAGTATTAAACAAATATATTATTTCCCCACAAAGAAAATTTTAAACAAACTATCGAGTACCGAACGACGGTAGAAAACGAGCTGTCCACAAATCTGACTCACTTAACCTCCAACACAAGCTCGCAACAAATTGATTCTTTTGAAGATGTCGATAAAATAATATATGGGGTACAAAAGCATAAACATAAGAGTATACTAATCGCAAAATCGAACATAGGTTTTTCTGCATCAAATTCACCGAACTTAGGATGTAATACAATACACTTCCCTTATTTCCATGTATGTGATAGTACAGTGTAGAACAAACTACGGATGTTCAAAATTGATACTTATCAGATTGATAAGAATTCTTTTGTTTATAATTCGGAAGACAGATCACACCCATTTTTGAACGTTATACAAATCTTAAGCGACATTTTACAATAAACATGAAAAAATTTATGCAATCAAGGAATATAATTATGGACACATCATAAACGGGAAACGTCTCATTCCCGAGATATTTTTAGCGCCCATGCGAGTGCTTATTCTAAAGGAAACCGAGTGACTAAGATTTTTGTGACTAGAGCCAAAAAGAGGATTATTAACTCCTCTGTCACTTTATCTCTCTCTTGTAGACACATCTCTTCCTGTGGAAGATCATCCCTCACGAATGACGCTACAACCACACTGAAGACGTCACCAACGTCTTTGAGAGGGCAGTTGACATGGACATGAATAAAACATTGCTCTCGATTCAAAACGAACGGGTAGCCTCAAGATAAAAGTAGAAATAGTTTTGTTGACGAGGAAAACGAGCAAAACCCAACCAACTCCTTCCTTAATCGTTCATGAGGAAGTCCAGCAATGGAAATTAAGATATTTCCAACGATCATACATGATGCACACGATTCACAGTTGCAATAGCTATCGAATCTATTCCCCCTCATACCTAATTTTTGCAGCTGCAGAGAAGCTTGTTTCACTATTCCGATAACACTCATCGTCTTAATCATTTCATTTGTTATGATTTACTTCGAAATGGTCATGTTCATATCAGGGGACCTGCTATTCCATCTAACTGTATGATTCTGGCAAAGGAATCGGGGAGGAGAGATGTGCAGTAGGTGGGGAACTTACGGTACCGAATTGGTATTGTTCTGGAAAAGATGAGAACGCCCCAGCTGATAACGTTACGTAGTTCGGCAGAGCGCGGTACAATGCAGACACACCATCGGTGCGCGTGGCTTGTTGTGAGAAGGGAAACGGGGGGTACTTTTCTAAAAACATGGAGAATAAAAATGACATATCTTTGCTCTCACTTTCATAAAATGGTTCTCATGATAGATAGATGTATGAAATTATTTTACCCAGCGATAAGGGGCAAATAAGGCACGGAAATATCTGTGGGTTGGCTTGTGGCAGCCGGCACTCGCGCACTGATAGAGCGTCAGCACTGTACGTTGGGAGCAAGGAAGCGACCACCCAGGCGTAAAGGCTGGAACGTGTTTATTTCGTTTTTACCGACTTTACTTGTCTTGACGTAATCCTGTAAAGGTTTTATTGAGAACTAAAAGGATATCAAATTTTAATGTAATTTGAATATTTATGTGTAATTTAGTAAGTTCAAACACTTTAGAGTACTTCATTTCTAGGAAGAAAATAGTAGAAAAGTAGATAAAAATGGTAATATAAACTATATGAAAATTGTGAAGCTGTAGATTCATATTTCAGCAAAGGTTGAGCTAAAAGTTGATAGGTCACACACGAAGTCTAGAAAGAAATGTATGGTTTCTAGGGCTTAAAGAAAATTGGAGCTTGCAAGTACTACGTTTTATTTCCATTTAATATCTATGGCTTTAATAAAGTTAATGATTAATGCCTTTGATTCAAGATTGTTGTCCACTTTCAATTATTGCCTATTTTTTCAAATTCAGATGATTTTTTACAGCAGAATATTGTCGATATTACTATATTGAAACACATTAATATTAGTTGGATAATTTTTCAGATACAAAGAACACATTTGATCTATTTTCGTTGCATATATCCAGTCTCTGCTGATGAGAGAGAAAATCAGGATACTCAAATTTCTTTCAGGCGCAATTACTTGCTTTCCTCTTTCAGTAATTTTACGAATTCTTATACTGTCACTATGGTAATCATTACATACCTCTTTTCTTTCGGTTTATATTTTTGTGTTTACGATGTAAACCAGATAATTCAATAAATTTCTTTTCTTTTATTCTTCCCGAGATTTCTCTTCATATAGTCATTGGAGCAAGGATTACAATTAGCAAGTTTGTGTCTAGTCGTATTGGGGCAGTAGTAGACACCGATCAGAGACAGTTCAACAGTATGAATACAAGTTTGTATGTCAGGTTTCGGCAATAAAAATATCAAAACATCTTAACACCTTGTAAAACCCATTTGAAATTGCTCTAATCCAATGCATCTTGCTGTCGTGTATCAATCTAATTTTTTATTTAGACCCACTTATCAGAAGCAAGGAAGCAAAAAAGTATCCGTTCTGTGATTCCCTGATACCGACAAAAAAGTGTTTTCTAGAATTCCGTCCATGCTAGTCTGTTGTTTCGTAACGATTCTGATGCCACACAGTAAAATATACAACTTGAAGTCTTATTTTACTTGATTATTCGTGGAAAGATCACTTGTACAAACATATCAATAGTTCGTCTCCTATACAAGCAAATTAGAAAAACAAATATTGAATATACGCATTTCCGTCAAAATGGTATGATATTTGAGATGTTTGAGACTTTGTGTGTATTAATAAGATACATTTCTCGTATTAAGAAAAAAGAAATGTCTGGGTGAATATTAAATCCCGTAAACTGTTGCATACATTCGGAGCGGCGAAGTGTGAGATGAGAGGATAGGAGACATCGTGCATGCCAGTCGCACGCGGGCCTTGCTCGCAACAGGAAGTTGCGTCAGCACCCGCGTCGCGCGAGTACGGCGTGCCGACGCGTGCACGCCACGCGGCACTCGACACGTCCTCCACCTGCCGCATCCAAGAACACGAAAACTCGATAATAACAAAATTAAGATTAAAATAAACAAGCAATATATAGAAAAGCATCAAAACATTCTAATGTGAGAGATGCATCAAAACATTCTAATGTGAGAGATACATCAACATCGAATGATACTCCAAACAGAAAGTATTGGTAGACCAAGTCAATCATGAAGTACAAATATGGGACTTCAATGTCTTTTTAAATACTGCGACCGAAGAACTGAGTCTAATGTGTAAAGGAAGATCAATCCAAGCCCGGACCATGGCAGTGTGAAACGATTTATTCAGGTACATCGTCTTGTGTTTGGGAATTGACAAAGTGAGGGAATTTCGGAATCTTTCATACTTTGGGAAGTTTTTCGAATCCATCATACTTTGGGAAACATAACATCGTACTATCAATTATGATTTATTATAAATATAATGATATGATACTATTAAATAGTTCTACTATGTAATCATTTACGAGGCGCATTAACATCATTCTTAAATCTAGGTCATGTAATCCCCCTTAGATCGGCGCTCCTGTGTGCTTGATGCTGTAACAGTTCAGTATAGAGAAGTTAAGCGGCTCGCCTATGCGCACTTGCCGTAATCGAACTTCGACATAAAAACGAAGAAAGAATATCCCATGAGGTATACAGCATAAAATACTTTTATCCTTAAGAACTATTAAAATTTTTGTATCATTAAAATGTATCATTTTGTCTGTCTAGTAATGTATCACAACTTCATTTACAGGAGATACGAGTCATTAATTCATTAAGTTTTCACATTTCTTTAGGACACATTAAATTACATATGTGATATATTGTTAGTGTCATAACTAAAATGCACTACACAGCTATACAAAATTGTAATTTTAATATATTAAACAATGTATGGAATATCTGATGTAACATTATTAATGTAATGTTATGTAATATTTCTTTTGTAACTTTTGTTATGTATTTTTTTCGATATGTATAATTTAGTGTCATTTATATTTTAAGTTTTTATGTTATCCGCGTTCGGTATTAAGTCATCATCCTTGAGTTCTTCTGGGATTTCCTCGATTGCTTAAGATAAATGCCGGGATGATCCCTAGATTGCTACCCCCGAGTAAAGTAGAATTTATCCTCCAATTATTGTTATAGTTATTCATGTTTAAATGTCTTATGTTGTATGTATGTTTTATCATTTTATATTATGGTGTACCCCCCAGGGGACTTACATCTAGTAAGTACGTGTTTGGCAAACTTGTCTACACGGAGCGATAGGAGTTAGGAGTTGGGTGGTAGGCCATTGTTAGTAGGTGGGCCGGTTAGCTGGGTTTACCAACAACTTGGCCCACGTGGAGGAGTTAGTAGAAGTGGTTAATAATAGCTTGAGTTATAGGTGGTAGGAGGAGGTGGACAGAGGAAGGTGGGTTTGCTTTTCAGTAGTCACAGCTACATATACTGGGACATTAATGTTAAAAACTACAAATTTTGTTTGGCCCCACCGGGAATTGAACCCGGGGTGACTTGGTGACGTGCAAGAACGCTACCACCTGAGCCACGAGAGGAGCAAACAGGGTTTGGAGTGTGATTGTACCATTTACTGCATAATCCGGACCAATTCATAGATTGCATATTTACCAGCGCAGGAAGGTGCATACCTCATTGTGTCTTTGGAGGTACTCACGTCAGGTCAAAATTGAGCACCCCGAAACGATGTGGTCTATGGTGTCAGACTGGTTCTGGCAGAGCCTACATTTGTTATTTCCACTTATTTTCAAAATGACCTTTTCCATATGCCTAGTACTCGGGTTTGATTTTGAGTTGCTGTTAACAATGCTTGTTTTCACCTTCATCCGGCCTCTTCTAAACCATGTATGAGAGTCGTTTTCGTCAACTCCATTCTTGTGTATTCTTCTTAAGTACTGACCATGTAGGTGCTTTTCTTGTCAGTTTTTTCTTAGTATTCGTTGGGAATTAACCTTGCAATCAAAGCTGAGTATATCAGTAATGTTTTTGCTGTTTGAGACTTTTTTTTGCATAATACGTTTCAGCGATGTTTTCCTTCTGCTTTTATTATTTGTTTCATGACATTTTTGTTTTGAAGAAAAATTATTACTATTATTATTATTATTATTATTATATGGATGGTGAAAAAGGACATGAGTCAACTTTTACTAACTACTCCTAGTAACACCTCCACGTGGGTCAAGTTGTTGGTTAACCGATCCACCTACTAACAAGAACCCTACGTCCACCTACTACATTCTATCGCCCCATGTAGATAATCTTCAATAGCACGATAAATTTCCCATTTATAAATACTCCAAATGTAAAAAAAAATACCGTAACATGATCATGTTGAAAAGTGAAACAAAAAAGATGTGTAGAGTAAATTAATTGGATAAAATGATAGACATAATATACAAGTCTTCCGGAAACCTTAAGATAAATATAATTTCTTCCATTAATGCATCATTTCGACAAATGACTGACGGCGTAACAAAATGGAATATTCAAATACGATTGTTTAATTTGAAAACTGTTTCATGAGATGAATGTTTCAGCAATTAATTAACGTATGAGCGTATTTATTGCATCAAATGTCTACAGAGATAAGGAACAAAAATCCAAAAGAGAAACTCAGGCATATGGTCGTTGTCATATTATTGTCATTATATTATTAATATGAACTGCAGATAATTTATGGAACCACCAGATCATAGAAACACAATGATAAACACGAAGATACTGAACGGAGATTCAGTGCGAGTCAATGTTAAAAATTGCCTAATTGGCAAAGAGACATTCCCTGTAATAGATTTTTCTACTAAAACTGATTGGTAAACTGATTGGACTTATTCTTCGAAAGTTGAAAAAAAGGATCCACACACAAAATTAAGAAAAAAGCGAATGAAAGTCAATGAAAATATGTAAAGCGCATACGTAATACAAATAGTTAAAACGAAAGGTGTAGACATTTATGGAAATAAAATATTTCAATTTATTGACCTAATGTTCATATAGAAGGTGAGAACAGATTCATTTCCTCACAAAAATTAAACAAAATTAAACATACTTTCTCATTCAAGTGCCAGTCTTCACAATTAAGTATATTTGACTCTATAACGACGTATCCAGGGTACAAAATAATATAGAAGTGAATTAATATCGTAAAACATGTATTACGTAGAAGCAATTTCGTATCAGAAGTCAATTTTCGGTTCTGCTATTTTGTAAATTTCATATTTTTGCTTCCGCTCTTACAAAAGAAGAAGAAACATCACTTCGATAAGGCAGCACACGATAAAAAAAATAATTTATCATCAAAAGGCAGATGCAAACTACCCATTATTACCTATAGGAGAATACACAAATTATTTTTTTTGGAGGAAGCAAGCAAGGGACCGACCCATCAATTTCGATTAAGAGGCACAAAGGCAATAGCGGACGTAATATGTCTGCTCCCGAACGCAAAATTGTGACACATGACAACCACCTAAAAAGAAACATTATTAACATCTAGTTAGAATAACTATAGAATATTAACAAATTTTATTTGCACTATAAACATTTTGTTTTGCGAATACATACTGTAATCAATGTATTATTTTAAAAATACATACACGTTCAAACTGTTGAAAAATGTAACTGAATCTGGAAGCAAGATGAAATTAATAATTTTTCGGCCGCACTCTAATCCATCCATTAAAGACGTCAAACTTTACTGTACTGAGACAGAGAAATTTAATGAACCTCTAAATAAGGATGAGGACTTTCCCTCCATATGAGTAATCTAGGTTCAATGAACAATAAAATTGACGTCATACTCGAAGCTATTACTTTTCAAGGACCTTCATGATCCTAAGACAAATTATTTCCTAGTCACGAAGTCAAACACAATACTCTTTTAAATGAATAATAATGAAATGACATTTTTATTGATATTGCCAATTAACGAGATATGCAAAAGCACAATAAAATACATCTCTCTGTACAATGAAATATTTCCAATCGTCATATACCGCAAGTATAGAGTAAGTTATTGTGTTCTAAATAGTAGATTTATCTTCAACCATTCTCCATTGGGGATGCTTAAATGTTAATATCTGAATGACCGAGCTAATTCTCCATATCGCAATGATAGCTATTTTAAAGAAACGGACACTTTTATAATTAACCATAAAAACTCCAAGGCACATCATAATGTCATGACAAAAATTTTATTTAAGTTCGCTCAATGGTATTTAGACGTTACCTCTGAAGAAAACGATATCCTAAGACCATCATGTCATTTAACTTAATTTTACAAAACTTTAGATAGAAACTCTCGTGAACTAACATATAGACTCAACTGAAATTTTAGTTACTTCGTATCTGCAAAGCAATTTAAGGTTTGTATTCCATGATACCTGAATTTTCTAATATTAAAACATAAAAAACGTGCAAATCGGAAATAAGACTATGTTAGATAGCTTTTTAATACCAATATACATCTTACCTGCTTCATTGCAATCGTTAGAGCAGTTCTCGGTTTAAAAAATCAGAAACCATACAAAATTACTAGTCGCTTTATCGGATAATACACCATTAAGAAATTCTCAAATTAAGAAGCGTCCTTCAAACTAAATTTTGAATTTAATCCTGGCCCAGGGTTTTCTCCGGTTTTGCTTTGGGTGGGAGCGGATTGTACGTACAGGTTCTCTAGGCTCTTGTCTAGGACTGGCTGTCTATTGTAATAACTCCTGTCGAATTTAGAGTTATTTTAATAGTTACGACTTATAAACAATACATTCAGAATAAACAATATTTTGATAATAATACGTACTTGTGAATTACTTTTCTATATTTTTTTGTTATTTATAAATTTTTGGTATTTTGTTTATAATATAACACGTGGCTAACTATTTTTATTATGTTAGGAGTGTGCTGAAATTTTCAATCTGCCTCTGTCTCGGAATTGATGAGATTGTGCCTCGGTTGTTTCCGAATTATAAATATTAGTTTATTATCTTCCACGTGTTCATATGCAAATTTTTTTAATTTATCTAGTTTCTACAGATTTAATAAAAGCATTTTTGTATTATGAACATAAACTCAATTTCTTGTTCTCACTAAACACATCACTTCTTACATTCCATTATTCTTGTAAACTATATTACTTAAGATAGCGATAAGGATCAAGACCAGACTGCTGTACAAGAAAAATCTTTTTTTGATGATTTACATTATAATCAATATTGTCCATTAACTTATCCTTTTAATATCCTTAAATGCTGATAATGTAATTCTTTCTACGTCCCCCTGCAGTGTTCGGGTTAATTCCAGTAAATATTCTTTTCCAACGAATTTTCTGATTACGGAGAATCACTTCCCATCTCTATTCAGTCTCGTCACGCGGAGAACACGACTAGAATAGAAAGCGATACCCATGATATCGTCCAGCAAGAAGATCAAGAGTCAAGGGCACGTACACCACGATCCCTCGAAACAGCTCTGGCACAGGAGAGGGATTTCCCAGGGAAATTCTCCATTGCAATGGCGCCCACTCACTTCGCTCAAAGACTTACAACAATGCGACACGGGAGGCATACACGCCTGCGTTAAGGACAGAACTTCATTGATAGAGATGCCATTATCGTTTATACGGTAGAACAGACCTTTAAGGTCTAATTCTCGGCTGAATAAAGACACTTTGTTGTTATTATTATTATTATTGTTATTATATTATTGCAATAGAATGAATCAAATACACATTCCATAAAATTACGGTACACTTAAACGGAGTGATCTCACTTTTACGAGTTAAACTCTAAAAGGTAAGGACATGCTTCTTCCAATCCTATCTAACCATAATATTTTGACCTGTTTTTGCACCAATCTTTTTCTTTTTTTAATGCTTCATCATCAGTGTTTTATCCGAAGTCAAATTATTCCATCAACCTTTTTCTCTCGTAACTCGTTATCACTTGTAACATTTCCAACTTAAAAAATAATATTTATTTTTTATGTTAATGGAAAAAAATTGTAAGAATTTATTATAGCCAAAAAAGATTGATATATTACAGGTCAGTTTTTACAAAATAGAATACGATAGAAAGAAGTAAGATTGCGTACTGATCTAGTACTTTCATCTTATCTCATGATATCTGGGCGATCAAGTGACAAGTACTAAAATTGTTAACATGAATAGAACTAAGAAAATTTTAGTACTTCACTTTTCGAGAAAATGAAAATTCTTATTAACACCCGTGAGTACCGCAACTCATGACTTCTTAAATTTCACAGACAAGCGTTTGCATAAGCACTACCCAAATATAAATACCAAGTTAATACTTGACCCAATTCGCATAGCTCTATATACATCTCTAATTTATTTTTTACCCGTTTAAAACACTTTCTTCATGTATTACATATGACAATCGAAAAGAGAAAACGGAAATATAATAAAGGTTTAAATAATAGTAACAACTTTTTATATAATTGAAGTTTTTCAAATATTAAAACAAATTTTTAAATTATTTTTAAATTTTTAAATTCAAGGGCCATATTCGACACGAAAAAAATCTGACACAGTCTCAAATACATTTATTGTTCGGAGAAACATCGATCTTCACAAAATTTAACCCCTCTGCTTAATCCAAACAAAGCGCTCTTAATTCTCCGCTTAATCCAAACTTGAAAAAAAGTAGTGAAGAATATGTTTTAACCTATAAACATAATTGCCTCGTCCATTGTATATTTTTTCTCGGCTCCAACACTCAAATCTTACGGCAAAAGTAAAAAAGATTGTCTGCGATCCGGTAACAATATGGTTAATGACAATGATAGTTAAATTGTCCATTCGTGTCAATGACATCTCGCGAACACTATTTAATTTTGCCTCAAAATATTAAAAAATATGAAATATTGCCCAAATACAGTAAAAACTTATTTTGAAAAAATTACGCATTTATATAATAAAAGTGGTTCCCACGATGTAAATATCACGAGCTGTCCAGATGTAGGAATTGATACTGCCCCCAACACTGTCAATGGTTATTTCGTGAAGAAGAGTCAATACCAGTTTATGGAACAACAAAAATCTTACACAAGATCTGTACGAGGTGACTTTAAAAGTAAGCTCTCATAAAACAGATTCGTCAAGATGTGCAGTTCCTGAAGTTCATTTTCGATAGAATACACACGAAGACGAAAAGTAAATTTGAATGAAGTTTAAAACCTGAAAACAAAGCCTTTCACTCAGAAAATCCCAGAAACACCGTCACTCACGAGGAAGGTCATACGCAGTTATAAAGTAGAGCTTACGAGTCCGTAGTTCATTAACAAAGAAGACGTTATTAACTTCCAAAAATAGTACATCATCATATGTTGGCAAGGGGCGTGGTGCGCCATCCTCCTTTGTGTCCTTCTAAGGTGTGAATATATTGCTTGCGTGAGCGATGACACGTGGCCCCCTTGGACACAGCTGCTCGTGCTTCGGGAATTGAGTAAGCCATGAGCATCGTTCACTTTCTTGCACTGTTTCTTAGACGGTCTGCACACACACACCCGAGTGCAACACAAGCCAATCCAGAGAAGCCGGTTCGTAGGCGTTCGGGGAAAGAGTATACACTCCGAATTCGCATAAAATTCTAGTAAGAAAGATATTTTTCATCCTGCGTGTTTGTCACAATTTTTTGTAATATATTAAATATAAATTTGCTGATATTCTGTAGATGTCATAAGTAGCTAATTAGTTTTATTTATATTTAATGGGGGGTGGGGTGGGGGTGCATGCCGTTATTTTGAAATGGGGCGCAGCAATCATAAATCCGCAACTGCCGAAGGGTCCTTGATTGGAATTGACGGGATGGTGCCTTGCTTGCTTCCGGACAGTAAATTACTTCATTACCCTCTACGTGGTCATACATTATGTCTTCTTGACAATAAATTTACTTATTTAATCATACTAACTTATGCTGTAGTGAAACATCAAAAGAAAATTATATAGTCGAGGTTTTTCTGATTGCATTATTATTATTATTAACTATTAAGCCTCGTTGAGTCTGTGTGTAACAATTTTCAGACAATCAATTTCATTCACCAATTCCTTATCACTTCACCTTCATTACAGATTTTAAATAAGTAAGACATCGTTCATTTCTGATTATATATCAAAAATATGTGCAACATGGATATAAAATCACAAAATCAAGAATATGGAAATGATAGTTACTTTAAAAAACTAAATTTAAAAAAATTCAAAAGATTAAATTTTAAAGCTCGTTAGCGACTCCTAAAATATATTTCTTAATTCTGAAATTATTGTGGCATTATTTTTGCAGATATAAAAGAAAACAGGATGCTCCGTCCAAATTTCAAAAATTGATTAGGCTTTAGTCACTGTAAGTAGGCTCACGTTAGCAGTAAAAAAACACAAATGTTTCTTACCACTCCTGTTTCTTAACAGTCGTGTTTCTAAATATTAATAAAACACGCGGGCCCACAACAGTCATAAAAAGCAGATTATTTCTTTCTGGATGAGAGGATGATTTTATTCCTGGCGATGGTCAATTCCTTTATGCGAAAATACATTATGAGAAAATGAGAGCAGCTAAAAGATTTATCATCCAGCAATAAAACGTAAAATTTATGAACATTCGTTCAGAATAATAGGAAGAGAAATTCGTATTTTTATGTTGTTGTTTTTTGTATTTTTCGTATTTATTGAGTCACTAATTGGATTTTTAATCATGATACGGATAACTTCATAGAAATTATGTCGTTGTCAGGACCCCAAATATACCAATATTTTACAGGTGTGTTCAATAGAACAAATTTGTCGATCTTCTAAAGTATCGATGTCGATAGCTGGCAAATTTGTTTCATAATCCAGGTGGATTCGCTGGTTTCAAAAGGAACACCACCGCTTGAATGACGTGAGCAAATTCCACGGGAAGTTCTTTTCACAGCAGTAGCTAATAGTGCACCAATTAAGAAACAAAGTGAGCTCCCTTAAAAGAGGATAAATTCGCAAGTAAAATGCATAAAATAATAGAGAAAACAATTTTTTGTCCTCTATCGTTCATTTATAAAATGCACTCATTTGACGAATTACATACTTTGTAGAGCTACATTTAAGCTCAATTTTAAAGAAGAAACGTTCACGTGCACGCCATATATCTAATGATTTGAAGCTCAAAAGCAAAAAAGGTGTAAAGAGGCGCGTTACGAGTATACGTTAAATGTTTTAACACTTTTCTGTAGGGACAACAGACGAAAAATATTTTATATACTTTCCTATAAACAAATTTAACTATGATAATGTGTTATTTTTCAGAATAATTTGTCAAGAAAATAGGGGTCCGGACCCTCTGGACCTTCCCTTTTTGACTACGTCCTTTTGCCTTCATATCTTCCCGTTAAATACACTCAACCAGTTAAGTACAATTACCATCTCCTAATAGACACCTGCCCAATACGCTCCTTAGCTCAATGCAGAGATGCTGTTTAGATGGAAATGGACCTGGTAATTCGATTAAAATAAATTAGATTAAAAAATTACTTGTTTTAAAGACTGAATTCTTTGTGAAAGAAACGTTTTTTTAGTTAATAAACTCACGGCTTAAAATACACACTCTTGAAACAGAGATCCGGCTCTGTTGTGTAATTATACATAATAGAGATTTCAAAATTGTAGAAATCCTTTTGGAACATAAAATAAGAAAAGTGGAAATACGAATGGTCAAGTTTTCTTCATACAAGAATAAGAGTTAAAAATAACTTAGCGATTTGTACAACAATTTCGTAAAAATTGAAGTCTTCAAGACCCTTAGAATGATTGTCTCCTATAACGCTAAAACATAGGAAGACGGAACTTCCTTATATTCACATTCCTCTAAACACATACAACCCACCTAAGAATCGAACAAACAACAACAGTCACAGGATACGAAAAGAAGGAGAATAACTTACGGTAAATAAGAGTTCAAGACTTGTCTCTAAAACTTTTAAGATAAAAATGTTGAAATCTTCGTAAGTCAGTCACACACGAGTGTCCTGAGTTACAAATTGTATCCTGGTGACACATTTAACCTCAATGTCCATTGCTTTGTGGAACTGAAGGTCAAACACGCTATTAACATGGTTGAGGAGGAAGATCCAACAAGCGGGCAGTGGGAGAATCACTCGAGAGCAGGTGGGAGAACAGGAAGAGAAAATTATCATGCAATCGGAGCAATGGAAAGAAGACAGGAGTGGGCGAGCAGGCAGAGGAGACAAAAAGTAAACAACGGCACGAGTGTCTAGACGCTGGATGTGAAATGACAGCTAGACGAGGCAACCAGACACAGGATCGCTCTGGAGGTTTGTGTATCCCAAACTATTGACACGAGTTCAACAGACAATGCGCAAAGTAAAAATGAACATTGTGGATAATATACGCACATATGAAAAGTATGGATAACGAAAAAGCAGAATACAAAGGAACACAAGACAACAGCAAAATACTCAAAAGAATCACAACCGCGGGCCGTATGTAGGAAGTGGTGTCTGCAAGTATAAATGGCTGCGTCCTAGTATCAAACTCGCCTTCACGTAATACTACCCGCCAACACTAAATGGAAGACGTTTACATCAAATGTAGTGGAAATGCTATCGGTATATTCCCTTCGGTTTAAAGGTGGCAAACACATGGCCATGTATGAAGCTGATTACTTTCAAATAATCCTAGATAAAAGGTGAAATGTAAAAATTCTTTACATAACTCAACGTGAAACGAAAACTTTTTGAATAAGAAAAAAATAAGGGCAGGTGGGGGATCAGAAAGAGAAAATTATCACGCGATCGACGACGATTGAGCCCGTTCATGGGTAATGCTTTAAACGTGGAGAAACTATTAAGGATGGAAAACTCTTAATATAGTCAGTAATGTCGTTGGTTAAATGGCTCACGAAGTTGACAGGACTATATTCCCCACAGCATAGGAAGACTATCACCAAAATAATAATAATCAAACCTAGAATACGATAAATACCGAAAAATTTCAAATGTATCCCATGCGCATATAGACGAAGCGGACACGAACGAAGCTTGTGCTCTTAAATACATATAAGTGATTGATTGTTTATGGATGAATATTAAATGCGGGAGTAGAGAATAATAAAGTCGTTGAACGAATAGTGTTAAACGATGGACAGTATAACCCAAGAGAGAATGAGGAACTACAAATAGAATTACACGGATAAAATGATTCGATGTTACAAGAAACACTCTTTCTTCATTAAGACTGGCGTTAATACCCATGGACGGGTTCAAGGTTAGGGAAGAAAAAAAATGGACAGATTGATCATACATGTAGGTCAGAGATCCCAAAATTACAAATACACGATCATAAATATGAACTCCTTTCCGTAACAGAATTCTTATTCTATTTTAAATAAAAATACCATAATACGGAATTACTTTTATACATAGTTTTGGTACAGAATCATAACATAATTTCCGCGATCTTATTGTCCAGTACATTATTTTGTTCCAATATGTCTAATTGTCCAATATGTCTATTACGATCCATGACAATTCCATTTCACCGGTCTTTTGTCTGAGCATTGGTACGATTAATTGCAATCAGCCAATTATCAATATTTCGGCAAATTAATTTTAATAGGAAAGTGAATATGTTCACTAAAAATCTTTGTTTTAAGAAGAATCTGAAATAGCCGCCACACCAATATTAGATATTTATTTCTTTTTACGAGATCACCACCAATGTTCGTGGAAATTGAGTTGTTAATACAAATAAGGGATTTCTTGGGGTAATTTCATCTAGAGGTTGCGACCATCGCGTATGAGTAAGCGAACTTCACCGCGGCGACGCCTCGAATACCACACGTAGTGATGCACTCTGTATGAACTGTGAAGGTGGTTGGTGACGGGACTTCCGCTGCAGACAGCAGAATATGGGCATATGTGCTCTGTCCCTCGCGTCACTCACAATGCGCAACACTCTCAATGGTATCTTTTTTTTGTTTTTTGTGGGGCTTTACGGCTCATGTCGACTTCAAAGGTCATTGGAGCCCTAAAAACTTGTACAGGTAGGGAAAATGCAGTTACGCACTAGGGAGAGCCAACATGACTCTCCCCGCGTGTGGGACTCGCCGAATGACTCAACCATACCCACTAAAAACCCTCCTGAATTACAACATACCAAAACATACATCAAAACATTAAAGACAAAAAATGAGGTGGGGCATAGAATGAGGGGTAGGATAAAAAATGAGGGGGGGGGACAAAAATGAGACGGATGTAAAAAATGAGGAAAATGAAAGATACCCTAGCACCAATGGCGACGGGATCGAAAAGAACAAGAGGTGACCAAGGTAGGTCAGGAAAGAGAAAGGAAGGAGCCCGACACAAGTAAGTGGAAGTAATGCCAGACTCAGCTCGGGGCCCTGTGTTTGCCAAACACGTACTTACTAGATGTAAGTCCCCTGGGGGGGGGTATCAATGGTTTCATTCGAAAAGTCTTACGAATAGTAAGAAATATTCAGAACTTTTTTGTATATCTCTAAAAGAGACAGTAGTAGTTTCTTGTCCTAAAGAAAACGCATTACAAGAATATACACATTAAACTAAATGAAGAGAATAGTCACCAATAAATCAATTCAATTTATTTTACGAACACTTCACCCCATGTGAGCGTCACATATTATTTTAACGAAACGGTAAACCGTATTTTGCTTTTATTAATAACCAATCCAGCTACCAATCCTTTTCTGGTCGACAAGACCAATAACCGCCCATTTAAAAAACTGCACTTTACATATCACAGGACAAAAATGCTTTAAGCAATTGTTTTTGCAATAATAAAGTACCATTGGTGTGCTTCCGCTAAATCACAATGGGAATAAAAAAAGTGTCCAGACAGCTTTCGTTTAATTTGGTGATTTGGAAATGCTATTTACCATTTTGACAGTGTCTAGAAAGAAATATTTTCCTCCTTTTATAATAAAACGAGATAAAATCCATAAAAGAAACTAGGTACATTTGATTCTTCAATGAGTTAGAAGACACCCACTTCGATTCATTGTTCGATCACATCCTGACACCGTGTGTAAAAGGTAGTATGCGTCACACTACATCCTCTTCCGTTCATAGGAATTCCAAATCGCCTCATTGCTTAAAATGGATATTGTGTGAAGGTGTTAGTATGTAAAAACGCCTGTAGAATGTTTATGAAAGAGAAGACTCAAACAAAAGCGAAACTCCTGCCTTGAATCAATAGCTTGCTTGATAACCAAGCACTCGAATAAAAAAGTAGGTTTACAATAACCCATTAAATAACAAAATAGATAATTCCATAAGAAAAGGAACGTGTAAGAGGATTTGGGAATGTAAAAATTTCATTTCATCAATGAAAATTATTGAAAGGTCTTCTACTCACAACATAATTCAATAACCACCGATCTGGGATATATTTTCTGGCAGTGGCGGCGATTAGGGGGCTGGGGGTGGGAGAGGGAAACCCCCAAACCACTTTTTAAGGAAATTATTCATTTTAACCGTCTAAAATGGGAATTATAAAAAAATTTACATCATCCTTGATGTGGTAATCACCAATTGTCTTTACTTTGATTCACTCAGTATTTAAATCATACTTAGTGGAAATACGCAGAAAATGTCATGTTAAAGAAAATTGTCAAAAATTTTATCCCCCACCACCACTTTTGATTCCCAATCGCTGTTACTGCTTTCTGGGATATGTCTCCACTACCGCACCAACTACTTCGATCTGTTTTACACTTACCAACGAAAAAGTCATCAAAATGTCAAGTTCCTTTCAATAGACAACACGCTGCCACATGGTCCTACTCTAGGATATGTTTTATTGCTGAAGACTTATTTACAATTTACCGAGAGTAATGACACTACACCGAATTAAACTATAAGGTAATACAATAACAAATGTGGGTCTTAATAAGCGGTGTTCGTGTTTATTTTAGCTTCATCCAGTTCTTCGCTTCATGTACTTAAGTAGCAATACTTCATGTTAAAAATAATGTTTTCGCTATAGCTCTACAGACAAAATAAAAAAATTTAAAAAAATACTTCCTTCATTCAATTTTATAGGGTACAACTTCTAAACTCAGAAGCACAAAAAATATATTTTTCAATCACAAGACATTAGTTGGATAGCGTTTATATTAGTTTTAAAATGTCTTCACTTGAATGAAGAGAGTAGACACGATAATCGGGAATTACTCTGTATTAATATGAAGCGCGAGAGAAATGAGTCCAATTGGTCAAATTATTTCAGCAGAGGTGGAGAGGGAATATTTCCGGCCAAATCTTGCATTTCAATTTTTTACCATTTCCGTTGCCATCGCGTGAAGAATTATGCATTCTACAACAGAACGAACAGGAAAGCATTCAACGATACACAAATTTTCGATTCAACCAAATTTGGTAAATTAAAAAAAAATTAATGTAAGTTCCATTAAATCCTTTTATCATTAAAGTCTACAGCAATTCTAAATATCAGAGAATATTATTCCTATTTTCTATACAATTCTATTCTTAAATTGAATCTCTGTTACATCTTTCTTCAACGATGTTTATGCTCGATATAGAAAATCATATCAACATGATTCTATGAAAATAAAAAGTGTCTATCATTGTAATACTTCCCCAATGAAATTAACAAGACGAAGAACTAAATACCTACCCACGAAATAAATAATAATTCTCGTATCCCACAGCAGAGTTCTTAAGCTAGAAATTGGTGATGGGATCTTTTTTAGTGTGGTTGAACTATCCTTTAGGTCAGGTATTTATTTTCCACCAGATTTCATTCAACTATTTAAAACATTTCTTAAAATTTATATCAAATAAGGAAATTTCGTACATCAAAATTCACGTTTCGGGAAAGGTTTCAACCTGAATGGAAACTATATTTATTACTAAAATAAATAAAATATACCGAGTGTATAAGAAGATTCAAGTCCGTGATGATAATTCGAGTGATTTAATTCCATTGCCACCGTAACTCAAGGACGGATGTTGAGCATTCAGAATATCTGAAAGTTACACAAGAGCTTACAGTTTAATTGTTTAGTAGCAAGAGCTGGATTTATGAGAGTGGATTTTATTATGAGAGTAATAAGCTTAATTTTATGTTTATTTTTTCGCGCAAAATTATACGATTAATCAGAAAATAAAATTATACAATTTCTTACTCTCCCTTTGCTTCCTAGGTACTAAAACATTTGGAATTATTTTACAATATCTTCTCGGAAATTCACTCCAAAATACTTCCTATTCCGGTGGTAAATACGGAAATTGAAATACGAATTTCAGTTCTACTTTTTTACAATAAATATAAACCGTACTTCGTAATAACTTAAGACCTGATGTTTCCTCAATCTTTTTCTTACCACTACAACTCAAGGTCAGAAAACCCCTTCCAATTTGCTCCGTTTATCTCGTCGTCTTCAAGGCTAAGAATCTCTACCTCTTTTTATGGAAATAATCATGACGCAAGACAGCGTCGGAAACAAATGATGCGAGGTGTGTGCACCGCTTCTGCGGCAGCGGTGGAGGTGACATATACTCCAACGAGGTTCCCTCACTCCCCATCCAATATGTCCACAGGTCTACTCTATGAGTCACCACCAACACACAATTCCCCACGAACAATTAGTGTTCCCACAGCACAGGTACAGGTTCTCAGTAAAACCAAGCCAGATGTTGGGTTATTCGAATCAACCACGAACTTTAAAAAGACTACCATTTTAGGTCACAAAATATTGAAATGAAACAAACCATTACGTACAAGTACCTTTTGATTTTTATCCATCTTATGATTGAAGAACACATATGAAGCTTGAACAAACAAAATAACGCGTAGAAATAGTTCGTATTCAGAAACTACACACACAAAAAAAATTCTTATGAAATTTCAAAAACGAATCGTACGTTACAAAGAACTACTATAAACGATCCTGTAAAATTTAACCAACGAACGTCTAGTCCATAACAAAAGAAACTGAACAATCATTCCTCGAAAGTAAACTAGGATGTATATTTGTACCCATTAAATGAAAGATTTTAGTATTTACTAATGCCATTCAACGATTAGAAATAAAATTATAAATTGAGTTGTTCCAAGTATTTTCCCCAAACAAACGAAATCTAATATATTCTGAAATGAAATAATATAAATATTCTACAAATTTTCAAAAACAAAATATTCAAAACGGAAATTTATGAGCTATGTTATCCCATCACCAATTCATTATTTAAAAAATATAAGCATTCGACAAGGTATTTGGATTTCATCATAGAGAGTTCCGAATTTTAAATAATATAACGATCATTAATCGTTTCCCATACGAACTATACGCCTATACGTACCTTCCATCACTAATTATATACTTACAAGTAGTATAATACGACTGTATAAACAAGATTTTTATTCATTAATCAATAGAAATATTTATTTGAAGACTTAACTGATAGAAGGTAATGAATCAAATAGTTTTTTGTAAATATCTCTCTCGACAGGAAATAAATTTCAGGGTGTGTATTTATTTGACATAAACCATTTCGAAAGAGAAAAGGTTGCACTTACTTCCTAATTACTACCTTCGAGTGGCATGTTAAATGCTTCCTGCAACGCAAATACAAAAAATTTACTCTAAACGTGTCACATTTTCACACTTGTGCAATATATTATAGTCAATAAGAGAGTATTTGAAAAGGTTTCAAAGAGAAAATAAGACCTGAGTTGCACTAATGTAAATACTCAAATATTCTTTATATTTTGTGGATAATTATTTTAAATTAAATCACAATGAATACCTACTAACTGACAATTTACCATAAGAAAAGACATAGTTAAATTACTGAATCACATATATTTAATTTTGAGGTGTTTGTTATAATAAAAATCATAGTATAAACACGGTATCGTACAACCAGTTATTTTAAGCTAAAACGTAAATAGCTATAATTAACTTGTCTTTACTTGAAGTTTTCAAACACTGATAACGCAGGACTCTCTTTGTGTACTATTAGACATTTTCCTCTATTACCTATTTGATTTATATTCGTTAATATAAACGATAATAGGATAAGTTCTTATCACGTCTGGAGTATACAGCACTTATTACATTCCGGGTAGACGTACGTAGTGATACATTTTAATTAAATTACAACTGTTAAATAAAGAAAATATTCACAACCAAATTCGACGTTAGAGAAAACGATATTAATTCTTCAATTCGGCCTACTGACCCATCTTAGCAATATCAAGCTTTTTTTAACAATATTGCACCCCATACCTAACAGAGCCATTACCGAGGTTTTACAACACTTACAATCTCATTTCCTTTAGTTATAACAGTATTTCTCCTAATTTAGTTACAACGTCTTAGAAACTTTCGAATTTCTCCCAATTTTCTATTAGTCTTTCTTTAAAGTAAATTCTCTTAGTCTTCTAAATATCACCAATATTCACCTCGGTCAGCTGCATACGATGGACAACCCCACATGCCATGTTCTACATTCTCTTTTTCAATTGTGCATGGACAAACATCATTTCCGAATAATTTATTCTTAACTAAATATATTATGAAATTACCAAGAGATGTTGGAAACTCCACAGCTATTTTTTTCTGGTAAGTACTATGTGGTACTGTATCCCACCTTATCAACCTTACCTGGCTGAAATAAAATCTTCCAACCATCAAAGATGCGGTGTAAAGAATTCTTGCTGCAAACCTGTACCTCTCGTCGACGGCAACACCGCCACGTGCCCGCTGGAATTCAGTAATAGGGCTCCAACGCCGTAACCGTTATGGCACCAATACATGAAACGATCGTTTCTACTCGCGGTGCGGGTGCACAATGAGAGATACCAAGCGATCGAATCCAAAAACGTTCGTTCTTTTGATTCATGAAATTACCTACAGGGTGATTACTTTTTCATGAAGAAAATGCCAATATGGTAGATATATATTTCTCCGTCCAATTTTGTACATTGGGTTATATATTGAAAGGACAATGATTCGTTCATGAGCACCAATATTCATTGTCACCAAATCTCTGGTGTGTGTCGTGATGTGATGTTTTGTGACGTACGTTCAACAGATGAAACATTAAAAATGCGCTAATTACTTTTATAATCGATTTTTTGTTTTCTAAAAGAGGCTCAACGAACTCAAATAATAACTTATTGAGTTCATTCGAATGCTATGAGCCACGGAATGTCTAAAAACACAGATCAAGAGGTTCTAATTTGACAATGTTCTGAACATCGGTCGTGCACATCCTCATCGCTGTGAGTGTATGCAGAGGGCCCTTGATCGGAATTGAGGGGATGGTCCCTTGCTTACTTCCGGGGAGTAAATTAGTTTATTGTCCTCCACGTGGTCATACGCAGTTTTGTACTGCTTTTTTGACAATAAATTTATTATTATTATTATTAAAACGGATGAAACAAAAAATATCACGATCGTTACACATGAAAAATGCATAATATACGCCTGACTTCCAACACTTCGCCACGTAAATAATTTTTGATTGCTGTGATATATTGTTTCAAGAAAGCTTTAAGGAAGCTACAATTTCACAACTTCAACAAGAATGAAACAGACTAGGACAATACAGGCTTAACGGAGTAGCATCTGAACTACGTACGAATAATAAGTCAGGTGAGAGCTCAAAGCACCACCCTCCCGCCATCAATTTTTACCAAATTGTAATGAAAGTACTTGATCTGTATAAAAGATTGTTAATGTAACATTTGGTGACTTGATAACAACGTGAAATACACGAACACACTTAAATATAACGAAGGAAAAGTAACCTACAAGACAACTCCAATAACTTTTTGGTGAGAAGGCTGCACCCCCACCCCAAAATTAATTTCTGGATAGACTGCACGCAATAATATTTTATCGCTCTTTAAAAATATTTTACGTAGAAGTGGGAACGCACGATGATTATGAAAAAATTCTATTTTATTCGCTTCAAAACAAGAGGTGCAAAATCACCAAGTCATAAAGCGTATTTTGCCTTCCCTAAATTGTTTCCTTTAAGTAATTATCCACACATTCTGATCTGTGACTCACATCAATCCATACAATTTTGGGCGCACATTTTGTATGGTGACCTGCAGTACTTGTATGGAGACTCTCCAGCCCTTTAGATCTTAACGAGTTTATCATGTATATATAAACAAACTACTACCTTGTTTTTACGATAAAAATTGTAAATTTCAACACGCTAGAAAGTACTACAAAGATCGTCATTCGTTGAGCTAAGGTTAAATCTTCCATTTGTCATTTGCGAAGAGACAATTTAATAATAATAATAATCGGAAAAAGAAGAAATTTACTATCAGTTTATTTAAAAAGAGCAGACTAATTATCAATTATTATCATTCCTTAGGAAAGGGATATTAGATAATCTGGAGAATAAATTAACACGTATATATTCAAGCAAAGAAACTAAAAACAGGAATTCTGACCAAATGGCAAAGATTTCAGATCCTGAAAAAGTATGAAAGAATAAGACTAATAACATGTGCGATTCGTGTAATAAGGTGCGTCGAAAATGTGTAGAAGCTATTGCCGCATTAGTCGTGTAATTCTTCTATTTTTTCCAATAATAACTTTTAGATAAGAAATGTTGAAAGCGTAATTTCCGTAGATAATTTAAATATAATTTTTCTATAATTCTTTTTTGAACCAATAAATGTCTGCTCTCAATGAAATCAAAGAATTTTTTTTGTAATACTTGACTAACTTGTTGACGAAATTCTATCACATTGCAACGAAATTGTAACTGAGACTACAGAAATGTCAAACAATATTAATTACATCCATACACACACATAGAAAATGAATAAGAGAAGCTAAAACACCTTAAGGGTCAATTAGATTCGGGCTGGGATTCGGAGGTTGAAAACTGCGAGTGTTTTAGTGCTAATGAAAAACCTTACGTTAAAAATTTAAAATCTATCGTGGTGGCAGTATATTGCATTTTATAAACGAAATATACTTGTACCATCTGTATAAAACATATGTAGATATTTTAAATGAAATTATAGGTGTAGGGAGGATTGACGATTAGTACTGGGCGTATTCAATTCCCTGTTCAACCGGCTAACAGCAGAGGTTTTCCTCAGCTACTCCTCAGCTAGTAAAATTGATCTGGAGAAACCTTCATAAGGATAGAGGACCAACTATACGTTATATTCATTTACTCAACTTTTTTAAGGATTGAAATAATGATTTCAGTCAAAGCAAATGTAAGAACTGACATAAATTTGACTTTCGGAAAGTTAGTTAAAATACCACTGAAAAGGATATCCCTTAATCAATAAAACCTGAAATCGGTCTAGTCTCATTCTGCTCAGGTTTTCTGAAAATAATCAACAAAATATAGGCATCGCAAGCGCCGTTACAGAAATAGTTTCTTTATTATTTTCCAATGGTCACAGCGATGGCTAACATTGGTCAAGAAGTCAGCGCTGCCCACCACCCCAGTCGTGTTCCGTTACCTGATGGCTTGTACCCCGAATAATTCTTCTTACGAAAGACAGTTGTTTCGAAGGCTAGAAGCCCCAGTGAAGAAAGCTCTTTAGGAAGGCATGTCTCCCGCGCACGGGGGTCACTCTGGCTCACTAGGAGGGACGACTTCTTCGTTGACCGCAAGGCTTCCCCCACCCCCTTCCCCTCACGTCACGTGACTTAACGAACTACTTTTGAAGAACACTTGTGTTGTTTTCTGGAGGACGACAAATGCAGGAAACGTTTAAGAGCTTTAAAGTGGTCCTATTTAGAGTTTCTACAAAGTTTTAAAAGAGCGACAAAATATAAGGAAGAAAATGCTTCATGCCCATGACCCATTAGACTTTCTGTGATTAATCAAATACTAAAAATAAATTTTTAGTGTTGTGACTGTCAAAACTCTTCATAATATACACAAAATCACGAAAATTTGGTCTGAAAATATTATCAAAGAAAAAAAATAGCAGATTTTTTACAGATATAATATGCCGTATACTCTGAAAACCCTAGTTGATAAAAAAGAATGATTTCCTTAGTTCCAAGTAAGACAAGTCAATATATCCAGAAAATATAATAGAATGGTATACCTCATTTAATTCGAAGCCAAATATCTGTAATTATCAGAAGCTCTGAAATTCAATAATCGATAAAGAAGAAAAAGGTAAATGTCCCCCCAGGGTCCTGACCGCAATTGGCTTTTTTTCCAATTCTACATAATAATTAAAGCAATGCTGAGAACCTCATTATGCTTGAGATGAATAAAGATGTTAATTTCTGATATTTTCCACAACTGTCAATATTGTCAAAAATTATTTATTTGAAATTTAAAAAATCTAATTGTGATAACAGAATAATTGCAATATGAATTTTAATAGCAAAAAATTCAAAATGGAACTAGTTTTTATTCAAGATACCATGTTTTCTAACAAAGATAGACTACAGAGGAAGACGTAAATAAAAAAAAGCATAATGAAAAAATGAAGTTATAAACACCTGTACAAAAACAGATGAGTCAAATTCTAAGCAAATACTTGACTTTAAATCCATATATATAGGCAACAACAATTATAATAAAATAATTCCTGCATTGACAAAAGAAATCAAAACTTCAGATCAATTATTTTAAAAAAAGAAAATTCAATAATATATTTACTATAAAAAACTAGAATTTGTTAACTCATAAGAAGTACCAAACAAATTCAAATGGTGAGAAAAAAAAACTACATTACATATAAACACAAGTCTCAGTCAAGTTGGAACCAACATTAAAAAAAAAAACTTTCTTAAAATTATGGAATAACATTTCCAACATGAAACTGATAATGTAAAACAACAACACTTAATGTTAAATGACAGAATAATTACAATCGACACAATAAAAATTATGGACACTCACAAACACACAAGTGCATGGTAAACACCTTACTTCAACCGAGGAAGAGCACAAAAGTCAGAAATCCTCCTAAAGCGTTCCCCCATCTGGTTACACCAATATAATAAGAATGTGTGAAATGCTCAAGGATTGATAAGAGCTGATTTTCCCCTACCTAGAGTGTGTTTATATAATTCCAGGATAGATAGGATATGGTACATCACAGATAAGAAGAGATATTCAGTTCAACGGCAGATTTTGCACAGACCATCAGGAATGTACATTTCCAATACATATAAATACAAGACTAAAACAAACAGAGCTGATATTATTAAGCATAAAAAAATCATTTGCTCAGAATCGAAACACACAGAAATTTATTAATATATTTATTGATTTATTTATCTTAAAACATGAATAGAAACAGATTTATTCCCTATAAACAAAATAGTAAACATTGCATGATCACTAAATAAATAAAATTCCAATATATTTACTTAAAGTTATCAATTAAATTAGAAAGAAACATTACACAAAGGGTGAAAATTTGCCATCTTTAAGAGACTAAATGAATGTTTTCCTGATTAAACAAGTACACAGGATACTTCAGCAGGGTCAATGCAAGAAATAGAAAAAGCTCTTCATATCACAAATAGTAAGAGATTCAAAGACTAAAAATATAACATAATACTTTCTAATACCAACCAACTGGATATAATTCAAAGCAACAAAGAGATTTTTGTTAAACATTAGTATACAAGTTTCCAAAACAGAATGGTATAAAATTAGTTAAAGATGTGAATATGAATAAAACAGTATATCTTTATTATTCAACAGATATACTTTAACATAGTTCAAAAACCAGTAATATTAAATAATAATAATAAATAATTCTTGAAAAAGGTCAGACAAAAGAGTACTGAGCGCTTCTCTTCAAAAACCCAAAAGACATGTTTCTACAAATGTTATGCATTGTATTAAATATTCATAACAGGTACCTGTCCTGCAGATTGTAAAATGACAATAAGCAAGGAATACACAATATATGACGTTTCTAGTTCACAATGCGAAGAAAAAACATGAGCTGAAAAGAGCCAATCACATGTAAAAACAAGATTACATTATTTTGGAACAATTCAAAGAGACTGTCAAAAATTATAAACAACTGACATCTGGAAGGTGAAAGTTACCTCCCACGAACAGAGTAATTACAACTGTAAACCGGAATGAATATTTACGCCTTACACGAATTACGTACCTTCTGGAAGCCATACTGTTGGAACACAGGTTAATTGAAGAGCGTATTGAATTCAAAACCACTTTTAGTTTCCGCACATTTCATAGAAAGCTACGCCTACTTTGTATACGAGTATAACCTATTCCGTACTCCGTTTCGCACATTTTTGTCTCCAGCGCTATCTTTGTTGACGAAAATGAACTACATCGCACGTTACTTCGCTTTTTGCTTGTAGGGTGAGCTAGCTGTGAACTATGAGTACACGCGATTCGAATAACTTTCAGGAGTATTCTTAAATACCCCATTGGAATTTATAACACAATAGGAAATATATTAAACTACTTTGAAACAAGATAACCTGTGATATGGAGGTGTACAGATCCTTCCCTGAAAAATTTTGTAGTTACTGTGGTATGAATTATACAAAATTTTGCTGTCACTATGATAAAAAATCCACTAAAATTTTTCAGTGGTATAATGTTTATAAACAATATGCTTATAAAAATTACATTCAGTTTTGTGAATACTGAAAATGAAGTACCAGAAGATAATAAACATGATCTTATCATTTATAAGAGTATCTTAATCATTTATTTTAAATGATCTTAAGAGAATCCTCTTTATATAACATTAAATAAAGAGTATCTCACCTGAAAATAGTTGTGTAAAGTATGTACATTCATCAAAATATTCTGTAGTAAATAGTCAATTTTTGAGTAGGCAACAAATGTTTTTGTAGATATTCCTGGGAACATGCCTCACTGTAAGACCATGAATGTTAATGAGGGAAACATAATATGGTATATTGTTATAGTTATTCCATGTTCATTTCTGAAGAAAAAGACATAGGAGAGGGTATATAGTCCATTAAGCAGAGATACTGTACAAACAAGGATTATCAGGTTTTGTAATAACATATGATGACGGTTACATTAAAGTCCTAAATAGTGTGACACTTGAATTAAGAGTAAAAATCTAGTAGTTTTAAAGGTGGAAAATAATTTAATCTTTTATAAGATTTTCCATGTTAAATGAAAAACAAACAACAAAATGTTCAATAAAAAAAAGAAATAGTTTGGTGAAGTATAGGTAAAACTGAGGAATACTCATCACAACAATTAACAGTTTTCATTTTAATGTACAAATAAGAAAATAATTTTGTTCAAAACTAAAATAACTAAAATTATTAATGAAATTACATCAACACTGCATATGATTAACAAAATTGATATAACTTTGTGCAAATTTTATTTATATGGTTTGATAATGTTGGTAGTGTTGTTTTGTTATGTTTACACATTACAAATGAAGAAATGCAATAACAGAAAAACTCTGTTGGATTTTTTTCATATGCGCATACATATGATTGGAAAAAGATGAGGAAAAAGAATGATAAAAATGCAACTGGATAAATTTTGAAAAACCAGGAAGCAGGCTGTTTAAAATGTTCTTCACCAAACTGGTCAAATAATATTTCTGAACATACAAACAAAAAGTTTAATATTTCATTTATTGGTGTTGGCAACTAATTATGTTTGGCATACCAGTAGAGTGCAATGAAAAAATATTGGGAATTTGAACTAATCATCTTTCAATTCATAAATATGAAAGAAATTTGCTATCACTATTCAAGCTTTTAAAAGGGCTCATCAAGAGCAGGTGTGGATACAAGAAGGAGATCATGGGGGTCTGACACCCCCAACAAAAAAAAAAAATCCCATAGTAAATGTGGTTTTTAAAACTGGAAAGTGTTTGAGATTTGTACTGTACATTTGCAGAAATGATCGATCAACAGGCAGTGTGTCCTACCCATCATGGCCCGGGTTTTTCTCCGGTTTTCTTTTGGGTAGAGGTGGATTTCTAATACAGGTTCTCTAGACTTTGTCTAGGGTCATGTTTATTGTAATAATAAATCGTGAATTTAGTGTTATTTCAATTCTTAAACACTATACTCAGAATAATCTATAGTTCGATAATAATTTGTACATGAAAATTTTTGCGTTAAATTACAAACATATTGACATTCTTTAGTATTATAACTCGCAGCTATCTTTCTATCGTATCTAGGAATTTTTGCTGAAATTTTTGAATCCGCCTCTACCTTAGGGCCCTTGATCGGAATTGATGGGATGGTCCCTTGCTTGCTTCCAGAGAGTAAATTAGTTTGTTGTCCTCCACGTGGTCATACACAGTTTATACTGTTTTTTTGACAATAAATTTTTTATTATTATTATTACCCAGTTCGACAATGTGGTGGCAATAGTGATGCCATTATGGTTGTGAAAGTGGGTGTATTTGTGGATCATGTAATATGTTCATGGGAAGAAAGTTCAACAGTTATGAATGGTGGGTGTGTATTAGCGGATTGCTACTCGGCAACGCTTTGAGAAGTTGCAGCATTTGTTATCGTACAAGGGTTCTGAGCAGCAGTTTGCTACCATGATAACTAGAGAGACATAAAAATCTTCCATGTAAATTACATTAATTTAAGAGCACTCCATTACTATTCGATCACTATTATTTATAAACATTAGTAGAGAATTGTTGAATGTCACCAGTCTGTGGAAGAACAATAAACAACCACTACATGTGAACGTAATAATGCGCTTAGTAGGAGAAGAGGCACAAACAATTTGTATTAAAAAAATTCATCCTTAATGAATACAAACTGTTCATTTTGTTTCTTGTTTGAGCTTGATTTATTAACATGATGTTTTAATACAAACCAATACTTCAATATTCAGGAGTCAGTGTGGCTCAGTGGGTGGAGTGCCGAGCTGCTGGCTGAATGGCTGGAGTTCAAACCCCCCTGAGGTGGTGATTTTCATCACACCTCAATATCCAGACTGGTTCCCAGGCCTACTCAGCCTGCTGTAAAATGAGTACCAAAGTCTATCCTTGGGTCAAACTGGTTGGAGCGAGATGCTGACCACATCTCCTCCTCCTAGTACCAACGACAAATAGTTGCAGCGCTCTATTTTCTGCGAACCCCATAGACTTTCGGGTCCTGTTGTTTGACTGATAGTTTGACTTTTGATACTTCAATAATCATGGATCACTGTTTAGGCACTTAAGAGGGCAATTTTGAATATTTTGTTAATCTAGAGGAACAGTCCCAACATAATTTGTGTTTCAAAAGCCACAGCTGCAGCACAATCTTAAGCAGCAATTATGTTGTCAGTGAAAATTTAAATTTTTCTGTCTTAATAAGGTGATTAAATTTTTTTGCATCTTATATTATAATAAAAGTCTTGTTTTTATCACTTTCCCCTTCCCCACATAAAATTATAATAGTCACAAAATTTGGGTATTCTTAATTAACACTTAGATGACCTAAACTTATAATTTTCTTTACAATTTTAATTATTTTTTTTGCGGTTGGTGTGTTTTTCTGGAATGTTCCATGCCCAAGATTATCTTGTTTTGTTATGAACCCCCTAAAATATTAGTCTGTATCTGCCCCTGATCAAGAGGTTTGCACCTGTACATGACTCACCAAAATAACTTCAATGGTTCAGGAAGTGGGAGTAAGGAAGCAAAGGATTAAATAACGACAACCTTGATAGCATCCTTGTCACTTACAATTATTAAGTAACTAATTTTGATATTACAGTCCTTCAGTTGGGTGATTAGGTAACAAATCAATCCAAGAAGACTAAACCTGGAGTGAGACTTTTGTCAAAAGATTTATACTTTGGTTTGACTGTCATTATTCTCCTCAAGAATAAATTTTTATGAGAAAGCGTCGCATTATATGGGAACAAAATGAATATACACCCTTCATAACTGTTCATAACTATAAAGCTATCATTAAATGAGGAGAGGGGGGTTGGTAAGTCTCACCAACAAAAGTTTTCTCCCCTGCAAGAAAGTCTCTGTTTGCATGCATTGGGGTAAATTCAAAGTCATAATTTTATTGTCCCAGTTTCTTGTGTATATTACAAATGTTGAGTTTTCTTCTTACATTGAAGGAACTGGTTGTTGAAGAATCCATGATGAAAGAGAAAAACTCACATAGAAAATGTAAAAAAAACTCTTTAAATAAAACAAAATTGAATTAACTTCACGCTTCTATGTGACTCATTGTTGTAAAATAAATGAATAAATTAATTTTCTCACTTACTTGACTCATGTCAATTGGAATTTGAAAATATGTGTGGAAAGAAGAATTTAATGAATAGAAGTTTCATAAGAGTGGTTGAGAAGTGATATAAAACACACTTTATGACCATATTGTTACAAAACCCTAAGAAAAATGACAAGAAATATAGGATTTAAAAAAAATAGTAGAATGACATTGTTTTGGTGATCTGGTCAGGTTTTCCTTCAATATATATGGTACCAAATGGTTTAAATAATATTTTAGTTATGATATATTATCTGATAACGTATGTGAAAAGATGGCATATTTCAGAATTCTAAACAAAAGCACCACTAAATTGAATGGTTCTAATTAAACATTGCTTCTTAAAGTTTGACTATTTACCTTGAAATAAAACTTCTTCAAGTATGGGAGTTAATGAGAGATGAGATTATAAAAATAATTATATTGTAATGACCTGTTAATAAATAAAAATACTTAGATATGCTTTTTTCCCCTCTAATTAACATTATTACATCCTGGCTTGGGCTTTCCCATCCTGGTCTGAAATTTTCTCCAGCTTTCCTGTGAGTAGAGGTAGCATTTGGGGCAGCAGTGTCATTAATACTAATGTTATTATCAATGTAATATTTTGAGTAAATTTAATAGTTATGATTTATTAGCTATATTTTGTTATAGAAGCTAATCTTCACATGTTGTGTTGCCACCACTATGTTTTACCTACTTCCTTCCTGGTGCCTCATGGCATTAGTCTAACAGTTGTACGCAAGTGGGGCACACCATGTTTTCTGTTCCTGAATGGATCTGAAAATTTCTGTATAAAATACTGCACATAATTATTGCTGCATTACTATATAAACCCATTAGTGTATTTTTGGACTAATTTAAAGATACAATAGTATTATTTGTTAAATAACTGTTCATTCATAATATATTGAACACAATTTTGTTGATATTCTATAGATATCACAATAAACAGATTTGTTCTTATTTTAGAGGATTGTCATGATTTTAATTTGTGGTGCAGAAGTAAAGAATCCACCACTGCCTTATGCCCTTGACTGGAATTGATGGGAGGGACCCTAATTAATTAGTTTATTGTCCTCCAGGAGGTAATACACAGTTTGCAACTGCTTTTTATGATAACAATTTTATTTTTTATACCAATTCTCTTTTTATAATTGATTGCATAAAGGATTGGTTTCTAATGTTCTGAATTTTCAAGGTTGTTAAAATGGATACACTTTTCTTTTCTTGTGGCTTTAGGGCTTGTCAACGTCAAGGTCATTAGAGCCCTTATGGGTACACTTTCATTTGATAATTGAAAGAGGTTGACACAAGACAATATTAGTTCAAATATTTGTATAATCATAATATAATTGAACTTGTAAGAAAATTATTTGAAAAAATGTGTTAAGTTAGTCACTTCCACCACTGAAGGGATGAAAAATAATGAAGGAGGGACAGAAACATTCATTTCTTTTCCCTTGTGCTTAGCACATCTTTTAGAACAACTTAAGAAAAATACATGTGTATTATCCATTGTATATGAAACTGATTTCATTTAGATCACCTTCTTACTATAATTTTAGGATTTTTCCTAACCATTCATTAGTTCTTGCATTCTTTTTTCTGGATCTCTTACATATTTAAGTCTACTCTTAAAATGTTCATCAACAAGTTTATTGGTAAACAAGAATATATAATAATTTACTTTAATAATTTACTCTGACTAATCAACGACAAACCATTTGAGGAAGAAAAAAAGTTATATGTTTATATAAATCCATAAAAGGGGCAAATATATCAAGTTTCAACAAAACCTGAGATAATGGGTGTCTGGAGAAATTGTTGATATGGATAGAGGAGGATCAATATACATTATATTCCTTGTCAAGGTTGAATTATATGGAATGACCCAGTATCAACAAGGAGGCTATCCCTACAAGTCATACTTCAGGTCTTTAATTGGATTTTAAAATTTCTCTCAATGCCCATTTGAAACCATTCTGGGATAAGTTTTTGAGGCTAAATCATGTTGAAGGCTTTTGGCTAAAACACATTCCACAGCCCTTAGGCCCTTGACTGGAATTGAAGGGGTGGTCCCTTGCTTGTTTCTGGAGAGTATCATAGTTTATTATCGACCACATGGTCTTCAGTAGTTTGCAACTGCTTTTTTGGCAGTACAAATTTTCATTTTTTTTTTTAATTATCCCCTACAAGTCTTGTATGAAATCTGTTATCTAAAAGAGGAAATTAATGCCACCACCCTAAAATTAACCCTGCCAAATCGTTTTGTTAAAAATATTACAGTCCTTTTGTGAGTTTTTGAATGTATAGTTCGCATTGGTCACTTCAAAGCATTATCAATAGAAAATTATGATAAAAATGTTTATTTTCCCATTCCTTGATCTAGCTTTCATAGTGTATGAGACATTTATACTGGGGTTATAAGTATTACTGTAGAAGCCAGAGCAAATACATTTGGTTGCAGCCCAAAGATTACTATGAAATATCAATTGAATGAAATAGATCTGAAAATAAAATTTTATAAACTGCCATCTTCAAACTTTTTATATATTAGAACAAAAAAAAAATGAACAATGGACTCTTGAACCTTCAAGCTGCCTCTCTATCAGTAGTTCAGCACACGTCTAAGCAGTAGAGGTCTACTTACTTGTTTTCTTTAATTAACTACAATATATAATATTAATTAATTAACTACATATAATATTAATTAATCTGGTATTATTAATTTAATTAATCTGATAATATTAATAACAATAACAATATATTATTAATAACAATAATATTATTAATAACAATAACAATTATATTATTAACGATGATAATAATTATAACTAATACCAATTAATTAATCTGGTAACACTTTTAAAGGTATGCGATTTATCAACTTCAATTTTATCTGTTAAGAGTTAGATCCAATGAGGGGACTAAAGCCCCTCCCCCCTCCTCATCCCACAGATCCGCCACTGGTGTTGTATGGGGGTTAATTGAATTTTAAAAGTCCGGAAATCCTCCGAGAGTGGCACTTGCATCCTGTGTAGTATTCACGAACGCAAACGGCTGCCAATGCCGCACCAAAGGTCATGAACATTGTCGAGTGCGTGCTCTTCTGGTGAGCGTTTCACCGCCAGCAGATTTCCCTCTCATCGATATTCCAAGTCTCTTGGTGTCTTGTCAAAAGAACTGTCACGTCGTTCTGCAACTGCTGGACGGTAGTTCGTGCGTTGTAGAATGAAATAAGCCAATTTTATTGTGTCCCACTGTGTAGTGAAACACGTGTAGAATGTAGATCTTTTGTTTTGAAACGGAAGCTGTCTTCGCAACTCGGAGATAAGATTTTGCACAAGTTTCTCAGCGCTGAGACCCTTCATTTTAGTGATAAATGTGGTCTTCATTATTCTAAGATCAATTCTTTAGATTTTTTTACCCACTGACTTTACCACATACATAAAGCTAATTGTTAAAATAGGTATTCAAATAAACTAAGATTTTTCTGAGAATAGAAAGCATACTTGACTTTTCTTGCACATGTTTTCGTTGATTCATTTTTAATCTAATTGCTATTTACTTGCGGCCACTTACTTGCGGAGTACCCCAAGGTTCAATTCTCGGTCCTATACTCTTTTTATTGTATGTGAACGACATGTCATCATCTCCATCAGATTGCAAAATGGTTCTTTTTGCTGATGACACTAATTTACTATGTAAACACGCCAAGGCTCAAAATGTTTTGTCTAACCTTTCGACTTGGTTCCATGCAAATCGTCTCATTATAATAACTGACAAAACAGTGTATATGTCATTTCACAATAGTATCACAAAATCTTTACCCCAGGTTTCTCTTTCTTTAAACGGAACACAATTAAAAACTGTTACAAATACAAAATTCTTAGGTCTCCATATTCAAGACAACCTCAAATGGAATTGTCACATTGACAATCTTAATTCCCAATTAAGCAAATTGTGTTACGCATTCCGAATCTTAGTTAACGTAGTTAGTCCACGTATTTCGCGTTGCGTGTATTTTGCAAACGTTTACTCCCATTTCCGTTGCGGCATTACCTTCTGGGGCAATTCCGGTCAGAGTATTCAATCTTTCAGAATTCAGAAGAGGATAGTTCGGATAATTTGTAAATCTCACCCCCGAAACTC
>NNCF01128033.1:929235-944424 GCA_002313205.1 Laupala kohalensis
TTACTGAAGTGCCACCCTTTCTTTATACGAAACAGTCTCGTTCACGAACACAATACTCGCAATAGTAGTAATATTCATCGCCCTAGAGTGTCAATCACTCTTTGCCAAAAAGGACCATATCATTCGGGAATCGTTCTATATAATTCCCTGCCCAAGAATATAAAAGATATTATGAAATTGAATCTCTTCAAATCCGCGGTTAAAAACTACCTCCTGCACCAGTGCTTCTACAATATAAAAGAAGTTATTGATTTTAATAAAAGTTAAATTCGCCTTGTACTTTATCACGCCATTGCTGTAGAACTTTTTTTAAAAAACTTATAACAATTTCAGAAACTATTTTCTTGCATGATTGTGTTGTCTTATGGCTCATATTAATTTAGTTTTATGTGTACTCAACATTGGCACGGTTGTGTACATAAATTCTGTAGCCCCATCCTGGCCCGGGTTTTTCTCCGTTTTTCCTTCGGGTAGAGGCGGATTTATTATACAGGCTCTCTAGGATTTGTCTAGGGGCATGTTTATTGTAACAATAAATTGTGAATTTAGTGTTATTTCAATTCTTATGATTTTTAAACACTATACTCAGAATAATCTATAATAACTTGTACATGTAAATTTTTGCGTAAAATTACAAACATACTGACATTCTATTAGTTTTATAACTCGCAGCTAACTTTTTATCTTATATAGGAACATATGCAAAAAAAAAATTGAATCCGGCTCTGCCTTAGGGCCCTTGATCGGAATTGATGGGATGTTCCCTTCGTTGGTTCCGGAGAGTAAATTAGTTTGTTGTCCTCCACGTGGTCATACGCAGTTTTTTTCAAATTTTGTGCCGATACCACAACGCATTTTGCAACAAAACGTTTGATGTGACTCCTTCTTGAAATTCGCCAAAAATAGGGGGAATTTTACCGTTCTTGCATTGATAAAAACATTATAAATTTAGAAAATTTTATTTAATACTCTTAAACTAAGAAAGAATTAAAGAAAAATCTTATGCAAATGATTTCCATGCGTAATGGACCGTCAGTTATTTCGTTATATCAAAGTCGAGTGCACGTACTCGTGTTTCCAACACACATTATCGGACACATATTGTACTCAGGAGCTATAAATACCATAAAAATAAATGTTTTATACGGAGCAAAGAGAACTTCCCTGTTCAGAAATGTTTTACTTTTAAAAACTACCCAAAATACCACCGTGTAACTATGCCGTCGAGAAAAATCCCGACCAACTCATAAAACTCGCGACCATCCTGGCCCGGGTTTTACTCCGGTTTTCCTCTCGGTAATGGCGGATTTCCCTTGGATGGGAATGTCATAAATATTTTTGTTTTATTAATCTCGAATTTTTACTGAAATAATATCTACAATAATTAATAATTTTGAATAATTATGGATAACAGTACTTATTTATTAAATAATTTCTTTTGTAAATATTAAATCCGCCACTGCCCATGCGCCTTTGATTGGAATTGATGGGATGGTCCCTTGCTTGTTTCCGGAGAGTAACTTAGTTTATTGCCTCCCACGCAGTCATACGCAGTTTGCAACTGCTTTTTTGACAATAAAGTTTAAAGCAAACTGTAACCATGCCCGCAGCTCGTTCTCCTACATCATCTCTTAAACCACAGGAATCACCTCTTATGTTCACCATACACGTTTTATGGGGAATAATAAAGGCTAAGGGGCACGGTAAAGAAGAAATGAACATAAAAAAGTATCCAGAGAAAGAAAAAGAGACTTTCAGCAACAATATTCATAGACAAGGTAGCCAATATTCATAGTTCATTTTTTCATTTTATTTTGATCGTAGCGAAATGACCACCTCGTCTTTATACTGTCATTAAGACGCTCTCATGTTTGATCTCTTTTTTTCGTGTAACCTGCTTCTTTATTGCGCCTCTTAGCCGTTGACCGTAGCCAGCGTTCCAGTACCTGCCTCGGGGAGGGGGTGCAATATATTTACTGGCAGTCGTCGTAGTCATTAATATTAGTTTATAATGTCACAATCTGCCTTTTCCTCCTTAATCACATCTCTCAACACACGTATCTTTGTCACAAATTCTCCAAACGTTCGATATTTATCCTCTATTGTCTCTGCCATTATTTACTTATTTTATGCCTTTTGGCTTATTTATTTATTTTATGCCTTTTTATGCCTTTTGCCATCTCAAAGATTAAATCCCAATTTCTCTTCCAATTTAGATATTCTGCACGCTTTTGTCCGTTCAAAGCACACCCCCACATCTGATGTTCTCGAGTTTCCACTAGACTAACACATTCACGTTCTCAACTCTCCTTGACAAACCTATCCACCAAAAAGTCATTAAAAATTCCCGAACCCCGTTAGGAACTCCAGTACATATGGATTAATTTGAATCATGTCCTATTTTTATGTGCAAAATCCACAATATTCAAATATTTATTCGTCGTTTGTCCGTTCGTACTTTTCTGCCATCGAATTTGCCAAGTTTCCAATAAGTGGTGCGTGAGTCGTTTCTTTGATCCCTTGTCTTATCTGTGTATTATTTCCTCCCTAGCTGTTTCCAAAATCGATATTTCATTTTTAATACAAATAAATCTAATGGTAATACTCCATACAGTACCTCAAGTACCTCTGTAGAAATATATTTCTATACTCTTCCAATCGCAATTGATTCAGATTTTTCTCAATATAAGCCAGAGACATCCGATGTCCCCATGTCAACTTCCAAATGTGAGTTTTGGTCTAATAGCTCCTTTATTCAATAACATCATTCTGATCTATATAAAATTTTGTCAGTACTATCCGGAGCAGTTCATAATAAACTTTCTTAGCCTTTGTTGCCACATAATCTATATGCCCAATAAATAAATTTTTATTAACCAGCAATGGCCTGTCAAATGCTTTCTGATAGTCGATGTAAGCCATGTGGATGTTCCTTTGGCTCTTACAAGTTTGACTTGTAGCGACTTGTGTATTATCAGCTGTTCTTTGCAGCCCATGAGGTTCCTGTGGCATCCCTTTTGCTCTTCAGTTATAACTCTGTTTTGTTCCAAATATACGTATATTATATTGGTAAGACATTTTGTTAGTACTTCAAAGTTGGGAGGTGTATAATTCTCTACTTGTAAAAAGTGTATAATTCTCTACTTTTTTAAATCTTTTCCTTTACTTTTGAGGAAAGTGTTTCCTAAAGTTAAGAATATTGACATTTCTTTGGGATGTTTTATTATTTGAGTAAGGCATATTGAAAAATACTGATGGATGTAAGGTTTTTGATCCAGGAATTGTGGAGGTTATCTTTCCCAAGCATCTTCCAATTGTGTAAATGCCGTATAGTTGGTTCTATTTCTTTTTCAGAAATATCTGCGAAGTCCATTTCTTGTCGTCCTTCCATACTTTTTCTCTCTTTTCATCCAGCGAGGTTCCATCCAGGGCTCTAATGACCTTGCTGTTAACGAGCCCTTAAAGCCCCACAAAAAAAATCCATCCAGCGAATTGTGATTACAGTTGTCACCCCAGATTCGTGCCAAATATTATTCAATCTGGAGACTCGGATACTTGGTCTTCACTTGATAGAAGACGTTGGTAGAACAGTTTTTTTATTTCTGAGGAAGATCATATATGTGCATTTGTTCCCAACGTTTCTTTGATTTAAGGTACCTTCTTAACCTGGCTGATTTTGCAGCTAGCTTCTGTTTACATATGTCCAGTACTGAGATTTTTTCGTTTTCATTTTCATGAGAGATGTGTATTTTATAATTTCTACTTATTGTCCTGTCGTGCTTAACAAGTTTTTTTGTACGTAGTAGAACGATTATTTGCTACATTTTGTCTCATCCATAGTCCTTAATTTCGAGGCGAAGGTCAAAGTATTATGTAATTTTATTTTTGTATGGTTGTTCCAGATCATTGTTGTTTGTAATGGCGATGATTATAAGGAGTACTTCCTTCTCTCATTTATCTTCTTATATGTCAAGAGTCTTATTTTTATCACTTAATGTTAGGGAGATATATTCATCTTCTTTGAATATATTTTTGGCATTTGATTTAGATTTGAGAATCATTTTAATTATTTTAAAGTATTTCTGCGTATTTTTTTCTTTCATCACTTTATGTTATGTGTTCTTCTTGTGGTGTAATCCTAGATGTTTATGTTTCCTCGTCATACTCTGGTTCAGTTTCAGGTAGTTGTTCGACTTCAATTCTTGCTACCATTTTTTCCTCCTTTTTTATTGTTTTTGTTATTGGAATTTTGCACTACCTCTCCTTCGAGGGGATCTTTCACTTATCCCGGGCTCTACTGCCAAAAAAGGATGAAGATCTGTGGGGGCCTTTTGCAGTTCGTCTGGTTACAAAATACTCAATCCTATTGACATCCCTCTCCAAGCACTCTACGGACAATTCTACATGTTGCTAAAATTACCACCTTCTGTAGTTGAAGGTACAGTTTAGATCTCAATTGAAGCTTAGAATAGTTATTATTATTATTAACATTGTTGTTGCTGCTGTCATCCTCTCGTTCCCTTCACGTGATCGGCAAATGATGGCGATTCGATGATTTATGGTTTTGCAAGACTTAAATACCATAAAACCTTACTATGAGTGATGTTTGTGGAAGGAAGAAGGAAATGAGATAAAGAGTGGAATTATTTCTATGAACATCAATACTTACGCGAGATACGAACTCACTAATTTCGTAAAAGGGATCCTGCTCCACGAGGTAACGCAACCTTATTCGTAAATGAATATGGAATTAGTCCACTGAAATATTCAATATACATTTACACACGATTCGACTTTTCTCCGAACTCCTCGGACGTCGCTGCGCCATCCATATCTGAGTCAACACCGTTTGACAAATATTTGAATATAAAGACCAAATTGACAAGATAAGAAATTATGGCTCCGAGTATTTCATTAAAAAAAATTGATCAATAAAATTTAATAGTTGTTTAATACTTTTATCACTATTAAAGATATAACCTTTGTATGGAATATGTAAATGAAACAGATGAAATAATTAGATTGTCTAATGACGTCCTTTCTACTGAAGAAAAAAAAATCAATTCTTTTGTAAGCAAATATAATGTCTCAAAACAGTTCTGTATTACATGCCATGTGCGATTGTACCACCACTTCATGAGATGAGCATTCGGAAGCCAAAGCGAGTGTGCACTGCACTGCACTTAACGCTCTCGCTTCAGTGAAATGTTGTTCGCGTGCCAGGGCCACACCCGACTATGCGAACCATGGCCAAGAAATTTCCATGAGAGAACTTGCTTCGAAGGGGAAAGGAAAACATTGAAAACTCGCCAAAAAAATTGAATAATTGAGAAAAATGTTCCGAGAAAAAATTCCCTTCCCTTCCATTTGTAATGAACTATATACTATATATTTTTCATTTAGTTGTATTAGAGCGTTCACTAAGTAGTACTCTCAATATGTAAAAAAAAGGGATATTAAGTCTTACATAGACTAAACTAAACTGTTCGTATGTCATGGCCATAAACTAAAATAGTATGTGGATCACATGGTGAGGAATTTCAAACAGGCTGGTTACCGCAGACCGCAAACCAGTCGCTGATGAGAGCATATTTAACGCGAGGTAATAATTATGATACACAACCTTGCCCATGAAAATTCAGAGAAAATATTTTATGAACCACGTAACAATATTACTGAAATAAACATATAATAAAAGAACACGCGTCAATTTTGTTTTCAGCTATACATAATTCAATCCGAGTAATTTAAAAATTCAACAATTTTTACAAACCTTTTACATCAGGAAACGTGAGATGACGTGTGTAAATGTGAAAGCACCTACGATAAATTCAATGTATTTTTTTCAATATTCTTGAAGTATTACAACTCTTGCTTTCCTATAAAACGTAAGTTAGTTAAAGTAAACGATCACAATCGATGGATAACTCAAGGATTAGAATTTCTTCCAAAAACAAAAGTCATTTATATTATCTTTCAAAATTCAATAACCAACCACCCGAATTTCATGATTATTTCCGTAAATATAAATCCATCCTGAGAAAAGTGGTCTATGCAGCTTGGAAGTAATGGAAAATGACAGACAGATAATAGAATCGAACAACCGGACTAAAATCATGTGGAATATTATAAAGAATTACACATCCCCTTCAGAAAATCGCCAAGAAAATATTTCCCTACTAGACGATCGCAAAATTGTATCAAATCCAAAAGACATCGCAAATTTGTTTAGTTTTTATTTTTCAAATATAGGTAAAATATTGAAATCAGTAACTCAAAACCAATGTCCACCAAGTACATTCACACGTACCGCATTCTATGTTCACTTCCAAGACTAACTCTAGTGAAGTTATGAGAGTCATCAGTTCCTTAAATAATAAGTAGTCAGCAAGGATAGATGATATACCTGAATTTATAGTAAAATCTTCCTCTCACGTTATATTAAGTCCACTCACTCATATTTTCAATAGCTCCTTGTTAGAAGGTGTGTTTCCTGACGTGTTTAAAAATGTCAAAGTGAAACCATTACATAAGAAAGGATATAAACGTGATGTTGGAAACTATCGACCCATATCACTATTGGCAACTTTCTCAAAAATCCTGGAAGAACTCTTCTATAAGAGACTTTTAGACTTCTTTTCGCATAATAATATTCTCTCAAACTATCATCACGGATTTAGGAAATAGTTTTCAAATAACAGCGCCATATTTTCGTTTCTAAATGATGTAACCAATTCTCTTGACCGCGGAGATAATTTCGAATGTATTTTTCTTGATTTTTCGAAAGCATTGGATTTCATCGATCACGAAATTCTTCTCTCAAAACTGCACTCATACGGCACTCGTGAATTGCCACATCAATGGCTAACTTCATACTTGAAAGATAGGCACCAGGAAGTAGAAATTTCCCATGTTGAAAATATAGCATATCAATATTACCTTTAAGAAACAAAGCCACTTACTTGCGGAGTTCCTCAAGGTTCAATTTTAGGCCCTATTCTCATTTTATTGTACGTAAATGATATGTCATCCGCCACGCCCGATTGCAAAATGGTTCTCTTTGCTGATGACACAAATCTACTATGTAAACATGTCAATGCGCAAAATGCTCTATCTAACCTCTCGTCTTGGTTTCATTCAAATCGTCTCATCGTTAATACTGATAAAACAGTGTCCACGTCATTTCGCAATAGTGTAACGAAATCTCTTCCTCCCACATCCCTTTCGCTAAACGGAACCCAAATAAAATCAGTCTAGATAACAAAATCTTTAGGGCTTCATATTCAGGAAAACCTAAATGGAATTACCACATTGATAATTTGAATTCCAAACTAAGCAAAATATGCTATGCATTCCGAATTTTAGCCAACATTGTTAGTCAACACATTTCTTGCTGCGTGTATTTTGCAAATGTATATTCTCATTTACGGTACGGCATTATCTTCTGGGGTCAATCCACTCAGAGCATTCAAACTTTTAGAATTCAAAAGAGAATAATTAGGATTATATGTAAATCTCACCCCCGAAATTAATGTAAGCCTTTATTTAGAGAATTAAATATTCTCACTCTCCCTTGCGTTTATGAAACAGTCGTGTTTGTTAAGATAGAACTATTAAAATCCCACCCCTACCTTATAATAAATAGACTCGTTTACGAACACAACACTCGTAATAAGGCTAATATTCATCGTCCTGGCGTGTCAACAACTCTTTGCCAAAGAGGCCCTTATCATTCAGGAATAATTTTGTATAATTCCCTTCCCCAAAGTCTAAAAGATATAAATAAATTGAATCTCTTTAAATCCGCGGTTAAAAGCTTTTTAATGTGCTGTTGTTTCTATAATGTGAAAGAATTTACAGATTTTAATAAATGAAGTTAATGAGGGTTTCAACTTCCTAAAAAATATTGTTTTTCACATGACTTCGGATGATGTAAGTGATGGTAATATCTCTTATACTTTATCACGCCATTGTTATTGTACTCTAGATATTGATTAAATTCCTCTTTCATGCATGTTGACTTTTCTCCCTTTGTTTATTAATAGTTTATTTCTAACTGTATGTAACCTTGGTACGGTTGTGTACATTATCTTTTGCCGGCCCGGGTTTACCTCCGGTCTTCCTCCGGGTAGTGGTGGATTTTCCTTGGGCGGGAATGTCATAAATATTTTTGTTTTATTAATCTCGAATTTTTACTGCACTAATATCTACCATTTATCTTGAATAAAAATGGGTAACATTAGGTATTTATTAAATAATTTCTTTTGTATATATTAAATCCGCCACTGTCCATGGGTCCTTGATTGGAATTGATTGGGATGGTCCCTTGCTTGTCTCCGGAGAGAAACTTAGTTTATTATCCCCCAGTTTCAACTGCTTTTTTGACAATAAATTTATTTATTAGCTGTTATCCCGATATTGTTTCATAAAGTGCTTCGGCAGCTTCTCTCGAAACCTGATTTAATAGAACTTTAACTTCTGATTATGTGAATAGGGATATCAAATCATGGAATACTTTCGACGTTGCACCTAACATACGTTTTCACACTAATTAGATTTTCAGACATTGCATGTTTACATGAATTGATTTCTTTCGTGCTTCATCAACTAATTCATATAAAATCTTCAATAATATCTGGACGAAGATGTATTATGTTACTCCGGTATTTTCTTTTTACCATACGTCGAGCTGTAATATGACAAAAAAAATATTTAATCTGAATTTTCTAGATTTTAAAATTTTATTTTATATTGCTCACGTTGAAATTCATCATAAACCAATTTTTAGATTATTCCAAAGGTTTTTTTCATTATCATTCAATTCATTTACGTCTTTTACATTTGACAGTTACCCACAGTCCATACGACCCAATGAAAATTTTAACTTAATTTCTGAACATACTCCTCACATAACTATAGATGTCTATTAAATCCCATGAGGTAGGACAGTCATTTAGTTTACTCAGTAGTCATTCAACAGCTTGAAAATGGGATTTTATTGCCCCACCGTTTTAATTCATAATTGTCTCAATTCGAAAGAAGTGTACGTCAGTTACGAACGCATTCAATGCGTCGGTGGGTGCTAGTGGTTCGCGCATTCGTCTTGCTTTCTCAGCCCATTCACTACGGCAGCCTTTTCCTCGTCACAACTGTCCGACTGCTAGTGATCTGGCAAAACTTTCTGGAGACGGCGACTTGTTTTTGCATTTTAAAGTTAGATTACATCAACAATGACTGGGAGATCATTAAAAAAAATATTGATAATAATAAAAACTTTGTCAAAAAAGCAGTAAAAAGTACGAATGACCACGTGGAGAACAATAAACTAATTTACTCTCCGGAAGCAAGCAAGTTAGCATCCCATCAATTCCGATCAAGGACCCTAAGGCACAGGCGGATTTAACATTCAGCACACTCCTAAGATAAGGAGAAAAATAGTTCCGTACGAGTTATAATATTAATAGAATACCAACAAATTTGTATTCAATAAAACAAAAAAAATTCAGAAGTACGCGTTATTATCAAGCTATAGCTTATTTGGAAAATATCGAGATTTATTATTTCTTTACACGCCGCCCCTAGACAAGGGCCTAGAGAACATGTATAAAAAAATCAGCCTCTATGAGAAGGAAAACCGAAGAAAATCCCGGGCCAGGATGGAGCTACAGAACTAATGCACACAACCGTGCCAAGGTTGAGTACATATAAAGCTAAGCTTATATAAATAATAAGACACAACTCAAGAATTCAAGGACTTAGTTTTAAAGTTGTTATAAGTTATTTTGATATTCATTAGTTATTTCTATTATTATTGATATTTATTAGTTATTATTAAAAATTCTAACAAAATAATAAACTATCTTTCCAAAAATAAATATGATAATATAAATTCAAGTTAATAAGTGGCGTAAATATGAAAATACCATTATTTGACTTGTTGTTCGGAACGAGTTATTTGGTATATTTACGTTCAAAATCACTAAAATAGTTGTAAAAACTTAAAAAAAGTATAATATTAAAATACAATACAATATACATAATATAAATACTTATCTTAACCCGTGGGACATTTTCTATTCACTTTCGATTGATCGGACCGGCACAGAATTGGGTTTGGTAAAATGTTACCTGAGAAATAAAACATACGGGTCATATTTATTTGTAACTTGATATTTTTATTATCATCAACAAACTTATATTGTTATTTTATTTTATTTCATGTCTTATAGCGAGGTTCGGTTATTTCAAGTTGAAAAAGTTAAATAATTTATTTCTTTATTTTTAAGAAGTATATTTAATATTTAATATGATAATAGAATATTTTCGTATAGCAATGTAGGATGAGTAACTCCAAATAAAATTATAAGTTAAAAAAGTTGTACAGTACATTGATTTACAAGGTAAAAAAATGTACATAATAACTGGGTTTGTTTGAGATCACGAAACTGATCTTAAAATATTTGTATTCTTGCTAACGTGCCCATAAAATACAATCGTTGCACCAACTTGCGTCGATTCTATTTTATTTTTATTGGTATACTTATTATGGCTACTAGTAATAATTTTTGCTGGCGAAACTAACAATTTGTTTGTCTTAAATTCTGTTCTCAAAATTAAGAAATGAACTAAATATAATCGAATTGTAGTAGAGATCATGAGCAGGGAATCATAACGCGGTGCCCTCTGTGATAGCGACATACCACATGCTGTCGTTTCACGAACTATAATAGAATCAACAAAACTATTTCATCATTTTCAGACTATTTTTTTAGCTTAACATAGTTTTAAATACAACGTTTCGATTGTATCATTCCTCATCAGGTTTTAATTTAAAAAAAACAGCAAACATTTCACAATACATTCTGGAAAATAAAGAAATTGTTTTATTGAAGAAGTAATCAGACGCACTATTCTCTATAAAATAATAATATCTATTTTAACAGTGTCGGGTTTTTTTAAGTTTACAAAATTGTTTTTCTGACAGACATAAAAATGTCTCACACCGTAATTTTCTAATGTTAAATTCTAATAATCTGGGTTTTTGAATTTAAAAAAATATGAATTAAATAAACGTATGCTCTTACTATAGTTCTCGGGATGACAAAGAATGGTCGTAAGTCCCACGGTCGTAAGTCCCCTGCAAAGATAAGGAAATTAACAGAGGAGCTGACCAGGGGGCGCAACTCGACACCGACCTCCGGAGAAACCTCTTAGACATTTCTTGATCATGGGGCGCAACTGCACCGTACCCGACTGAGGAATACACACAAAACTATTGAGAAAAGGCATCCCGAAAATAGTCCTTAATAACATCGAGGCCCTTGACGGGAAATCTCATCAGTGGGAGCGGAGGATCTGCCATGGCGGGATTTCCCGTCATCAGTCTGTGGATGAGAGAGAGTCATGACGGGATGTCCTGTCATGGTAATGAATGGGTTAGATTTGGTTCTTGGTCTTCCAAGATCAAGACCAAATATTTGATGCAAGACCAAGACGAAGCGTACAGGATCAAGAACATGAAGCAGGAACAAAATCATGCCTACAAGATTTCGAGAAAAAGCAAGTCTCATGCAAAAAACATCTTCGTATGAGGTTCGTTAACCTGACAAATCTAGTTCATTAGAAACAAATGAAAACTGGATCAAACTTTGGACTATTTATTGATTAACTAATTACCACAAAATGAAATTACCACAAAACAATGCAATAAAACATTTTTTTAAACTTAGAAAACAAAAACAAATTATTTTGATAACTAATTTTGTAGGAACAGAACTAGTAATAGACTCAGTGCTCTTGCTCTCCTACAGTGACACCTAGATGTTGTCGTTCATCATGATAATGTTTTGAACATTATGACTATGAAAAAGTACTAGGATCGAATATTGTAACCCTTTTATCTTATATAAAGCTTTTATTTGACTCTCTCACAATTTTATTTCAATGAAAAATCAAGAAACGTTTTTTGTAAAAGAATAAACTGAACTACATATTAACGTAAATTGAATTTGTTTCTTTCTAGTATTGTTTTCTTTGATATTGTTTATTTTCCAATTTGTCATTTAGTTAATTTATCCTTCAATACGTTTCTGGAGATAAATAAAAGATATTATGGTAAATAGTTATATTAAGTAAAGTATTAAGCATTTATTCCTCATTTTAATAATTTGTAGTTGCCCTGAACAACTCTTCTGGAATAGACTTCTTAGATCCCCCAATACCGAAACAAAATCCTAGTTACATCACTGGCGATTTTGAAGACACTATGACATTTTATTACATTAACTAAATTAAAGTTTTTTAAAATTAAAAATCACAGGCATTATCTTTAGTACCGTATTGACGACAATTACTTGTTATACGATACTTACAATATGCAGTATATTTTAATTATTTTTAACAGAAGTGATCAAAAACATTCAATTTTATAATAAAGTAAATAATTCTTTTAAAATAATACTTTATTTGACAGTAAGAACATAAATAATGTTACTTACTATTTGTTGATATTAAATTTTTTTGTACAATAAATTGATACGTATGTCTAAAATTAAAATACATTGTTTTTTCTTAAATTTCATCACAGATAAATTTTTATGTAAAAAAATTAAAAGAATTTGAATAACATATTTTTTATAATTTTTATTTAATATCCTAACATGAATCTAAGATTCTAGCTCGCGTAAATAGAAAAATATCTGTAGTATAGTATATACAAAAAATAAGAACTAGACCCAATCACACAAGATACCAAGACAAAGATCAAGGTCCAAGACCAAGATAAACATTACCAGAGCAAAACCAAGAACAAGAAAGACTATAAAAAACAAGATATAGAGTATCATATTGCGAATTACTAACTGCGGCTATTCACATATTTTTTCTTCCTCTGTTTTTGATATGAGTGATCTGTACATTCTTTCTCTCATATTCTTTTATTAGATTGTTTAAAATTTTATTTACCTTTTGGTCGTAATTTTCTTGATGCTGCCCTTAGCCAAATGCACGAGTTCTTCCGAGTAGGTCTTCTCTTTGTGCGATCAGCTTGTATTCAGCATTGTAAAAGTGTATTCACAGTGACATTTTTATACGAATAAATAACAAATTATCTTTAGGAATTTTGTGCAAAAGATTAAAAAAACTTAACTGATTGATAACGATATTGTGTAGATTGTTTTTGTTTTTGATTTCTTTTCTTGTGAGCTCACAACCAAACTTCCTGACATTATTCATTGGTAATTTATTCTCGCTTTCTTAGATTGGTTTTCCCGTTCTACATATTTCTCAAAAATTTGTTCACCCATAAAGATATTGATGTAATTTCATTCTTTACTACGTTGAATGTGATAACAAACTTTAATAGAAGTCACCTCACATTTTTCGCGAGAGCAAGAATATTTGATTAAAAATTTATCAAGTACAGACGAGAGAGGAAAACAGAATTTATTTCATATAGTTGCTATGAGTAACCCTATGGAGCAACTATATGAAAAGTATTAAGAAAGAATCCGGGAATCAACAAAACAAAATTAAGATACAGCTAATTACTTAATTTTCGAAAGGAGAGCTTCTCACATTCTTGAAAGATGCTTCAGAGCGTTGTGAAATTCTAATAACGTCACAATTTTGTAATAACTCTTATCTCCATGGACATATATGACAAAATTGGTTTCCATTATCTTTTCATCTACTGACTGATTCTGTTGAAGATATCTTTCACGTTCAAACAATCCGTAGTCTGAAAATGAAAAAAAAACGAAGATTCATCTCACTTAAATTAATGATTCTATACGTTTCCGAGAGCGTAATATGTGTGAGAATTGAATACAAATGAAGATTTGGTCCTTTATTACGGTGCCTTCTCTGCATCGAATTATTCTTCATACTTTTGATGTCCTTTGTGACACGATCTTGGAATCCAGCTTTGGCATTTCCTTCATTTTTCGTTTTAATTTTTCAGTTGTACAGATTTTTTACAGTTCTACCTGCATGCGTGTCAACTCAGTCTCAGCACCTTCATACATTTTCATAATATTCATGTCCTAATAGCAGTTGTGTATTGGAGTGCACTACGCTCTGGAACGACGTTCCCTCACCTTTTTTTTAAGGGAACGTGTTCCGGGGCAATTTTTTGAAACGCATACATTGTAAATTTAATTTATCAGAACTAAGTATGACCTTTCTAAGTGTTTTGTAGTAGGCTTAACTACTAAAAGAAAATTTTCCCGTCCTGAGTGGGAAAATGCCTACTCAGGGCAGATGTCTATAGTAAGCATCTTCTTAAAATTGTGTGAACGTGGTTTTAGTTGTATGAATTTAATATTGACTGATAAGAGGTCGCTTATTCGTATTGACCATGTTTCAAGTTTATTATTTATCAAACTACACGGTCCATCCTTAGACTCGTGGGACCCAAATTCATAGGTTAAACCTTGGTTTTAGTTAGATCTGCAGTAGATCCACAAACGAAAAAAGCATACACGAAAAATTATGTACATGATCCCTTATGGGAATTTTTGTAATAATAATATATAATTATTTATAAATAAAAAGGAAAATGTAATTGTTTAAATTAAAATTGTTAAAAAAGTATTATTGTAAAGTGTAAATGTATTGTTTATATTTATCAATTTTTCATTTAATGAATCCTATATACAAATTTTTAATACTTGAAGGTTCGGCATACCGGTACTTTTTTATTTAGCAATACATCATTGCCTAGCAGGTATCTAGCAGGTATCACCATATACATTAATACGCAAATGTTCCAGAAAATTCCTCGCGTTCCTTTTCTACGAAACCAAATTGAGCACGTCATCTTTTAAACATCTGTTGAGTCATCGTCACCTATGCAACATGTGTTGAGTGATAACTTGTCATGTGTGATAATACCTTAATTTTGTTTTGTTGATTTCAAAAAGCATGGTACTTTAAATGGATTTCTATATTCAAAATAAAGTAAAATAAAATTGGCATTCGAACAGCAGACCAGGCTAGTTATTTTTTATTCTCCATTCGTCACATACAGAAATTATCTAAAATTTTAATATGGAAAATAAGCTTGATTGGGTGTATTGTCCACGTAGTTCGCTTTCTTCTATGGCAAATTTCGAAACAAAAATTTTATTTTCGTTTCGTTGAGTAATTTTATCCTTATATATATATATATATCTGTCTCTTATACACATC
>NNCF01128033.1:945615-1171512 GCA_002313205.1 Laupala kohalensis
ATATATATATATATATATATATATATATATATATATATATATATATATATATATATATATATATATAAAAGGATTTTTTTCGATTTCATCTCAAACGATTTCGATAAAATTCACTGATTAGAGGTAATTTGGGATGAAAAACCATCTAATACGGTCGCATTTCGTATTATTAGGATAGTTTGTACTTTGATATTATAAAATACGTATATTATGGAGTTCCGAGAAAAGATAACTCTCATTAGAGGCGGATTTCTTATACAGGCTCTCTAGGCTTTGTCTAGGGGCGTTTTTGTTCTAACAATAAATCGTGAATTTAGTGTTATTTCAATTCTTATGATTTTTAAACACTCTACTTAGAATAATCTATAGTTCGATAATAATTTGTACATGTTAATTTTTTGCGTTAAATTACAAACATACTGACATTCTATTAGTATTATAACTCACAGATATCTTTTCATCTTATCTAGGAATTTTTGCTGAAATTTTTGAATCGGAATTGATGGGATGGTCCCTTGCTTGCTTCCGGAGAGTAAATTAGTTTATTGTCTTCCACATGGTCATACGAAATTTGTACTCCTTTTTTGACAATAAAATTATTATTATCATTAGTTGATTTTACACTTGCGTGCATGAAAAAGTCAAGTAGCCTCCTGAAGCAAAATGAACGATAAATTTTATTAGATCTATTTACCCTCTAAGTCTTCTATCGTCTGAATACATGGGGTCAAACCGATAAAACGTTAAATCAAACATGTACACGGAAAATGTTTTAGTGCCAAAAACATATTTTGTAAGAGAAACAAAAAAAACTGATTTAACGTCATAATTGATAATGGAAAATTGTGACAAAATCATCACAAATTACTTGTTTCATGTTGTAACTACGGGTGCTTAGAAAAATTAATTTTATCAAAGTGTAAGGTGTTTTGTTAAACCGTTATGAATGTCAAATAATCAATGTGGGGAGAATGTTCTTAGAGCTCCATAACATTTCCAAAAAGGTTCCAAGTACCGCGATAGTTACGAAAGAGAGTGTCACGCCTGGTCACGCCCAATAACAACCATTTCGTCAGACATTACGATAAAGTATTGAAAAATAGTTCAAAAGATTTACCCAATTAATATTTCATAATACACAATACATTGCAATCCAACAAATATAAGGAGTATGTAATAATCTATAAAATAAATCACATTAACAATAACTGTTGAATTAATTGAAGCTGTTTGAATTAACAATTACTGTTGAAAACATGGACTGAGGTGGGTAATTAAATGAAATAATGATACATTTAAGTCGAAAAAATATAAAATTCCATGGCCTCAACGTCAGCTCTTACAATGTAATTATATTTGCCCTTGTCAGATGTGGCATTGTCGCACGTACAACACGTTCATGAGGTGCATTTGTTTGAACAAAAAAGGAGCATAGGTACCGCAATGTGACGACTTCGTAACAATGAGACACATCCACCATAACTTACAGAGAGGGATTTATATTAACAATTTGATGTTATTTCTTAATATTTATATATTTCTTTTCATATAATTATGAGACAAAAATATTTCAATTTAAGTTAATACATTTTAATTTAATACCATTTTCATAATATTATTTCTAATATGTATCTTTAACAAAAAATCTCTTTAACTAAAGACTTGAACATTTACCCTATATATTCCGTGGATTTCATTTGTAATTTCATTTTTACGGAAATTTTCATATTTTACTTTAAATAAAGGTAATAATCTGTTCCAAATAATTGTTAGTAGTGATAAGAAACATCAGTGGATATTTATATTCTTAGCTCGAAATATTTTTCATATATATTAACTTTTATTGTTTTTAATTTCTATTATTTTCCCAATTTTGTTATAATCTTTTAACTTTGATTGTTGGTAACTAATGATAGCATAAGTTGCCGAAAACCGCTTTGGCACCTTCAATAAAATATTTCCTGAATATTATAGTTATTTCAAGGGAAGTAAAAACTGAATACACCATCACCACCTAATTATAATTTTTCATATTTCTTTTATTTCCTGTGTACTAATTCCCGATTTCATATTTTTCATTTTTTGGAGGTTAGACCTATCTAAGTAACTATTGCTATTGAATATAGCTAGTATATTATTTCCCGTATCTTGAGCTTTAACCCTTTCAGTCACCATATTTCCCTTTCAATAAAACCTTTTCTAATTATTTTCCATTTTAGACATTTTCCTCACATAACACTTTGCCACTTAAGTTAACACACGTGACATTAACAAGCCGAATCACGAGCTCAGCGTAGCCAAGTCTGAACGGATACTAACGGGAGTGAAGGACGTGGAATATTAAAATATTGTTCTAGCAGATTTGACCACCGCATTTCCTGTTGAACCTCCTTAAGAAAATAGCATTATTGGCGATGCTAAGTCACGATATGAGTGATTACGTTTCTCATTTTCAACTGAAAGATCAGTCGTCCAGATTCTGTTCTCCACAGATGTAACACCATCAGCGATTCCATGAGCTATGCTCCTAATACCTGCAACGAGGATAACCCAAATCATTTTTTCAAGGAGTTTGGGGAAGTTCGACATAATATTATCGATCCTATTAGTAAAGGTTAGTGGAGCTCAATGAACTCTATGCCATGAACGCACGTTCTTTATTGGTTATTATTTGATCTTTCATGATCTACTCATTGGCATGGTGGTTTGGTCAGAGTTAAAATACTCTGTTGACTAGACAACTATTTTTATTATTATTAGTGTAAGGGTTACTTTGTGTCACTTAAGAAGTTTTCCTCAATTTCTTAACTTTGTTGATGGAAAAAAGGAGATAGGAAGACACAAAAGCGGATTACGTTCCATGTTTGTTTTTAAAGCTTGGAAAATACTTTGCCATCCATTTCTGGCCAGAGAAAGACCAAACACATCTTAAAGAAGTAAACAATCAGCATATCCTCTTATCCTATAATTGTAAGACAACGCCTTTACCAATAGTTCCAGTTTGCTTTCAATTATCCGAAGAAACTACAGTCTTCTCTTTTCGTAACGACATCCAAGGGACTGGACATTTTCATCGTGAGAAATCGTTATAAAGAGTGAAACAAAATTTGATGCAATACATATAAAAATAAAGTAATACCATAAACCCACAAAAATATTTATTTCATAAAATATACAATTATTTACTTATATTAAAACTGAAAAAAAGATTTTTTAATGTTTTCTGTTGCATCAACATGTTTTCCCCCAATTTCACCCAACTATTTTTCTACTACATTTACCTTAACGGTAGAATTCCATCATCCGAGGTTGCTTCCTTTTCCCCTCCCAGAGCACTGTCCTGACTTTCTTCTGAAACCGCAAAGAACTGAAGTGATTATCTTGAACTGAAATGACTTGAACAACTGAAATATCAAAGTTTTTCCTCATTTTTTCCGAAAAACAACAAAAACGTTTTGAAATGAGAGGTGGAGTAATGTAATTATTTCGTGGGGGGGAGTAAAATGTTATTATCGATAAAAAATAGTTATGTTATTTGTCCTCTGATGTCCTCACTAATTCTTCACATAATTGGTCATACCTTATATCTTGCGACAAATGTGAACACTTATATTTACTTTAAATTTTAATTCTTAAAATATCAAGAGTTGAAAGGTTTTTCTTCTTTATCGGCAATTTATTGATGAATTCTTTTTGCAAACTCTTGAAGAGCAGCGAGATATACCAATGCCCCGCCAAAGCTGCACCACACTAGTGTTATTTCATATGAATATTAAGAATCGCATGTTTGAACTTTTTGCATCGCCTTGATCCCATCTAAACATCCTACGTTTTTACCTCTTCAATGCACATCCTTGAAACACTCCTTTCTGTTCCTTACCCACTTACCTTTGCTTCTCTAGACTACTAGTTAAGATTAGTTGATGAGTTTCAGTCACCTAATACAACCGCTCAAAATAAAGAAAATAAAAAATAAAATAACAATAATAAAACGTCGCTCACTTTTCTGTTTGAGTTACACGCGGATGTCGGGTAAAATTAGTTGTCTGCCACCTCTTGTTTGTCGTCCCTCATACAATATACCCTGGAATGAAAGTACAGCAGGAAAACCCATAATCCCCGTCATCTATTGTGACACTTATATAAAGTCGACAACCAAAGAAAAAGTATAAAAAATAAACGTTTGAGGCGTTCGGACTCATTTTCTATGGAATTTGAAGTCGATAACAAATATTCTAATTCCGAGTAGAATAAAAGGAAATTTCAAAATTTTAGTGTCGAGGTGTTATGCGCAGTGTGAGACACACACAAATGGGATGAGCAGTGTTGGTCATGCGTGCCTTCCGTCGGTTAAGTCTTCAAGCTGTGGAGTCTAAGTTTAATTCTTATCTTGGGATAAGCCCCTGTTTTTCGGTTATGGTACGTACGCCTCGTGGTGTGAGAGACTAATCCGTAGTAGTATGTTTTTGGAAATACCATATTTTTTCAAGAATTTTTCTTCTAAGTGTCTTTAATCTCAGGTAAGAAGTTTAGTAGCTAGTTCAGAGTTTCCGTACCGTTAAACATCATTAAACTGATTATATTTGAGGAAAATTACAGAATTTAGAAAGGAAACATTTCATCACGTTGTTCCTGATAAAGGTGGGACTAGCGCTCCAAGTGAGTCAAATCACTGAGAAGTGTATTTGTTTTCTCTATTTTTATTGTAATTGTTTTATAACACAACATTGTGAATTATAATAAAGAAAAAATATTATTTAATTACTATTTAATTAAAATGTCAATTAATAGTATAGCGTAAACAATATTCAGGAACTCGCTTGACTAGTTTGAAATGCACAAAAGTATGTGAAAACATGGCGGCCGGGCGCAACGGTTTCGTAATTTATGCATTACACCTCGGAAATAGTGAAATATTTTTTGTAATGTCTGGTGACATATAAAAGTGATGTAAAAATTACTACGAAAATTTACTGAAAACCAAACCAAACTTCCTACACTTTCGTGATTTAAAAGTTGGTCTATTTTTAAATAAGCTTTTCCTTTATACGACGCAATGTATTACAATATCAATTATAATTGCAATTATTTCATTTATATGGCCGGTGGGGTTTGTTTTTTTTAAGTTGAAATCACAACAAATACATGTTAGTCTGTTTATTTATGCTGATTTCAGATATTTTAACGATTTAATTCTAACTACGCTAGAACCATCTTAAGTTGGCTCTGGAAAGAAACGTGATGTACTGGCGGGATGCCCACTTTGAGCTACCGACTGGCGCCGTTGTTATGCCTCAGACGCCGTCTGACCTCACACGGGGGAAAGTGGTGGAAGTAACGTCTGCCATTTGTTCGCATGTTGCAGCTCGAAAAGCTCGCAACTGGTCACACCTTCACGAAATTTACGCGTGAATTTACACAGGTGAATTATCTTCAATAAGTAAATCTTCGGGAACAGGGTAAGAGTTAATTTGATAAATCTGGAGGTGTAAAACACTATTTCATGGGACTTAGAAGGAGAAAGTAATGTGTTTTCAAATATGTGGTTGGAACCGGAAAAGAAGTTGAGAAAGTTCATAATGTAGTATGTCCTTTGATTTTTGTATAATTCTTTCATTTGTCATAATTTCATTTATATAGCAACTTATTTTCGAAAATGTTCCGTATATTATTTAGCTACGTATTTTCGTAATACATTTTGTGAAATTGTAATTTTTGTCTTTGAACCTGTTTCACTTTATTTAGGAAATTGTGGTATTTAATTCCGGAGCAGTAACTTGTTTTGCATTCACAGATTTAAATGTAAATATTAAGCTTTTTGTTTCTTGTATAAAATTTATATTTTTCTTTTGTAGTAAGACAGACTCGCATTGTTTGAATCTCACGACTCAATGAAAGGCATCTTTTTATTATAACTAGAATTGTGTAGTTTAAGTCGTAGTATTTTTCAATACCAATCCTGGTTCTTTTTTATGACCATTAAAATTTTTTTTTGTGAAGTGATAAAATTTTAACACATTTGTAACTTGACTACTTTCGAACAATTTTTAGATTTTCAGTTACTTTTTAATACAGTACTATTTACATAAATACTTTTTACGCTTATTTTATTAATTGAATATTCACTCCTACGGATTCAATAATTCTATAGTTTGCGTGTAGTCCGGTATTCTCGCTCCTCCATAATATTTTTAGTCCTCTTTTAAATTTCTTTACTTTCGAACTTCCACTGTGGATATCAAAAGACAACAACGCAGACACAAAATCAGGCAAGGATCCGCAACAGGGTAACACAAACACTTTGTGACAAGTAGTTTGAAAGTTTCCATTTTCTGTGAGATAACGAAATTGGGAATCGTTACTAATAAATCTGGGTAAGTTGGGTTATAGGAAACTATAATAAAAAATAGCTAAGATATCATAAGAAATATTCCATAGATGAATCAGGAAATCGTCAGCCATTTAGACAATTAAAAAAAAAATCCTCATGATAATTCGATCCATGGAATTTATGAACTCAAGGTAAGCACTACGCCGTTCGTAATAGTAGTTCCGTACGTTCCTGTTCAGGTAATAACCTCATTCATATGTGAACCTAAAATGTGTTCTCCCAAATCTCATCCCCATCGCCGCTCCAATGCAATGCAAGTCATGAAAGTATCACGATGACTAGCGAGCTCGGAAGCATTACACCAGCAGTTAAGCGTCGCGTCAGACTGTCCGTGTAAAAAATGTTTTTGGTTGTCCACAAATTAATTGGTGCGCAGCTTGTACAAACATATTTATTTACGTCCATATTTCACAGGTTGTGATGTTTCCCACAAAATTATCAATTCTCACAACATTATTGAAGAGGTGTTTGACATCGAATTATTTTATTCATTGAATTGTCAATAAGTGTGAAGAGTTTGCTTCCGTAAAATGCTTAGCATGTGTTTGCGTTATTGAAGGTCATCTTTATCAGTTTAAAACAGTTACTTTGCGAACAAAAATTGCTACTTTGTCTTTCACAAGTTTTATTTCATCCTCGTTTATTTCCTTGTAACATTGTTTTCTTTTGTTCAAAATTGTACGTTCGAAAAAGGAGTAGGTATATAATGAAATTATTCAACACTTATCAGGCATTTTTGAGGAATGTTCCGCAATTTATTTCTTGTTCACCGAGCGGTTTACATCAAAACTAATGCTGGTACCAGTAATATGAATTAAGAGAACGGAGGTCTTCTAAGCACCGGGGCATTATTTGGAGCAAAACGTTTTACTAGAAGTAAGAAACTCTCAGGATACAAGATTCTCAGGGTGTAGGATTAAAACCTGCAACAAGTTTCGTAAAAATTGCTATGAACTTAAGCTATAAAACTTGAGATAGAGACTCGTATATATTAAAATATAAATTCATATGACATTCGTAGAAGTTCGTTTGAACTGATCACTTGGTATATTCTCGTAAATCTTGCTCAATACTTAAATACCTTATCATAATCTCTTCTCGGTATATTTTTCCCAAATTAAAGTTTCACGTAATATTTTCCCATAACATCCTTCTCCCGATAATATTTATAACGTAAATGACAAGAAAGTTGAGAAATAAATCTCAATTATTCTTGTAAAGCAAGTTAGAAATACCAGCCTCAAATATTGTTCTGACTCGGGGATGACTGAAGATGCGTGTGATCCCGGTGCATGCCCTAAAGACGAGCAAGTGGAAATTATTTTCTGCTGTATCAGACACAAGAAGGAAATTGCGTGGACAGTATTTAGGTCCCGAAGCTTTGACACCATGATGTAAGCGGTATATGTCAGTGTGCATGGGGAGGGGGGTCAGTTTGGTATGACTAGACACACTCTGTAATCTTATCAGAATTTGAAAGCTCAACGGAAGGACGCTGAGGTTACCAAATCTATATTTGTCGGAAGTATATTTGTTCGTGAGAACGGAAGTGACATTTTTCCTTGAGTCGCTCCCCTCCGCACTGCACTGGTCTGCGCAGGTTCCGAACAATTTATATGCGGAAGAGTTTAGAAATTTTCATTTCGATTATACACTTAAATACTCTTTGTTCTGACTCTTAAACCTTCCGATTCGATGCCAACACTTCACTGATTTAATTCCGATTTACTATCGTGTTAGGGAACAGCTGTACCATGTCATTTCTGGTAAGTTTTCCGTTTCGAAATCACATAATTGGATAGTTTTCTTTCCCTGCTTTTCCTCCGAGCGCGTGCCCTTCACAGACACATTGAGGGACCTCGACATAGATCGAATTGTAAGTGCTAGGATATAGTTGGGCGAATGATATATTTTTATATTCTTCTAGATAATCCTTTTCATTTAATTTCAAGAGAGGTTCCGATGTAAAAATATATCCATTTCGGTGTATTCGCTATGCTGAATGCATGATGACGTTACAAATTCTATTTATCAAGGCATTGAACAATCTCTTCGCCAAATTTCATTATAAAACGTAATGCACAAACCATTGTGAATAAATGTTTTATATTTGTATTATTTGTGTTATTGTATGTGTGTGAGATAATAGTTTTGGGACAGTTGTAAATGTATATTCAAGAATAAATTTGCAAGGGTTCTAACGACCTTGCCGTTGACGAGCCCTAAAGCCCCCCCCCACACACACACACAAAATAATTAAAAAAATCATTCGCCACATTCTTAGTGACACCATTTCGTGAAACGTCCCATTCTTAGACATTGTTTAACTTTATTAGACATTTGCTCCTGTATGAAAACTTCTCAGCAAAATTGTTCTTAAACGCCAAACTCAAAAAATACCGAAGAAGGAAGAATCCCGCAGAGTTCTTGAACTATGCTAGCACTCACTTTGCTTGCACTCAGAAACGTTCTGTTAAAATAGGATATGACGCGGACTCTGAGCTCATCGGTGTACCAGTATGGGATTCCATCCCATAATCCTTGGAATCGAACAAATTGACATATAATCATGCTCGACCATAGCGCAATAGACTAAAATTTTATATTTTTTATACCTTATAATATATTACTGGTGGCTGAGGAGGGCTGGATGCCGAAACGGTTCCGTCAAATTTGTGAGCGATTTTTATGCGATTTTTTTCCTATTTCTCATTAACTTATTTTTTTTAATTTATAGGAGACAGAAGTGTCGCTTTATTTTCAAGATTTCATTAAAATGCATTACGATACACTCCATATCATCTCGCACAAAGTTATTGTTCAAACTATTGACCTGACGAAATAATACTCAAGAGTCCAACATAATTTCTGCAAGGGAGCACGCGTGTTGAGGGTGTGCGCTGCGCGCGCGTGGGCGGAGCAACCGCAACAGAAGGGAGGGGATCGCTTTCACTTTCGCCGGCGCCCGCCGTCACCCCAGCATCTGGGTCGCCCTCCGGTGAGCCCCACTTCGCTCTTCTCCCTTTCGTTACTCCCGTGACCCCACTTCCCGACATTGTCCATCCTCCTTCCCCCTCCCTCTCTTCCCCGTTCTTCGTCACCCCGCTCCGCGTCTGGACCAATCGTTTCTCTGATCGCAAAGCGTTGAGTTTCCTCCATAGAGCCGGTTTCTGCTCACTCCCAGCGCCCCGAACTGGATTTAACTCTGCGTCATGCATTTATAAATATGACTTTTTGATACCTCCAGAGAAATGAGCAATGCATTTCTCTAGTTCAATAGTGTTGACCATTCTCTTCTCAGTGTTACAATTGAATCTGTAATAAACTTCACATTTTGGATTTGATTATTTCACATATTCCTCAAGATAATAAAAATAGTTTTTTTGATTACTTAATTCAGTACGACATACTGCTCTTTCTTAGACTTACTTAGCCATTGACTGATGAGGAACAAAAGTTGATGGAATATGATGGAAGGACTTTTTAGATAAAGGTAGACCTCTGTCAGTTAGTCAAGCGCTAAGAGTTTCCAAAAAGAACAATTATATCTGCGTGCAATCATGTCATTTTGAAGAGGTTTACTCTCCGAAAGAAGGAAGGGGACCATTTTATTAAATCGATGAAATTACATTTGGTAAAACCGGAGGAAAACCAGGACTAAGATGGTCTTGGAAGTTGTCCTAAGTTTGGTTATAGTCATTAATTTTTTAACTTGAGAAATCCAAATTTAAAATTACTATACTGCACATTAAAATAGTTCCCAGACAGTGGTTCCAAGAATGTTTGGGTGATTGTGCTGAATGGAGTGACTCTCATAAGTGTAGTATGGGTGAAAAAAAAAAATTCCATTTCTTCTTGAATAGGGTAAGGGGGAGAACTATTAAAAGTTGGTACGTTACTCCTGCTACTTGAAGCATTTTTTTGAACATATTTGTGCGCACATTTCCTCCGATTCTTGTCGCAATGGGCAAACATTTATTTACAGTGAAGATTGTTTGCAAGGTACATAATATATTCTCCTCGGATATTGATTGGGTAATGTCACGTATTGCAATGATTATTTTGAAAAACTGTTGAGTTTAAAAGAACCTGAAATATTTCAAGTTCCTTCATTATACATATATTTCTTCCGTATACCCTACACGTGGAGAAGATATGTGATAACTTTCGGTCAGGTGAAAATGGTAACAAGCCGGGAATTGAACCCGGATTTCCTGCTTTGATCGCAGGGCTGTTAACCATAACACCACCCGTTCACCTTCCACAACTGTACACCATTTCCACCCAGACCTAGGTTCGATTCCCGGCTCGTCGCCATTTTCACCTGACCGAAAGTTATTCTTCACTATATGTTAGTCTGTGATCAATATTTAACTCATATCAATTACTCGTATTAACTGAGTTCAGAATGCATCTTGCAATACAGATTTAATTTGATGAGTATGAAGTTGTTCCCGTCGTATACGAATATTGTCTGTAAGACATTTAATTCGGATTTTTCGAGCACCGAGAATGTTAGCAAGCACCGAAATCGATTTGGTTTGAGCTAGTGTATGGTACTGATAAATTGTTTAATTGACTCATCGTTTGTTTAGGAGCTCCTTATAATTAATGGGATGATGATGCAGAAGTCAAGACGAGCTACGGGATGTTATAATATGGATGGACCATGGGACCACGGTAGAGGGTGGATGCTGTACGGTTGTCTAATGATTCAAAAGCTACACATTCACTACACCGTTTAACATTAGCAATCAGGAGCACCACGAACAAACTCCAGGACGTTGGTCACTAACAACTCCAATACACGCTACTGTCGAGAACACGGGGGAGCATTACTGTTTCCGCACGGTATTGCAGCTCGAGTAAGAGGAACAACTGATAAGTAACAACCACCAGTTGCAGTGACTTGAGGCGGACAATTGAAAATAAAAGTTTCATTTCTATTTTAATGAGTCATGGAAATAGTTGGTGGGAATTCCAAGCTTTGTAAAATTGTTATTGTTTAATTTTGAAATAATTAAAATATAATAATTTTTGTAATCTGCTGAACTTCGTAATATGTTTTGCAAAAGGTAAAGGTCTTATTTTTCTATCATTTATTTATGAAATGCATTCGATATGATAAATAGGTACGTTAGTTTTAAACAATCTGTAACATGTGTTACATATAAGTATTGTATGAACCTCTTTATATTATTATTCCAGGAATATAAATCCTCTCAATTCGCATATTTCCTCATAAATCTATTGTTTATTAAACAGAGAACAATGCACTGACATCGCAAATGAGTTGTCTGGTGTGCTTAATAGACTTAAATTACATTCAACTTTTCGCATAACTGTCGCACGAAATGTAATTTTGTATTATTTTTCTTGAATGTCGTTAATTGTGTAAAAATAGGGAATATTCAATAAGCGACGTGTTGGTAAAGAACAACATTAAAAAAAATATGCAAGATAATATGTTGATGTCCTAAGATCACAGACACCAACTGGTTTCAATCAACATTTCTGGATTAGTTTCATGATCACGTACCTCGGTACTGTAAAGACATTATGTGACCTCTTGCGTCATAAATATTTGAGAAAATTTTCAGTGTCATAAAAAAGCTCTTCTTTAGGATTGCTGTGCCCTGTACATTCATCATTTTTTCCCAATATTATTTATTGTTTGACGAGCGGATTAGTGTTGGAAAATTGCACTATAGCAATTCTATAGTGACCGCTTTTCCTATCATACATTTAATTCTGGCGGCTTTCATAAACTAAAGCGGATGGAAAGATATAAAAAAGAGACGACTGTAGGTAAATGGTAAATCGTAAGTGAAACAGGAATGTCCCGAGAAGTCCTGCCACAAATTTGCATTGTCTATCACATCTCCACTTCCAACAGCCGGAGTTAGAACCATTGATCCCAGAGGAGTTAGACGAACGCAATAACTGTTGTACTACTTCTTCTTCTTAAAAAGCACTACGACGATTTATCTCATCGTTTTGGTTTCCTCTACAATAGCTTTCTACCATTTCCTATCTTGCAATTTCACTGTGCAATTTTTAATATTCAATTTCTTTAAATCTTCTAAGACATCATCTTTCCATCGGTTTTGGGCCTTCCTCTCTACTTTGATGTTAGCGGTTTCCATTCATATATCTTTCTCACCGTTCTATCCTCTTTCATTCTGCATACATGGCCCAGCCAGCTTAGTCTGGATGCTTTTATCTAATTTATGATGTTCTTGTGTTTAATTATTGTATATAGCTCCAGGTTCGCTCTTAGTCTCCAAATACCATCTTCCAACTTTATGGGTCCATATATCCTTCTTAGAATCTTTCTTTCAAAAACCATTAGTTTTTGAATATCTGCTTGTTTAAGAGTCCAAGTTTCTGCAGCATACGTAACTATTGGCCTTATTGTGGCTTGATACAGATGAAGTTTAGCAGATTTCGAGAGTAATTTGCTCTTATATAATGCTCTGTTTGCATGGTATGCTCTGTTGCCAGCTGCGATTCTTTCATTAATCTCTTCCTCAATCTTGTTGCTTCCATTTACGACTGATCCAAGATATTTAAATAAGATCAAGATAACTAAATACATAAGATATGTAAAGCAGGCGAAACAAAATTAATAAATATTCATGTAGATGGCGAAGAGTTTCTGTTGTACTACAGGTCACCTTTATAACACTATAGTTTCACTCAAGGAGCCCATCGTACGTCATGTTTTCTCTTTTAACAATGATTAGCAACGAAGACCTCTATCTCTAGTTACGGATTTATGCCGGACGAGAATATTTTTCCGAGGTCAATGTGTGTGTTGTCACGTCGAAAAATATTATCATTTTTACAGTTAAAGCACAATAAACTTATTCTTTCACTGGCACAGCATTAACCGATTGTTTGTAATGTATAACTACGTCGAAAAAATTCATTAGACATATCTACTAGATATTAAGTATATAAATATTAGATAGAAAGAAATTGATCTAACTTGATCTCTTTCATTTCACTGGATTCTTTCTCCAATATATAATAATAAAATATAAATATTTACACATTAACATACACACATATGTGCTCATATAATTTACATTTGTGTATAAGGAATGATCTTCAGCCATATGAGCAAATCTTCAGGTTGCTACTTTTACGTAATTTAAATTTATAATATAACGTAAAATAAATAAAAACATGGTAAATAAAACGAATTGAATTAAGTGTGATTGAGCGATCCATCAAACTTCATCAATTCCGCCTTTCATTTCTAACTATACTCAGAAAACTGCCAAAGAGTGAGGTAACGGAAATTCGCATTATTTCAAATATAGGATTATTTACTGGGTTTATCGTCATATCTCCTCTATTTCAGTGTTAACTCAGCAGTAGGCCCCCTCCGGTGGTTAAGGGGTTAGTATGCTCGCTCACCACCAAGTCACTCCTGGTTCAATTCCCGGTGGGGCCATATAAAATTTCTAGCTTTTCACTTTAATATTCCTGTTTATATATCTGTGACCTCTGATAATAAACCGTGCTTTTTTCTATTCACCTCCTACAACTCCTAGTGTCATTAACTCCTACTATTACTAACTACTCCTACTAACACCTCCACGTGGGCAAAGTTGTTGGTAAACCCAGCTAAGCGGTTCACCCATCAACAATAGCACCCACCTCCTACTTTCTATCGCCCCATGTAGATAAGCTCCAATAGCACGCTACATTTTCCATTTACAAATATTGCAATAAGAAAAATACAACTCAGCAGTGTGTGGATCCAGTCTTCTTCTCTACATATAGCAAATCTCGATATCCCTCAATTTTCTTAACAGTATATAGTAGACAGCGTGGCGTGAGGCCTTCGCCTCGCTGCTTGGGTCGAGGCGGAAGAAGTGGGGCGGGGCCGGAAGGCGTCTGCAGCTGCTCAGGCCTCGGAACGTCCTTCTGAAGAATGTGAACTACTTTTTGCACCTGTCGCTGCCACTGCAGCTACTGGACTTCCAGGGTTCGCCCTAGGAACGCCAGCCAATCCCACCGATTCGCCCACGCCCAGTCATACTTTCACCTTATTTTTCTCTATTAGTAATATTCTACTGTGAATAACATAGGACTAAAAAACTATAGATTCCCGAGTTTGAAATTGAATAGAAAATGGTATAGATGTACCACGTAATAGCTGTACTGTACTATCAAAATGTTGATTCATTAATTCTACTTTAACCGATAAGAAGCAAAATATCAACTTATATGTCATACAAAGCGGTTTATAACAAATGTTACTACTATACTTATAATATAGTAAGACATATTAAACAAATATCTAAAGTTGTTGTTTCAATGTGAGATTCAACAAACGTAAAACATTTGGCCCTGTTGTGATCACGGTAAATACACATCGATAATTTTTTGTATCGTGGGTCAAATAAATAAACAAATAAATGAGACACTTCCCTTCTACTACATGTAGTAATGAAATCATCCCACAATGTTTGCTTCTTATCAATCAACGTTCAAAAAATAAGGTACATGTTTGCACAGAGCATCTAACTTTCCATGTGTCTTCAGGGTTACTTTCTATTTAAGCACAAACTCGTGTACCTATAATGTTTATATTAAAATAGTCGATTTCTTTTGTAACTTGAATCACTTTTTAATTATCAAACATATAAACAATACCGACGTTTGTTCACCACCAAAAACTATGATCGTGCATAAAAAGGTCGTAAGTTGTATTTATTTATTTATAAAAACTATTTTGTGCTTATCTCAATCGATGATAATGTCTACAGTGTTTTCATATAACAATCCTTTACTTCTTCATAACATAAGAAGAAGAAAAAAATACTTTCAACCAGTAGAAATTAACACTGCCAAATCATAATCATTAACCAACAACGTTTCAATAGATGTCAAGAATCTACACGAACAAAGCTAGGGGTATTCAATTAGTTTATTTTAAATCTAACATTATTTGAATAATCATTTTGATTTCCTATTTCGCCCGATGTTTACTCAACGTAACATTGACAAGGCTAATAAACTTTTTATCTCGGGTAAAGTTCCTAACTTCGCGAAAAGCTATTCGTAATCGTGTGACAAAGTACAATGACCTTGTAAAGTTATCCGGGACAAAAGCATGTCAGTAGGTCTGTTCTGCTCTGACATTACCCCGAAGAAGGCTACAACAGGATGGTTGCAATGTCAGTAGTTCTGTCTACTGAATCGTGGTTTGTGCCGGAAACCAAGTGTAAACGTGACTGAAAATTCTCTTAAGCTCCCAACCCAAGATAGCGTGTAGTATGTTACGTGATTAGTACGTTTAATGAACGAAGGTGTGGGATGATTCCGAAGCGAGACAAAAATAAGGCACGAGAAATTAGAAGGATTAGCAAGATTAAAGACTAGATTAAAATGAAAATCTACGATGAGATTGGGAATCTCTTCTAAATGAGTTTTGAAAAACTCAAGTTGTCCCCTAATACGGATGTTTCATCAAAGAGACCAATAACTCTGCTGCCAACTTAGTGAAAAGTATTGGACAAATGGATAGAGTAGCGAGGACCTACTAACAGTTTCAAGAAGCAATAGATTCGAGTTTGAACCTCCGATTCAATTTTTCTCTCTATCAAAATACAACAAATTTTACATCAAATTGTAGCTTATTTAATTCTGCATTGTATGATATGAATTTAAAATTTTTACTTGTCTGTAATTATTTTTGATTGTGTTAGGAATGTAAAAAACGCGATTTTCTGGCGTTATTTAGATTTCGAGGAATGGGTCAATTTTGAAAAATTATATTAGCAAAACTGTTTGACTTATGAAATTGAAATTGTTCGAATGTGTAACTGCAATAGTTATTTATAATATGTGTTAGTTTTATAATTTAACTTCGTTAAACAAATTGTTCTTGCAACTTTTATAAAACCTTGCAATCTTAAGATCGACTGATCGTACATACAATCTTTCATTAGAATTAAAATAGCCTTGTTTAAAATAGGATAAAAATGAACAATTTGCTTATTAATAATGATACTTATTTTATATCACTTGATAAAACACGGAGAATCAATGTGTGGTGGTGAGTGAGTAATGCGGGCGGATTCCCAGACCCGGAGTTGCGAAGCGCGTGCTATATTAAAACTCATGCATTTGCTAGCTACAAAAAGTAAAAAAGATTTAGCGACTTGCGGCGACGAGTCGTGGACTGACCTTGAATTATAAATGTACAGAGTAGACAAAATAGTCAAAATAATAACTATTATTTAGATAAAGGTCATGATGTATTTGCGTTCTGTGTTTTTTACAAAGTAACTTAACACCATATTACGTGCATGAGAACATTATACTATCCTTTGCCGGCTTTCTCTGGAAAATTCATTATGCCTATAGATATCCCTATCGGATGAAAATTTCCGTATGTGAATATTTATGAATGGAAAGCTGCAGATTATGAAAGGTGTTTGTGCATGAGGAATATACCCTCTTGCTGGTTCAAATACAATACACAAAAGAGAGATAGCACGTTTTTATTTACCTTGAATTTAAAAAAAGCCCTGTCTACTCAGCCTAGCCTACCTATACCACACTTATAATGAACTATCGCGTGTTCGACTAACGTTAGAATCCTTGACTGGTTTAACATTAAAACTACTCAATTAACTTTTGACAGTTAATTTTAACTTCCGCAAACTAATGCCTTAACGATGAAGGAAGCTAACTTTTGGAATGACGGATTAACGGCTAACGAATTTACGTTTCAGGTTAATTTTGCCTATTTCTGGTCACAGGACAGGGGAATTTCAGGGAATATTTGGTGAGAAGGAAAAGACAACTAATTTTATCCTTATATTACTGCGTTGAAAGTATGCATAAAAAGAGATTTTTATATGAAATAGGTTATAAATGCATCACGATAGATCGATTATAATTATTATCTTTAGTGTGAGTTTGTATGAATTCAGTTCCTCAATATAGAGTATTCCAAACGTAATAAAAACATCTTCCCTCATCTCAAAATTTCGCGGGCTATTGTATTTTGGAAGAAATACAATATTACAAAAAATTGAAACTAATACCAGTCCTTTCCTCTCAAGAAATAATATTACTCAGGGCCACTATAGTGCAACATTTGTACGGAGATGTTTGAGAGATGTTTGATTCACCATACGCAACCCGCATTACAGACTGCATAAAAAATAATGTTGTGTTTAGTGACGCCAGTAGGAGCAGCCCATTCTTGTAAACAAATATTTCATTACAGGAATTTTATTGCGGTTGTTTGCAATCGTTAATAGAATATAGCGAATCACGTATTCTTATTTCATTGTGTTATCTTAATTTTAAAATTTACTCTTGAATGAAAGTATTCGAACTCACAGTGCAATTGTGTCGTACATTGTTTAAGTATTTTTAACTTGGTTGTCATTATTGATAATATTATAATGATAATTATAATTTAAATAATATTAATAATTTAAATAATAGGATATTAATAAATTGTTAATAAAACGTACATTGAACACTTATTTTTAATGATTTCGTGAGCTATATTTATGGTACTAGCAATATAGGGAATTCTAGAAATGTAAACAATTCCTAGGAAATGTAAACAATGGACGAAGCCTTTAGGAAAAATAGTAAATATTTATGGCAATTTCCACTCTGCCTAGACATTGTGCACATTACCTACGTTGCTTAACGAAAGACAGGCAAAGATTGTAATACAAAATATTTGAGTTTTAAAAGAATTCTTTAATTTCTCTGTATTTTTCTCAGTACTTCCACGAATAGACACATTTGACTTCGAAATGTCACTCAATGGAAACAATATTCAATATCACAGAAAATGAACAATAATAATCTGAAAATATTAATTTCTGTACTAATTTCGTTTCTTATTAATTACACAAGCAAACAAAAATAAATAGTGATCTGAACCAAAGTCTAGACCAATGTATCCTTATGTATTTTGACGCGCTGAATCCGAATCCGGAGCCAATGAATTTTAGCTCTACGATATTTAGCGAGATTAAAAGCTGTGAATATCGCTTCCAGGCAAGAAATTATGTTTCCTTTACTCCTTTTTCCTTTTGTAACGAACTCTTTTATATTCAAACGATCTATGCAACGGATTTCTTTTTCTTTTCTGTGTTCTTGCTTCGTTTTCCCTTTTAAGCAACCAACAGAAATCTACCATCATATTAACATCCCACCTTCCTTCGTACCGCGGCTCCATTACCTTGATAAAAACGTTCTCTATGGTCTCCGAGGATGTTCGGAAAATTGTCAAGATGAGAGTTTAGAAAATGCAAATTCAAATTCATCTGACAACCCTGCTGTTTGAAGTTTTCCAACAGTTCCTTAACTAAACTTTTCATATTTCCTAAGAAATTCTGAACGCCTTTTTTGAAACTGATCCAGACAGGTTCATTCATTTTTGTAATCAGTTTTTCGTCTCTGAATTCGGCGCGGATTTGTAGACTATGGAAAATTCGGTCAGTTTAGCATCACTTATTTAATGAAATATTTCTCCTAAATATTCAAAAGAGTCGCCATCCTTGTCCAAAGATTTAACGAACTGTTCCATAAGACCCTTAAAGTTTCATAAAGTTAGATATGGAAAAGGGGGAGCAGAATACCAAGGGTTTGCGGATTATGGTTTCCAAACCTGGATGGAAATATGTTCTTCTTGGTCTTTCTTTCTGGTCATTGTGTTTTTTTTTCTGTCTCCACTATCCCGCAGATACAAGAAGCAAGGATGTTTTGTAAATCCTAATTGCTGTCCATGAATCAAAGTCGAAAACAAGATTACCAAAAATTTTCCATTTGTGTTTTTCACATTTCAATTTCTTCAATACTATTTGTAAAGTCTCGAACGTTTCTTTCGACTTCGTTGACTATTGGAATCGGTGCAAACGTATTCCCGTTGTGAAGAACGGCTTTAAGGCTCCGTTTTGAAGAGTCAATAAGTAGTCTCCCCTCTTCATCTATATAAATATCATATAGCTGAAATTCTCTGGCTCCGAATTCGGATTCAGGACATCAAAATACACATCTTACAGTCATTTTCAGTCGATTTGAACAGTTACATCTGGTGCTGAACTCTCCGAAAGCAAGATTTTCCAATTTTTTTCTATATAAAGGTGTTTTTTCGTGATTTAAAAGAAAATGGAGGGAGATGGAGCAATTATGACTCCGGATTCGGATTCAGTGCGTCAATATACATAAGGATATATAGGTCTAGTTATTGATTCAGACCACTTATTATTTTTTGTGTGCCTGTTTTCTCTTCCCAAGGCAAGTAACGTCGATAGCGGCAGCGGCGAGAGTTAATTAACCAGCTTGTAAAATCCTAATTATTTGTCAATTTTACGATGTAAAGACAGTTTTCATCTTTCATAAATTCACAGAAAAGCAACCATTATCTGTAAAATTTCAACTCGATCGGAAACGAGAATCTAGTGAAGGGTATGGGGGATAGGCACTGGAATTTCCTAATAGTAAATGGTAGGACAGTCGAGTTTGTGCTCATTTGACAAATAAATAAACAAATTGTAATACTAAAAAGTATAAAATAGAATAAATGTAATTTTTTTAAACAATCTCTCATTAAAAAGTTATGTACCAAAAATTAAAAAGTAATGTTCAGTAAAATAAAAATTAAAAAAGGCTCTTCCTTGTTCACTCATCGCAGGTGCAAGTACTTAGAAGATACATGAACGTGTTTTGTATGTATGTATCTCGTATCGGTCAGCTAAGGACCACGAATGACGAGTGCCAATAAGGCTCAGTTTTCGTGTGAGTTTACTCACTAGACACATCGTGAATTTTACCGAGATCCGAGGAACAGCGTCTAGTTAGGATCCAGATTTTTGTATCCGAGTATTACAACTGCGGTTGTTAGTCGCAGAGGGCGGTTGTTAGCCGCAGAGGGTGAACTTTTCATACATCACAGCTATTTAAACTGAGACGTGGAAATAAGAAACTACAAATTTTATCTTGCCCCACCTGGGAATTGAACCCGGGATGACTTGGTGACGAGCGATCACGCTGACACCGTAGCTAAGGAGGGGACCATGAACGTGTTTTTAGATGTGAAAATTAAATTTTAAAAGCTTGAGGCGTCATGAGTATTAAAATAACTTTAATTTTTGTTATAAAAGCCTAGGTACTAATACAATAGCATAGCAAGAGGTTCTATATTTCCCCCCTTAATTCTTGCCAAATTATATGAAATATTTTTTAATTTTTTTATATTACCTACAGCGGTAATTTTTATTCTCCAGCCAATAAACTCACTTAATTCTAACAAAGAAAAACGGTGATGAATTCATTCCATCATCAACACAATGCAAGAATTTCTATTAATTGCAGCTTGTTGTAAGTAACGCTTCAGCAGTAGGTAAAGTCTAGAATAAGGGACGTGCATTCGTGGAAAGGTATTATACTTACTGAGCCTGTTATACGTTAGGTATTGTCAGCAATGTCTAGACAAAGCTGGTAATAAAAATTACTTCTTACTTTGTCTGATGGTTTCAGGTATTGTTCACATTGCCTAGGTACAGTGTATAATGCCTGATTTCGTTCTTTGCCGGCAATAACTGTTATAACATTAGGCTAGTAGCATAAATAATAATTAAATATACTTCCCTTTATAAATATTACTCAAAAGATAATAAATACTATAATTGCCTTATGTATATATATATATATATATATATANTTACATAAAGAAATGGTACAGGATATTCGTCAGATAAGTCGATCGTCGTTTATTCAACGATGCAAAAACACACAGCTTGAAATGAAAGCAACCTATAATAAATAATTAAATATTAGCCACCTTGCTTCTATCACTCCCAATGTTCTTTCCCTATTTTCAAGTAAAACATTTTTGTTTTATTCATAATAGCTTTAATTATTCAGACTTTTAAGTAATTTACAATTACAAGAGACTACTAGTAAAATACTGACGACTTGTTCAGTCAAACTGGGGCTATATCGACCTGGGATAACTCAAAGATGGAAATAGTATAATATAAATAATATTAATATAATAGGAGTATAATATTAATGTTGGCACTCATAAAGATAAATTTAAAATAAACATGGAAAGTTGGTTCAAAAATAGGAATTATTTTCGGTTTTGTATCGTAATCTTAATATGACTTTTGAAAAGGAAGTACCAAAAATTAATACAATTTTTCAAAGAATATAAGATGTTGAAAAATACTTCGTCAGAACAAACGGCTGATTTAAGATAACACGGGTGAAACACAAATCTAAGTAAGAATTTAAAAATAGGTAAAACTCAGAAATTTCATGAACTATCTAACAGAGTAACTATCTAACTTTAATTAACAGAGCTCCAAAAGTGAATTTGTTAGTAGAGGCTGTTTGACAATGATTAGATGCGCAGGTAAATACAATAAAAGTTACTATGTATTCTTTAATGAAGGTGTCAGTAATATTGTCACTTAAAAATATACTTCTTATTTTATTTAACTGTAATATCTCTTGATCCTCGATCCCCCACGAGACTCACATCTAGTAAGTACGCGTTTGGCAAACACGGGGCCCCGAGCTGAGTCTGGCATTACTTCCACGTACTTGTGGAGGCTCCTTCCTTTCTCTTCCTTGACATTCCTTAGTCTTTTCGATCCCGACGCTATTAGGGCTAGGGTATCTCTCATTTTCCTCATTTTTTGTCCCCCACTCATTTTTTGTCCTCAATGTTTTGATGCATGTTTTGAGATATTGTAATTCAGGAGGGTTTTTAGTGGGTATGGTTGATTTGTGCGGCGAGTCCCACACGCGGGGAGTGTCATGTTGGCTCTCCCTAGTGCGTAACTGCATTTTCCCTACCTGTACAAGTTTTACCAGCCACAATGTCTTATCCAGTCGGTTCCCGCTCAATTTCCCCTCACATCGTTTAGTTCCTCAGCTCCGTAAAGAAGGCAACGATTCGTACAGAAGGCCATTGAAAATGCCCTATTAAAATGAATATGATTTTATTTGACTTTGAAATTGAGCCATTGGACAAATATATTTTCAATTGTTTTGATTTCCTTTACCACACATGTGGCCGTGATTGGGAATCAAACGTGGGGGGGGGGGGCAAAAAAATTATAGACATTATTCATTAACATGNATAAATTAAAGGAAAGACAATTGGTAATTACCACATCAAGGATGGTGTATCTTATTTTTATAATTCCCAGTTTTAGACGGTTAAAATGATTTTTTTTTATATTTACTTTTAAAATTGGGGAGGGGCGGCTTGCCCCCTGAATCTTCCTCTAGGTTCTCTGTCGTGGACGCACGGGGATAAGATGAGGGTTGGAGGAGACGAGACATGCGAAAGTGATCCTCGAACGTCACCCTAGACGGCGCTAACCTTGGAGGCGCCACCACAGCTTTTTCCTCTCATGACTTCCGGGAGTAGGATATCCTATTCTCATTTTAACATTCGGTCTATAAATTTAAGAATTCAGTTTCTTTGCTAATGTTTAGCGTCGAGCCCATACGGAAATATGTTTATGTTACCAGATAGGAAAATTCTGAAACTTATTCAGTATGACATCCTCCGTGTCGGGGAGTTAATGACACACTCGGTGGTTCAACAATTCGTGGTTTGTCATTCGTGGTATGAATTACATTCAATAGCAAGACAGTTTACAGTCCATTAAATACAATAGATTAAATAATAATAATAATAAATGAAATACATCGAGTGAGGTGAAGAATGAAATTTTAATTACAACTCCACTATGTCCCATTTAATACTGAGTATATACTAACTTAAAATCGATCAAACGGATTCACAAAAACTTGATAAATTCAAAACTTAGTCATTGACTTAAACTAAGAATAGAAGAAACGGAATTCATAAGCTTGGTAACATCACATGATAACATGGTGACGTACGCTGCGAAATGTGTCACAATTAACAAATGCCTCGAAACTTAAAATCATAGAGCAACATAATAAGAGAATATTGGGCGTTTTGTACAAGTACAAGAGACTTGTTGGGGGATGAATGTTTTTCTTTTGCTTTAGAAACAGAATATATATTTACCAGACATTTCAAGAATTTCCACCAAAAGTACTACATTTCGTACCACTGCAATATTGTTTCTCCTCATTTAATTGCCACTTTTTCAATCCTATAAAAATTTGCTTGCTATTGAGTTGGTTATCTGCGAGAGTCCGAACTCAGACGGGGATAAATTGTTGCGCATAGATGAATTCTATTTTCTATTTCATCTGCTCTTGCCCCTGTTTTTTCGGTCCGTGAGGGGATATATCCAAGGCCCTGTACTACCCTCCATTTCGTTTTCCGTTGTTTGCCCATATATTTCTGACCACAGAAATGACGCAGGGTTAGAGGGAGAAAGCATCGAGATATTTTTGGACTGCAATATCGTTAACGATCGGGGTGTGGAAAACGAAAACATCTGGAGAAGAATGAGTACTTTTTATGAATGACGAAAGATTTATTTCATTTGAAAAACATTAATTAATTATGAATTTAACCAAAAGCTAGTTAGTATACGATAATTTTACATTACAAGTTGACGCTCGGGTATTCAACTATTATACTGCAAAAAGAGAATTATTTCCACTGTAAATTATTTTTCGACGTTAAAATATTAATAAGGAATCACATTATATATTCACTTCTAAATTGTGATAAAATTTAGGAGTAAAAGAGGTTGTAAAAATTAGTTTTGGTGTAGGACAATTGCTGTGCTCTCATACTGTTTCTCATAGAAGGAAAATCAGTCCACTGTGTCAAAGAACTTGGAAGATGAAAGTTTAATAGAAATTCTCAGAGCAGTCATTCGTTACAAAGGTTTATTCATCGTAAACAAATGGTAGAGATTATTACCATACACATAGTCTTTTTCACCTTCAAGAATAATGCTGTCAAATAATAAGGGTTCATTTATTTATTTTACGGTGGATCAGGTAGGACCATTGCCACGTGAAATGGAGTTCTGAAATGTGAATGTTTCCTACGTCGGTGACCCAGTGAGCTCAGAGTAAAATAATAATAAAAAAGGTAGATACATAGAATTGATTAAACCTTCCTTAGTTGGTTGGTTGTCTCCTCAAGGAGTATTGTTTTCAATATTTTCCCAGATTTTATTTCATTAATCACTTTTGCAAAACTACTTTCCGAGAGTTTTATTTAAGTCGCTCCGAGATGAATGCCAGACACAAATTTCGCTCGTTATTAAGGAAATTATTCTAATTGTTTATTACTAGTTGTACTCACCTAGTGTCGTCCGGAGGTTTGAATTGCTCCTCCCGGCAGTTTCACTTACCATTTCACGTAGTTTGATAAATAGATATTTCCACAGAAACTGCCTTCCCACATACCCATCTGCCTTGGTCAGGCCTTCGCTCAACAAACTGCTACTGCGCGCACAGGGCTTTCACGAAAACAGTGTAAATTTGCTTTTTCGGCAGACGGGTATGAATTTAAAATAGCATATTATCTCGAGTAGACACAGATAACGTCTTCAAATTTGATAAATATCCATCCATTAATGTAGATTTTATGGCCGACAAATCACACATTCATATTCACATATTATGTTTAAAATATCGAAGCCATTTTTTTCATTTTATTTAAACCATAAATAATGTATATATTGTGTAATTAATTAACAGCACACGTGGTACTGTGTGAAAAACTGATCTCGAAGTAAATCATCACCGTGAATTCCACGTTACGTACGCCATGTTTCCATTGTTAGACATTCCATGGCTTTTCAGTTTTCTTTTTTTATTCTTAAAATAGTTTCCAAGCATTATCAATACCCACCTTTAATCCTTCCTTTATATTATTAACATTCTCTTCGAAGATGATGTATTTTTCTTCACTATCAATTAACTGTCCATAGTTTCTAATCGAAAGAACATGTCTTCATTCGATTCAAATATCTGGCGCTCTCTACCGCATATAACTCACAGCTTCATAAAAAGTGGTCGACTCATTCTTCACCACTGATTGCAGAAATTACACCAGAATACGGAGACAAATTGGTCTGGCTGCAGATTTACCAACAATTCTCGGAAATGAAACGGATGATGTTAATAAACTATTGAATTGTATGAGTAGACCGGGGCTCCTCCCACAAATTCTCGGGAGGGTTTAAATTTGTATTCTTCTTTCGTTTTCCTTTTCTTCCTTTTATTCTTCCTTTTCGTAATTTAAAATTATAATTTTCAGAATTTATTTTCGAAATAATGTATTGGGCAACTGTTTCCTTTCCTTTCCTACCATCTTTGTGTTTAGATATTTGTTGAATTCAGGAGGGTGTTTCTAGTGGGTATGGTCGAGATGTTCGGCGAATCCCACACACGGGGAAAAGTCACTTCGGCACTTCCCTATGGTGCGAAACTGCATTTTTCCCCACCTGCAAGGGCTCTAATGACCTTGCTGTTCACGAGCCCTAAAGCCCCNACATATACACTCAGGTACAATAATGAGATATTTGTGTGACCACATTAATGATGGCTCAAAGAAAAGAAAAATAAAGAGGGTCGCGGACCCGCTCGCATCATTGAAAAAGAAGCGCTTATTTGAAGGTTGTCTGCGCCATGAATCTCAATTAGACACCTGAAACTACATTAAGATTTCCATATTAGATTGAGATGAAAACAGTTATTATACCCATCGTACATTACAGAGGTATGTTATTTTCATGCCTTGTTAGTTGGGAATTATTAAGTTGTTTTCTTATAATGAAATAATAAAAGAGTGTTTGGAAGTCATTATAACGACTGTTTTGCCTGATCAGTATTTTTCAAGAATTACTCCATTATATTGAACAAATTATTACACCATTAATGATGAAATATTAATGGTTTTTCAGTCTCATATCAGTTTTCAGTCTCAGTTTACATTCACGGTAAAACTGTAAGCTACCATTTGCAATAGGTATAAAAAACAAATACCTATTGAAATGTTAAAATCAATGTCTTTTTTTTTATTTCTATGGAAATAAATGGAAAATGAGTCCATTTTAATAAAATAGTATCTAAAAATCCTGAACATTAATTTAATCACTTCATAGGACTAATGACTTTGTCTTATGAATTGAACGTTAGACTCATAAGAAGTTATTTTACAATGCCAAATTTTTAAACATTTAGCAGAAAATATGTCAAATGACAGTACTGATTACAAATACATATGTCAATACTATGTTGTAATGCTAATGTTTTTATCTTTTAAATGCAGACATTAGTATCTTCTAAATGTTAATTGAAAGGGTATTATTGTTTACGTTTATTCAACCTTTGTATGTATGTTTGTATGTGTGGTCCTCAGGAATCCAAACGAAGAAGCGAAACGTCGGAAATATGAAACAGATTACGTTAATGGTATACTTTTGGCAGACATCGTGTCTCACGAAAAAAGAAGAATTTTGGGAACATTAAATTTCTTTCCAAACACGTTCTCCTTAATAAACGTACTCAATATATATTTTTGAAAGATCTCCTCAGGACAACTATGTTGCAAAAGGATGGGCTACCAGAGCAGGTCGGTTGGAAAAGGTGTACGGGGTTTGAGAGTCAAGGCGGGTAGTGCAGTTGTAGCGCACCTGCGGCCGTACCAAAATGTCCCGGGATCAAGTCCCAGTGAATCGCCATTTTCACCCGACTGTGGACACCTTTCCTCCTCTAGTAGGCGCTCGGAAAATGTGGATTATGTAGGAAAAGTTGTAGATTCGTTCCCTTCCTCTCATTTTGTGATCCATGGATCGCATTACTCAGCTTTTGGACTAATTGATTCAATCATCAGAGCACGCCATTATGAGTTGAACCCTTCGCAACGACGGTGATATGAAAATGAAAATATGAACATGGTTTACGATGTATTCGTGCATCAAATTGGATATATGTAGGAGTCAGACTTCAAAATCACGAGTGAGATGAAGTTTCAAATACAAAACAAAAATATGTCTCGTAAAAACGTATTTGTATGCTCGCGTAAATTTCGTAGATATTTTTCATTTAAGTTCCTATTGGTACAACTGAATATATCGTTGCTTTATATACTTGATTTGATAGTGTTAGTCAATGGTTTTCCTAAAAATTCTTCACTACTTCTTTTAACGCCCGGTTCGAGACCAGTGAGATGTATAATTGCGGTAAGTACTAAAAGAAATGGAACGTAGACATCCAAAATAGACAGGGAGAAAGTATATTTAAAGTAATGTAGTAATTCTACTACAATTAACGTCCGTAATATAGTATAATTAAATAAATAATTCAAGACTAACGACCTTTTATGAACTATCGGTATATATTTTGTAATAAAAACTCACAACGTTTCGACTTTCGTTGTAAGTCGTCTTCAGGTGGTTCAAATTATAATAAATGATGATAAGAAACACATCATATGTGTTTATATTTATGTTTATATTGTTTATGTAATGTTTAATTTTTCTGTTCTTATGTTTCTTGTTATAATATGTCAGAATTTGAACCACCTGACGACGACTTAAAACGATAGTCGAAACGGAGTTTTTTCACAAAATATATACATTTCGTCCATAAAAGATAGTACGTCTTGCACTATTTATTTAACGCAGGAATAGTCACGGTCACGTAGTAATTTGACGAAATAAATGCTCAGGAATACAGGTTAATGTCTGTGCCTTAAAAGAACGTAAGTTTTAGGAATTAAGACCGACAATATTTAATACGTCTAAGAACAACGATTATTAGAATCAGTGTCGTACTCTTAATGAGGTCCGGGGTGAGAGTCTTTTTGGAGGACACACAAACGTGTATTGTTGCATGCCTACAGGGCATACCCAACGGACTGGTGTATTACAAAAATTAAAATTGTATTTTATAAACTTCGAGCAATCATTTTTCTGTTGCAAACAGTTTTACAATGTACATTTTAGATCAAATTTACGTGCTACTGTTTTTTTGTGACCAACTGGGTGGACTCTTGTTCAAATTGGTCCAGATAATGTGGTCCAAATTTCGTACACAGAAGACTTTTGGGTAAAATATGCGAATAAAAAGTGAAATTGAAAATTGATCAAAGTTCGAGATGGTAGTACAATTATCTCATTCCTTTTTTATTAGCGATGAAACTCATAATAGTACTATTGTACTAAAAACCTCATAACATATTATTCCTTAGTATTCGCAATTATTACACGACTGAAAATAGTTATACATTTTTCACCGACACAACTTAGTATTTTCAACTGAATGAATTAAGAGCGCCGCCATTTAGTTATATTACAAGTTAAGATGTTTGAAAACATTTGCGGTTTCATTACGAAAAATGTTCTAAAAAACACACCCTTCTTTATCATTCATTGGCACTTCGGCCCGTGCAGGACCTTGGCCTCCCCTTCAACAATCTTCCATTCTCTTCTTTCTTTGGTCTTCCTTCTCCAACCTCTGACTCTTAAAGTTCTCACGTCTTCATTCACATCTTCCATCCAGATTTTTATAGGTCTTCCTCTATTTCCTCTTCTTCCTCGATGTCCTTCCAATGCTTTCTAGGGGTATCTTTTGTCTTCTATCCTAGTGACAAGTCTCAGCCATTGAATCCTCCTTTTCTTAATGGTACCCGCCAAGTAGATTTTTACTCGCTTCTGGATAAAAATACTTCTTACGATGCGTAGTTCTTGATCTCAATAATAAACAAGTAGATAAATTAACGAGTTTCTGTCATTAGAATAAATATGTTTTTTTGTTTTTATTTTAGTATTGTTTGTATTACGGACATTGTATAGACCATGTATTGCTTTACGCGCTCTGCCCTGAAGAAGAAAATAACTTTTTCGAAACGTCGGCGAATACAAACTAATTTTATTCTAATGACCTAAACTCGTTAATTCATCTTATATCCATTGTTAAATACGTCTTATATCCCATGTCGCTAGTCTCGAACCATTTTTTCTTAGTCTTTCTTTGCTTAAGTCTCCTCCTGCCCAATCAATCAACCCAGCCAAGCGTAATTCTCCCTTCCAGTGCAATACAGTGTAGGAATGAACGCAATGAGAGAAGGCAAGTGATGCAGCTCTGCAGTGAGCAGCCAACCCTCGCGACCTCCACGTTGCAGACCTCTAGGTTGATACGCGTCTGTCGCTTTCCTTGGCCACTCGCCAGAGCGCCAGAGAGACAGACGCACCACACGCCGTTTCCGCCCTCCAACTCTCCTTTGTTCGATATATTCACGAGAAACTCTTTGACGGTGCCATGTTCGCGGAAGGAAGCTTACGAAAGAAACTTCAGTAATTAATTGAGATTTTTCGACCGATTTCACCAAACTTCGTTAAATCTTACCTAACTCGGTTTAATTTAACCGCAGTTACAATAAATAATTACGGTCAGTTTTCGTATGATACATCGATGATATGGTTAATTTTAACCGTGGTCAGATTTAACCGGGAAAACACACGTTTCGAGATTTACAAGGAGGTACATTAGTCGAAACATCTATCCCGATTGGTTCACTGCAGTAGCTCACACTTACTGTGCTTAACTTATTTGCACCAGCTTGAGCATCATTGTATATAGGTGGGATATGGTGTGTACATTCAGGTCCCATTATTTTTATGGGCGAATGAGAGAAACAAAGTCTTTACAAAAACAGTATTTAGAAAAATGTTCAATACCAAAAGTACAATACCAACAGAAAAACTAAAACTACAATAAAAAATATTTCACACAGAAAAGATTAAAACACTATTACATGTTTTTCACTAATGAAGTCTACGTATTAACAAGTCATCTGAAGGAAATTGATTACGGTTAAATATTTGAAATAGACTATTGACTTCCATAAAAATTAGACGGGGAGGGTACATTCTTAAATACGGTTATCTGTAATCATCGTTGATGAAGACAAAACACAAGCTGACTCTCTTAATCGCAATCAAAATACTCGAACCGAGATTGGTTTTAACCGGCCATTTATTCTAGTTCACATATTTGTAATATGTGCTGCAGTTTTATTTTATCTCCTTCAAAAGTTTTATTTGGCGAGAAAAAGTGAAATTTGGCAATTGACACCCCTGACCTCTGAGAATGTTCCCAACTTCAGTTGTTCGACATTAAGACAGAATTAACTGAAGATATACTTTCAAACTTAATGAATTAAAAATATTTGTTTCATATACTTGGGTATAAGAAATAAACTAAATGGGCAAATTATAGCATATGGTCCAAAGAGGGTTCGAAAAAATGATTAATGTCATAATACTACAAATATTATTACGGTTCCGAAAATATAAGCCGTATTCTTCGCTCTTCATATTTACGGTAGTTATAAAGAAATATTGTTCCGCACTATTTTCTTCTCTCCGCCACCGTTTATGTTAGTATGTTAGGGGTATGTTAATTATAATATGGTTCATTACAATTATAATGAACAATGATGTTAGGTTAGCCATGAACAATGATGTTAGGTTTGTTAGACCCGGCGATTTAGTTTTAAGAAAATATGTTGTATGTGTGAAGATGGAGGCGATGGTGGAGGTAGCAGCACTCGCGGAAGGATATACGAAGAATAAGGTTATTTTTCTACAGCGTTGGACCGTAAGGTAGATTTGGTCCAACTAAATAAATTTGTTATCCTTCTCCATTTTCAAAGTATTCATTCGAAGCGAATTTTCTGTTACGTGACTGCTCCGGTCTCCCTAACAATCTGCTTACGCCAAAACAAATTCGATCACGAAAATTTTCATATTATGGAACCAGACACTGCCCGAGTATATCTTAAATATATTATATCAATAAAAAATATTCGAAAGTCTCTTTCGGTTTCGAAGGTTGCGTCATGCGACCAAAAAGTACCATATAATTCTTAATACACATAACGGACAACAAATCACAAATGTACTAAACCAAAACTAAGAAACATAAAAATAATCTCTCTACGTTTTAGAAATAATTTTAGATTTTTCAGATCGCAATTGGATTACCTAATTTCCCAATATTCTTAATTGCACTTACTTTCACCAGTCTCTTCAGTCGCAACAAGTGAACGTCGTGTGATTCCTCTCCAATAATAAACAAAACGCCTTTTCACGCTTTTTCTGTGTCAAATCGTCTTCACCAAAACTAAAGAAGTTTCGTATCCATCTCTGTATCACAGTTTCATTCAAATAAATCGTAACTGACAAGTAAACGTTTTTATCAGAACATTTAAACAAAAGAAATATTATGTACGTACATGGGAATTCTTCAGTTCTTGGCATTGACCATTTAAAATGTGACCATCTGCAGTGCTCTGAAATTTATTTTCGAAGTATAAGAAATAATAGATTATATGGAGAATGATAATATTGAGCTTAATTATTTTCAGCCAATGTGATATGTTTAAGTGCAATTATTTATACATGATCTACCAACAATAGAGTTAAAATATAGATGGTGCAAGAGTCCTAGAAATAATTCGTCGTTCATGCGTAGTATACTTTATGACGTTTATACGTTTCTTTATACGTTCTCTCTCACTATGAAAGAGAAGGGAATATTTCGTGTTCCTGTCCGATGCGTGCGTGCTTCCTTCCTTTAATGCAGACTCCTTCCTGGCGCCCGAGCACATGTTACGTGAAGGTGGAGGCAATGGTAGCGGTGGTATGCACAGTGGTCAAGGAGAGCAATCTGAATGGGAAGAATTCAAATTTCATTTCGCATTATAGCCCAAAATTGAGGTTGTTGAAAACTCACTACGAAGTATTTTCACATCGCGAAGTTCGGTTACGCAAAATTTTGGCCATTTTCCTCTTTTATTCATTGGCACCTTAGCCCTTGCAGGACTTTGGTCTCTTCTTCCAACAATCTTCCACTCTCATCTGTCACAGATCTTCCTTCTCTAATTTTTCACTCTTAGAGCCCTTAGGGTGTTCCTTCATATGTACCATCCACATCTTCCTCGGTCTTCCTATATTTCTTCTTCCCATGCCTTCTTAGGGTATCTACTCTTTTCCAATTCAGCGACATACCAGCCATTGAATCCTCCATTTCTTATGGTGTCCACCTAGTTTGGATGACTGTATATAAATCTCTCAACTCTTCATTTCTTTTCATTCTCCTCACCTCCCATTCCTTCAATGGACCTTATACCTTTCTCAGAATTTTACGCTCTCACGTATTCAAAAATCCTTGATCTTTTTTGGTTAACACCCATGTCTCACACTCATAAAATACAAACGGTCACTTTACAGTGTGATGTACAGATAACTTTAATTCACTATATAGCTTTGTTGACATATCATTCAGCACAGCCATTTTATTTACAAGAAATATTCACGAATATTACTCGTTTACTTGTTTCTTATTTGAACCGAAAAATCTCATCAAATTTTCGGGGATTAAAATTATTTTTCGGTTCAAATATATGATTATTGTACTTAAGGCTGAATTTTCAAAATTGTATTTCGTCCGCGAAAAGAGTATGTGAGACCACTGTGCGACGTGCGCACTGGTTGCGTTACGGTCTCCGACACCAGCTACTGCTTTTTCTCAATCGGAAGCGGAATGTTGTATAACGGCCACGAAAGGCGAGAAAACAAACACTCATCCTTCAAGGCTGAAACAACAATATCCGTGTACTATGTACTACTAAAATATATGTAAACAATCTACATCTCTCTCTTTATTGACTTCTACAAAGACTAATTTATTAATGTCTATTAAATTTACATAGCGTGTATTTGCTATAGTATCTTTGGTGAGGTTATTTCAATGTTATAGATCAACTCCACCATTTACTTCCGTTTTATAATCAAGATAAAGAAATAAATTCTGTCCTTTTTCGGACGATCACTATATATTTATTGTCGTACTACGTTTCAACTCGAGGTTGGAGACGTCGTCGTAAACAAATTGTAATAATTTGCTATGTTAATTTTTGTTGTTACAATTTGTTTAAACCTGACCTTGACTCCAATCACGAGTCGAACCATATTGTATTAATAAAACACAATGAATATATTGTGATCATCCGAAAAAAGGGACGGTAATAAATAATTATAACTAAATATATTCTTTTCTTTCGATGAGTATTTATCAGAAAAAAACTAGTTTATGCATTTTTATTACGGTGTCGTTTAAATCCTATTGAACACTTTCGGTCTGAAAAAGGTTAATCTTTCCTACAAGATGAAGATAATAATGTTTTGTCTACATTGAATAAATTTGATTAGTTTTTCTAAAATTAAAACCTTTTTTCCGAAATTCAATTGGGATCCAGTAAATGTTTTTACGGGAAGAAGAAACCCTAGCCGAAAAAGTTACTTCACTGGTATTAATTTTTTGCTTGCTCAATATATCATTAATTTGAAATTTATTGGTAAGTTTAAGCTAAATATGAATAAAAGCTACATGTTTATAGTAGAAGTTATAGGAATAACTCGTACAGGGAAAAAAGAAAGGAAAATTCCCCCGCAAAAATAGTTGCACAGAAAAATCTTATTTTTTATCAGTAAAATATTGCACTTATAAAAAAGCATCGAAAATGTAAAGTATTTGCAACTTTTGCCAGCAATTCATATTCTGAAGAGTGTGTACGTATTTTAGAATTCCTCTCTCTAGCAGTCATTTCCTTGGAACAAGAAAATAACATTTCCATATTGTATTTTAGATCACATTTGGATATCAACCACAGATCGTGTTTCATTTTTAACTCACGCTTAGTAGACAGTTACAAAATTGAACACGAAACGAGTGTTGACGTTTCAAAAATACATGGATGGTGTTATCTGATGTCAATTTCGTCCTTGCTTGTGAGTGGTTTGACAATAGATGTGTACGTTGGAAACGAAGGAACATAGGACAAAATAACAATGAATAATTTACGAAGAGATGTAGAAAACTATTCGTTGCCATATGTATTCGTATGTTTCGATATTTTTATTACCTCATTTCATTTACAAAGAAATTTCGTTCTCACAATTTGTCCATTTCTCCATCGTCACAGATGTAGTTGACATAACAATGGTCTTTTTCATCCTTCCATCACAACAATATTTTACTTCCATGAACCTGAAAATGGTGTGGAGAAAATATATTTAATTTATCACATTAAATTCATAAAGATTCGTTGGGATTTTAAAGCCAGCATTTTTGTTCCTTGTAGAGAACCATGAAAGAGGGATACAATAGATTTTACGATTTACAGATTACTTAAAATGTAACAACAAATAGCATGATACTAAATTGACGCCGTGAATATTTACACAAGACAAATTAGCAGCACGAAAGAAGAGAATAATGAACACTTATACGGAAAGACACATAGCAAATGTTATAACTGTTAATGTCAAAAGTCAAATTATCTCTTGGGGGGTATGTACGCCCTTGGGTGTTTATAAAGGTTAAAGTTCCGTGACTTCTTGGCCTCGGAGGAGTGGATGTGGTCAACATGACGTCGGGACCGATGGGCCCTGTCCTTGTTTTGCAAGTCAGCAGGACGTTGATTTGAATCCCAGCCGTCCAGTTAGCATCTTCAAAAAGATTTCCTCCTCGATTATCGGGAGTGTGGTATGATATGTGACTACCTTCGACTGATTTTGTCTAATTGACTCAGTAAAAAATAAGTGGAAAGTGTAATGCATAGTATCACGCTACGATATCGATACGGAAATCCAAAAATTATCGTTATTGGAGTGTCCTGATATAGGACATTCGAGAATGGAAGTAATAAATGTGACATGACAGTGATAGTAACAAGATTCTCTGCACACACACTATCGGCCCTTTATCCCGAAAACTGAGGACTAACGTCACGTAACGTCGCAATATAGATTTTAAATTTTTTACAAGGATATTTATAAGTTTTGTTAAATAATTCCGTGCTTTTACGTCAATCACGTGCTTTTACTCGGGACCTTGATCTGATACAAGAGTTATCAGAAATGATAAAGTTTATAAGTGGGATGCTAGGTGTTTCCTAGGTATTCGTATTTAATCAATTATCTATTTTATTAACAAGGCTACGGAAGACATACACCTGTTTTCTTCTCCCACTGTATTTAAGTTAATACGGTGTCTCGTTTACTTCAAGGGAGTAATTCCATTATAAATTCCTCTGTATGGACAGTTTCCCATGTACATGTGAAAGGTAGGAAAGACATTTATTCATGTGTGGGAGGGAGAGTTCATAAAAAGAATGAGATTATGTGAAAATACTACAGAAACGAGAGTGAAATATGGAGTAATGGAATGTTGACTATTGTAAAGAACGTGGGTATGTCACATCCACTTAAAATAATCGAACTTGCGGGTCTCAACGACCAATCACCGATAAGATGGAAAGGAGATCCTAGTACTTTAAGACACATTTCGGATGGAACATGTAATATTTACGTGGGAAATTTTCCCTTCAAAGGGACGCTGGTGTTGCTGAAGTGTTCTTGTGGCTGCAGCAGCCACACTGTGTCTGCCGACGAAGTGGTGGTCGCTGGGGCGCGGTGCGGTGGCTGTGTTGCCCAAGGCTTACGCGCGTCGCCGCAGATTTCTCCTGGAGAAGGGCGGTGGTGGCGGAGGCGGTGGCGGTGTGGAGTGTGGCGGCGGTGGTGATGGTGGCGAGCGTTTCTCTTCGTGGCGACGATGGCGAAGAGAGACAGGGGCGGAGGGGGGCGACGTATAAAGCCGGCGGTCGAGGCGGCGCGCGCTCCCAGAGCATAGCTCGCACGCCCCTTGGACGCGCCGTCGCCGCCGCCGCCTCCACCACCTCCACCACCATGCGACGATTGACCCTCGCGTGAGTACACACACTCCAGCGCTTGCATCCATCCGGAGTAGCGTCTTCAGCCGGCGCGCATTTCCTACTTCCTCAGTTGCCGTGTAGACTCCGGCGCTCTTATGTCATCGGGTGCAGCAACCGTATTAAGTTGCATGCTGTACAGCAGTTACGAGGATAATTCCGAATCTTCCGTTTTTTATTTTTATTTTGCATCATAAGCGATATTTTAATCGATTACGACGAAAAATACTTCTACAACTTCTACAACAATTTTTTTGTCATAGTACTTTTGACAATTGTTTCATCGCCGTATTAATTGAGTTGGAAAAATTGGATAACACAGAAAAGTTTGCATGAATTTTTTTACAAAATCTATCTTGAAATCTTTTAAATAATTCTTTTCATTGTTGATTCGCTTCACTCCTAATTTATGTATTAAACTACACTGATGGATACTGCGTTCAACGATCTGAAGGATACCAGGAGGGAGGAGTATGTGACTGGCTTAAAAGATGGAAAGTGACGGGATTCACCTTCACTATTCACAACGTCCAGAAACATTCCTGTGTTCATGACTTCTTAGTTGAATGTTACTTCATTTAACTTACGCAAGTAATGACGGTGTCGTACTTTCATTTTTCAATACTTTTATGAAACCGCAACGTGCATTGCCAATATTCCTCCCGATGTATTCCGAATGAGGCAGAAATGTTTCTTCTACTTTGAAAAGTTCAAAGAATTTGGATAGTTCTGAATAATATTTTATTTTAAAATAACTTTTAAAACATTTCTCGTTAAAGTTATTTAAAATGGTGATATCATAAATGATGTCAAGACCGATCAATAAAGGGTCATAGTATGTTAAAAATCAAACGATAAAATTTGACAACTAGAAAATTAAATGGACAGTATACTTTTAAATTTCTAAAGTAATGATGACATTTCACATTACGTTATTTCACACATTGACTTTTCGTTTAAATCTGGAATTCGTTTTGTCCAGATTTACTTAAATCGGAGCAGTTTTCTCGGAAGACCTTTGAAATACCTATGTATGGAAAATTTTGAAATACCTAGTGGTTACAAAAATGAATAAATTATTTTAAGTCATGTTTGATATCGTTTATGAAAGTGTTAGTTAATGGGATCTGTTAAACGGATGTCAGCGAAAAAGTAAGGATCGAACTAAAGAGTAATTTAGAAATATGTTCCCATTGTCCCTTCACTTCTTCTGGAGAGAACACAAAAGGTGGAATCTTTTGGATAGCAAAACTCCTGATAGCTCTCGTGATTCTATTTTGGTAATAAATTTACATTACTTATATTAATTGCGTATAAAAATACATGAATGAGCTCGTTTTTCATACTATGAAAAAAATATTGTTTTTTATGTTGCATCGTTTCTGGGACAGCCTGTTCTCGTTCAGTGACTATGTCAATATTTCATGGATGCTAAATTAGTCTTTTTAAAGCTTTTCAAAATATTTATTTATATTGCACAAGGTGCGTGTCTTGTTTGTCACTTTAGAGTTTGTCACCAGAAGTGTTCTTTTAAATTCCCAAATATGTAACAATATCTCAGAGCCAACACACTCAAGGTTACGAGGGGTTGCAGTACGGAAAACTTGTTTACGTTACCGATTCTCCTCGATTCATTTTGTATCTCCATATTTCCTCCGTGTAGACTTTCACAGTGAAAATTTGATTCTGGAGAAACTAAAATGTGTTGAGATGGAAAACTCTACTAGCGTGTTTTTATGATATATTTTGAATGAAAATGCTTGTTTCGTCGACTAAACTTCACAGTCAATTTTTTTTGTCTAAAATTGATTTGAAGGTATCGCTCGGGTAATATATTTTACTTGAACGTAAAATACTTTTGGAATAATGTCTATATTCAATTTTTTTTACCCACCTTGATATTATTTTTCAATACATACGATTTTATTCTTTGTTATTTTAAATTATATTACTTTTAAAGTGTTAGTCAGTAATTTCCTCATTTGGGTTTTTGGGTTTTTATTTGATTTTTATTTATGCTAAAATATTAGTTTTTTAACAATGCATTTTACAACCCCACCTAGAGTTTTCATCGATTCAAGAGTCTGAAAAATGGGGAAGGAAAATGTATCTTCCCCTGGGGAAGTTCTTTTCAATTTACTTTTTATCAAACGGTGACAAACATAGACCAGAACTCTTATTACGGATGCCGTCACATCGCTTCGCATTCATGTACCATATGGGCAGAGAGTGAAGATGCTGTTTAACTCAATTTCGACATACAAATAGAAGAAAAGTGTGCAATATTGGCCACAGTAGCTGGCCAGCAATATCAAGTTGAAAAAAGAAAATAGTGCGAAAATAGTTCTGTGTTCTGTTAATTCGTATAATTTACAAACCGTAAACAGAAAGTTAAGTGAGTAACATTTCAGTAAGTTATTCTACGAATGGGAGAGATGGGCGTGTGATAACCTCCACACACCCATCCAATGCGTTGCACAGTAATCCGAAATATATATATATATATATATATATATATATATATATATATATATATATATATATATATATATANTTGAAAAAAATATTTTTTGCAAAATCAAGTAAATTATGATGATATTTCATATGCATTTGGACCCAACATTTATTGAGATCTAAGATTTGAAAACTTCATTACTTTCAAAAATAATATGAAGCTTACTCTATATGAAGTAAACCGCTTTGTAATTACTAGATTTATATATTTTATAATTTATTGATATAGGAAGATTTATATTTTTGTAGATGATCTTTAAATGAAGGAATACAATAGTAAAATTATATTAAAGTTAAAGACATTTTGAAACATCTGGCAAAACATTTTTCTTTCATTTTGATTTGGAGGACCTTGACTTTCATGTATCGTAAATAGTCATGTATAATTACGCCATATTTATTCAATGGAAACCATAGATACTTGTATTTACACCGAATTATCCAAAAATATATAATAAATTACGCCAGACTTAATGCAAATAATGTGTTCGACTTTTCATGATTCTTTCGGGACGACTTTCGGGAATGTCGGAACCTGAACGCAAATATTCAAAAGGACTATTAAACAGATTGATCTCATGTTTAGCGGGTTGCATAACCATACTTGTGAACGTTCTGCCTCATTTACTCGTAGATCTCAACAGAAATTTTACGATTAAAAAGAAACACAATTTCATGAATTGTGTCATGGAATTATAAACATAATTATAACTATTTCAAAGTCGTAAATATATGTATATGTTTTTTATTACAGAAAATTAATCAAATGTAAATATTAACTTTTTTACATCTTTAAATTTAAATTTTGACTCCGTGGAACACCTCATTAGACCACTGTGTCTTTCTCTTTCAAGGGGTATTCGCGCATTCCAAGACTCGTTAGCCTTCGAAATCCTCACATGGATCTGTTTTCTGCAAGTGACAACAGTCTTCGTGGCTCAGATCATTAAAAATTAGGCAGGAGAGTAAAATAGCTGTTTTAGAATATTCCCTAAAGAAAAGTACTATTAAAAGTGTGATATTTGGTTGTGCTATTTTATATTATTCGTCTACAATCCCTTGAAAATATACAACAATCATTTTTCTTCTTTTTATTTGCAAAAAATGTTCTCTCACGAGTAGAGCAATTTCACCGTCGTCAAATTCACGCTTCGCAAACCTAAAAAGAACATCGTAAAGCATAGAGCGCACATTTTTAAATTCCTTATAGCTGAGAATCATTAATTAACATTAGTTACTTGTATTACTCTATAACATACTCTCATTGAATTAAAGTGGCATCGTAATAGAATTAGTTCACGAGAAAAAGTGTTTGTCACAAAATCACAAGTTCTATTTCACCGTTTATTTAATTTGTCTAATAGTTTAAAATTTTGATTTGATTCAAATGAAGGAGATATTTATCTAATAATTGTTTGCTTATGATTTACTGTATTGAGCAAGCAACCATGTTATCACTTCATTATTATTTCAAATTAATAAAAAGCAAACTACCGCTCATTAGTCTACACGAAACTATTTACGAAAAGCAATTTTGTCGGAACCTTATACTCATGTATCCTTCAATCCAATTTCGTTTGGAGACGTAGAATGTCCGAGTGTCTATGTTTGTGCAAATTTGTTGTGAATCCTTTCACTAATAACAACAAAAGAACAAAATTACAGGAGTCGAATAAAATTGACCAAATAAAAAGTAAATTTTTTTTGTTGGGCTTTAGGTTTCGTCAACGGCAAGGTTATTGGAGCCCTTTAATTCATTTTATTCAGCAAGCGCAGTCGTTGATAGTATTTTGAATGGTTTGATAAAACTAGTCAATATAGAATCGCCGGCCCAAAATATAGGGTATCGAAGTTATTCAATATCCTTGAAGTGTTTTTCCCTTTTCTCACCTCTCGCTTGGCATTAACGAAGTGCCCGGATTGGAAGTCACAAGTAACGTAAGAAGTTCGTCGTGACATCATGGTCTGGAGAAGCCGCTCCTCGGCAGGTCAGTGCCAACGGGTGCTGTTGAGACTGCTCGCATTCCACGTAAGCTGGTGTCACGTGCGTGCAATCGTCCCCTCCCTCCATCCAACTGCCTACCCCCTCTCCTCATATAGTCATACGAATGACTTTTGGATGGGACATCCCCTTACTCAAGATTCATATTTTATTACTTATTGATTTAAAATATTCCTCGATCAATATAATTTTTTTTATATTAATAGGACTAAAGTTCAATAAACGATAATTATTGTTGGAAAAACAATTTTGCCAAAGCATCTGTATCAGTTCTTCATGATATTCCATTTTCATTTTATTTTATTTCATCGAATCTCTCGTTAGGGGGTTTCACCCATCCTTGGTTTGTTGTCCTAGCAAGCTCGCTGGAGGATTTCACCCCCACATCCTCTTCAGGACTTTTTTTCCCGACCAGACTCACAGATCGTGTATTTCCCCGGTATCGATGACACTTTGTCGTTGTTCGCAATCGAATGTTTTCTCATAGGACAATCAAGGTATGATTTTCTATTTTTAACGAGGTTGAGTGTGCTAGTTATAAATAAACTTATGAAGTACATCTATGAGTCAAGGGATACGTGGTGAAACAATTTTTATAATTATTTTAAGTGAACTAAAGGTACCACAAGTGAGTGGATCACCATATTATTATACGATGCGATTAACAAAAAAATCATTTAAATATTCACGGTCTCACGTTGGAATGACTTCTCGTTTACTTGTTTTATGTTTGGCTGTTCTTCAAATTATTTTTGAATGACATAAATTAAGTATTTCTCTCCATTTTCTGTCCATATCATCATACATATGGATTTCCTAATAGCTGTGAAAATTTTCCAAAAACTATCAAATTATTAATTATCGATTGGATTTCCAAAGTGACTGAGAACGTTTCACGAGATACAACTGAAAACACTTTTACCGTACTTCTTTTATTCTTCACTGTCAATATTCTTCAGTAAAATTGCATTTTAAGACACTACTCAGTAACAACAAGAAGAAAGTATTATGTGACTATGAAGAATCCAGAATGTATGTATAATGTAGGTATCTTGATCATTACTCTTTATGTGACCTTTTGAGTTATGCGGGTATCCATGAGTATGATCATTCGAATGATTATAACTAGCTCACGTTACACCTTAAAACTGGTTTTAATATTTGGAATTAACGATCTATGATGTTATAGTCCTACCTTTCTCAACACTATTCCTTTTAAAGTGCATTAAATATTCAATACTGATTCGTTACACTCTCAAACATTATTTTCGAAAATATTTTCAATATTTATGATATGATCCAAAAACGAGAACACATTGAAAAATAATTTCAAACATTTTCGTAAGAAATATGTTCTGCTCTTCTACATCATTTCCATGTAAAATTTATTTAAATATAGACAAAATTTTAAATGTATAAAGTAATCTAAACGACTACAAAACATTTGAATCGGTATTACATTTGATGTGTTCATATCTGTTCAACGGAATAATCAGTAAGATTTCCTAAAAATGCATTGTTATTATGTCAGTAATTTGATAATTGTATTTTCCTATCACATCGTTCTTTTTGTTTTTTGTTTTTGTGTGTGAAGAAAACAAACTTCAATGTATCTTTATATCTTCAGCTTTTCATTAAAATCTACATTGAAAATTTTTGTTGTTTCAAATTCTGCATTGGAAAGATATAGGAAAATATTGGGACTTAATGGACTTTGCTGTTTTTCAAATAGTATGTTCTGGAATTTTTCACTAAATGATTTTTAACCAGTTCAGTTTAAACGCATGTTTCCAGTGTTATCCTTGACCAAATACGCCTGATTCGAGGACGATGCTTTTTTGTCCTCTAATATTGAGACAGCGCGTGAAGAAGTAAATAGTGCAATATCATTCAAGAGATTTCACCTGAATGGCTATAGTCAAAGCACTATACAATTTCAAATATTAGTTATTGGCGTGTTGTATCGCAGAAGGAGAAACTTGTGAGTGACATTTCATTAATTCCTTATGTCAATTTTTCATTCTCTTCATATAACTAATAGCTATGTCACATTCATACAGCTATGATGTGTTTTTAATATGTGATTCGCTTAAAATTTTTGTTGACGGTAGAGAATGATTCTTTAGTTATGATTGCAAAACTTTCTCTTTTGCCTTAATCTACATTCATGGACTCAATACATTAATGTTAAATATTCAACTTTCTTTTCTAATATTAATATCTTCAAAATATTCCAAATTTGTTGTAAAATATTTTGCAAAATATGAAATTCCATGTTATATATAAATAAGACTGAAACATCTTCTTCGTCCACTTTTATATTAAAGCCTAATTTAAATCGTAAACCTTAAGCTTAAGAGATATCCATTTCCAGGAATTACTCTGATACCAGTTAGAATGTGGTAATAACAAGGTTATTTTCTTCATTTTATATCTTTTGTTAAGAAATTAATTTTTAAGTAATTGACATTATAAATATTACAAGATATATTAAGGACAGATTTTAATGTTCGGTTTTGAGTATGCTGCTTCTGTGAATATAGAATTACCGCGCAAAAATCAAACTATAGGTACAAAATCTTTATGTAATTAGCATACACTCCTTACTTGAAAGAGGAAATAACTTATTCCTATATCATCAGAGGTTTTATTTTACTTGCATATTCATACGATATCTTTGAATTCTACCGTATTTGTATGTTCCTTCGAGTCCAACTGACAATGTCCAATGTATTACAAACATTTATTAAGTCTTCGCTCGCTTGTTTTTCTTCAATAAGTATAAATTTACAGACCATTTGTCATGAAGTAAAGTTTCTCCAGTTTCATTAATATTTATAAGTTGATTTAAATACATCTGCTTCATTATGACTTAAATAATTATCTTAATTATAAAATCCAATTATCTTGTAATATTAAGAGAGAGTAATCTTTTATTAACTACAGAGTCGTATATAATTTATTTGTGAAATATTTGAATAAGTGTATTTTCAAAGCAATCAAACTATCCTACGAACTCGTCGCTCGTAAACTAAATTGCAATTTTATATAATATTTATTTTTTGGAGGGAAGGGGTACGGAGAATATTATTTGTAAGAGGCATAAGACTAAAAAATCTACGAAATCTTACAAGTACGTAATTTGACTTCTATTCTCGTATTAACAAGTAAAAAGAAAAGAATACAAAGGCTTTACTTGTGGCACCCCTTTGTAAATTAGGTTTAACCGTCGTTTAGATGTGCACTTGAAGTTCACGGAAAATAGACCTCCATAATTTCTTTTCTCAGGGCAAAATAGGAGGAGATGGGGTTTGCATCTGAACCCCAGGTACTAATTTTTAAGCAGGATGAGTTTGTCTGGAAGTCAGTCTGTACGTTTATGGGTGTCTATCCTCTCCAGGCCCAAATTCAACTGTAGTTCATTGATGAGATTTTAAAAAATCAGCTATGAATCTGACCACTTCAGCAAACAAACATCGTAAGGCGATTACCCCGAGATAATTGTTGTGTGAGAAAATAAATATTTACGATGCATTATCTGTTTACAAGTCCTCGGCGGCACCCGGTCTTGTTGCACCACGAGGGAGGAGGGCTCGAGTGTGTGTTCAGCTTTCGAGAGAGTAAACAATCGAGTGTCGGGAGCTATCGAGCGAGAAGTTAACGAGGTGCAGGCGCTTACACCGGGGCGTCTCCTGCAGTTTCATCGTCGCATACCGCGGCCCGCCCTTTAGCCCCGCCCTTTCGCCCCGCCCTGCATATACACTCTTCGCACCCGCTCCCCCGCCGCAACCGCCACCGTCGTAGTCACCTGCGCCCCAACTGCGCGGCGCCGATTATGATAAGAGCCCGCAGGTATGCAAACGCCGCTGCCACCACTTCGTGAAGGCAGCCGCGGCGGTGGCAGCGAAGAAGAAGTTGCGCAAGAATGAAAGTGGCAGTGGTCGCCGGGCGCCAGCTGAACCAGATATTGGTCCGCTTTTCGGGACCAACACCACCTCCCTCGACTCGGCGACCGCTGCAGATAAACCCCGAGGCTGCTTTCGTTTCGTATGCTAAGTGTTGCGAGTGCGTTGAGCCATCTTGTGGAGGAGGAGGAGGAGATCGTCCTTCGGTCGAATTGCATTTCTCGAAAGAAGAAGCTCACGTAGTTTCGTCTCGGTTAGGGTACTCGGCGTGAGTAAAATGGATGCTAATAAGATACATCAACGAACAAAAAATGTTTGTATAACACGTCTCTGAGCAACTATTTATGATTAACGTGTTCATAGAATTCACGAGACGATAACTTTGTTAGAGATGGGTGAACAGACGAGAATTCATTTTGGATTCCACTGCCGGTAATTTAAAAACGAATTAATTCTTTTCTTAGCACCAATTAATTTTCTGTTTTTCACTTGAAAAGAAATCAATCAACTTATATCAGTGTACGGTGATTTTACAAGAACAAATTCTCGAGCAGTACGGAATTTGAGGAATGTGCAATATCAAAAATTTGCTCAATTTTTTATCAAAAATAGTAGTGTTACTAATAAAGAAAAACGACCTCAGTTTTTTAGCACACAAATTTATAAAATAGAATACTCATGTCACAACTTCGAATAAACAGTTTGGATCCTAAGCATGAAAAAGAACACAATATTTAGTCTCTAATGTGCGTTTTCGTCAGGAGTGCTTGTTTATTGCTAATGAGTTACTGATGGCCATTTTTCTTTATTAGTTATACTCGAATTCAGAAGAGCAGACGTTAATATCATAAAAAATATCAGACTTAATATAATATTAGAATCATGAAGGACTTTTAAATCTTGCGGATAACAAAGTGAAGATCACTGTCATTAAAAATATTTTAATGTAGAGAAAATAAGTATATTTCTTCTTATTACGAAATTAAGAAAAATTCTTTAAATCTTCTTTCATTTAGTGCGTTTTTTTAAATCGATCGTCTTGGAGAAAATATAATTATGGTTGTGAAAAGAGTGTTGGTGGGGTATATATACGAAACATGAAATGTCATCAGAGCACTAAGAGTTATATGAGTTACATCTTTTGGATACCTCTACATCAATTTGTCATTAAATGCAAGTATTTCACATTGGCATCATTCATCACTATAGTGAAATGATCAAATAGTGAAATGTAAAACCAATTCGCGTTGTGGTGCTACATGTGACTTAGAGCATAGAGTGATTATCTAAAAATAACAATTTTTTGCAATTCTTTGATATTGGATGTAACAAATAACCATTGGATGTATGAACCTCAGCTTCCGGATCATTTAAGTATTCCTCAGCTTCCTATAATGATATTATAAATGAAATAGTGCATTTTTTTGTTACCCGGGATCATATATATTTAACAATCTTCATTAAATTTAATAGCTTGAATTATGAAAAGAACTAGACACATTCTGAGTTGTAAGAAACATAATGAAGTCAATTATTTTATTTTAATTCGAGAGAGAAAAACATAATATAAATATTGAGCCGTAGAATAAAAGCAAAACATTCAAACCATCTCTAATACTAGAAAATCATAACAAAAAATATTAATAATGAATATTCCACGCATATTTAAAGAACGGTATATCTCGACATAATAATTCCTATTACTTTAGCTGATGACTATGACTGACCCCTTTGTCTTAGGAATTATCCACCGAAAGACTTCTACAATTTATATCTAAAAAACATAAGATGCAATATAAGTATTTTGTGTAGGTATCACAAAACTCACGAAAACAAAGCAGCATGTTATCAGTTTATCTGTTTATTACTAAAATTCTCTTATCTTTAAGAAATTGATAGCAAACATCCAGAAGTGAAAAAAACACACACAAAGAGTTTCGTAAATACTCTAAAAAAGCAAAGGAAGCTATGTTTTACAATCCACAAACGATTTGAGAATAGTAATTGTCGGGATCATTACAGAAACACAAAACGAGAGAACTTTTTGGATCTAAAACAGTTTTCAATAGTTTCATCATAATCATCAATGAGTTATAAGCTAAAATAAAAAGTATAGAAGTAGACATCAGCGCCAAGTAATACAAAAATTAATATTAACAAACTTTTTTAAAGAACATTTGTTTTAAGTATACTGATATTTGTATGAATTGGATTTAATATACCAATCTCAATATTTACCAATTTGTTTTTTGCAAAACAGATTTGTCTCCTGGCAAATGATGTTTATTCTGTGATTGAAAAATACGAAGACAGTCATGCTAAACAACTCATTCCAAGGGTGAAAATCTGGCCAGAATACGCTATGACCGACATGAAACTTTCGAAATCATAACTCCATGAAAATTCTTTGCAGTGTTCAAGATCAAGATTGGTAATTACAAACATGTTTATTAGGAATTTCTTCTTTGTCATACTGTTGTAAAAACTAGATCCTAAGGTGTTTTTACTATTTCCCACTTTGCAAATTGCGTATTCTTCATCCGATTCCTCCATAAAGAATCTCATGTGACGTGATATTCATGAACTTAGCAGGAGATAAAAAAATTTGAAACCCACATTAATATGAAATATGATACCTTTAAGAATATTCACACTTACGTCACAATATTTTATACGTACGTTTACGCGTTATTAATTTTCTTCCTCATCTTTATGATGGTGTTGACAAAACTAAAAATTAATGTTTGTGTAATTTTTGTTTTATTTAATATATCAAATTTAAATTTAATAATTCGTGGAAAATCTTTTACAGAACCTATTTTATTTAATTTTCCATTTTAGTACTTGTAAGGGTAGAATCATCATTGCATTCGCAAAACTAATGATAATCCGCCCCTGCTTAAAGACTTTGATCGGAATCGATGGAGCGATCTCTTACTTGCTTTCGGAGAGTAAATTAGATTATTGTACATTTTCATAATTGGGATAACTTTCGGTCTGGTGAAAACGGCGACGAGCGCGGAATCGAACCCGGGACTCCTGCAATGTGTTCACCACCTCACAATCCGTTCGCTTTCCACAACCGTACACCACTTCCACCCAGACCTAAACCCCGGAAGACCTGAGACTCATCCCTATACAGGAGATAAGTAAACCAGGCGACTCACAATGCTCTGTGCAATTAAGTACCGGTTTCACACGAACGTACGTGTTAAGGTTCGTTATGCATATATTTCTTACGTGTACCCTACACGTGGCAGTCCACGGCTGTAGGGTACACAGGAGAAATATATGCATGAATTATTATTCTTTGAAAAAATTAACGATGTAAAGTAAATTTTAATTAAATAAATAATTAAACACTTACGACCTTTTATGGGCGACTAATATTTTTATTTTTTGTGAAGAGCTCACTGCGTTTCGACGTGGATTTACGCCCTCGTCAGGTGAACAAGTAATAACAAAATAAAACAATCAACATAACAACAGGACAAATGAACATGATATAAACAGAAATATAAACATATTTGTAAAGTAAATTTTATTTATATTCCTCCATAAGATATTGACATTTGTTATCGTATGCTTCACATCCACCATTACCCGCGCAAGAGAAACGTGCGTGACTTGCAGAGTCCTTTTGGGCTCCTTTGGTCCACGAGAGATCCGAATGCACGGTCCCCAGCGGCGTTTCCTTTACCGGAACCGGAAGCGGATTCCGCGCCGTGCGCCACTGGCGTCGTGCTCCAATGACTAGGCATATCTAGAAAATACTCTTCACTTTGAGATGTGTGGATGAGGAAGAACGATGTTAAAACTGGAGGAGAAAATGTCTACTGTTGATTAGAAAGTGTGAATGATCGCGATTTTCCATCCAGAAAAGCTTCTACGGGGATGGAATAAGAATTATGTAGTCGCAATGGTAGTGTATTAAATCGTTGGAGAAGTCAGCCAGGAATCATCTCATTTGAGGGACGAAAGGTGCAGAGAGGACTTAATGACTCAGACGTTATATCCGAGAATCGTTTCTCGATATGATGAGAAAAGAACAACTTCCGATTTCAGGTTCACTTTGGGTTCACGTAAGAAATTGTAAGTATTCACTATATTTAAAAAATACAATCTTCCTCGGTATATTTGTGAAGATTTTAATCCCAATCATACGTTTCAACAGGTTTTTGGTTCCGTCAGGTGTTTTATCAATAATGTAAATGTATTTTCTTTCTTTAATATAGGAAATATTAAAATGGATGAAATTATTAATTTAAATTCTAAGTATTACAGTTTCAGCATGGCTGAATTAAATATATAAACAATTCCTTATCGGTTAATTAGTTCGGGTTTCGCTTTGTCTCGAACATTTGTCGTTGGCCTTTTTTAAAATACATTTTGTTTCCTTTGAAACCTTTCCTTGAGTATAGCAATACGTACGTGACAGTGCTGTGAAAATGTCAGACTGTGACATAAAACATGACTGACCTCATTAGTTTCATTCTTGTCCATTCATACTCTTTCACGAGTGGATGCACGTTCGCGATTTTTTGTTGATTCTTCTTTTTAATGCGTGTTTTAGTTGACAGTATGACTGAATTTATATCACTTTTATTTATGATTCAGGTTATCAGTAAATGCTTGAGACTAGTTATCGGGATGTATCAACTGAGTACCGAAATAAATGTATGAAGGAATGAATTTGACAAATATGAGAGTATCCCACCCTCACGTCTCCAAACCTTTCCTCTCGACCAACCTGTCCTAAATGCTACCTCATGCATGAACATACTTGAAGTGGTCATTTCTTACTTCAACCAGATGTTTACAGTAAAGAATCTAGAGAGCAAACGAGCGATTTTCTTTCATTCTGAATTCTTTACAGTTAAGTGATAAATCTTTAAGACAACTTGTCATGCTAGTCAATATGTACGACGTGTCAGCAACAAACTTTAGTAGATGAATGAGGAAATGTATTTAAATGCTTCGCGAGACGCAGATTTACGTATTATGAGAATACAGAAAATGAGATGAATAAGTAAATAAATGAATTTATTGTCAAAAAAGCAGTACAAACTGAGAATATTAAATTAATAGATATTTCGAGTACTGCTACGTACAAATATATTAAAAAGCATCACTCGTACCAATTCTCATAAACTACCGATGTCGGATGTCGTAGCGATTCGCCCTAAATATGATTGTTTTTTATGACAAAAATTCTTCTGTACTACAATTTATAAAAATTTAGCAGTCCGAATATTGTATTTCACCTCTGAATACAATATTCTGAGTTGAACCCTCTCCATGTGTCTTTATACTCATTCATTTTACATGAACTTTTAATAGTGCAGAATGAGCATGGGTTCTTGAGTACCATTTCAGTGAGATTATTTAAAGAACAGTAAAGAAAAAAGTGAAGAGACACTTTTAAGTAATTTTATTATGTTTTACCTAGGTTATTGAAAGCATTAAATAACAATTCCTTCGTCGTTTTCGTACTAACTCTTGTTTTTTTCATTCATAGTGAACATTTTGAAAACCTGATCTTATAAAAACTTCAAAAATGATTAATTGTTCATTGATAAGTATGAACATTACAGTTAACCATCTTACAAATTGAATCATGTTTCCTTCTTAATTACTCATGTGCATCTTGATTCTATAATAATTAGCTACCGTACTGTGACGCCGAAATTTAAAATATGTGAATTCGCTCGAACAAAAAAGTAGTGACATAATGGTTATAAAAAATTATCACTAGTGACGTTTTGAATTCCAGCGAGTGTACTTGATTTAGTTAGAAATGTCGACCAAAGAAATTGATAAAGTACGTCAGTTTCAAAAGGGTAATATGAGAGAAAATTTAAAAAAACTAGTTCTCTTAAGTGCAAGCTCACTGTTTACGCTGAACGAGAAGACTAACTCACGTTAACTTACAAATCTCACTTCCCTATTGGAATGATGCAGCTTGTTTAAATTGTGAGTGGATTGTTCTACTCCTATGATGTAATATACTGAAGTTATTTCTTACCTACAAATAAGCGTGTGCTGCAAATTAGCCACATCGTATTGAAAATATTCAAGAAAAATGTTATTAAAAGAGAAAGATTGTTTTACAAGAGATGTATGTTTGTCCTTTTTATGTCCTTTTCACTCTTCCTTTTTCTCACAACAATTTTATCTTTCAGCGTAATTGAGAAATTAAGGTTCTCTTTTTTCTCTCTCTCTCCTGAATCTTGAAAATGATGACTAAAATATTTGGTGAATCCTGGAACAAAAGCGAGTGGTCATTATTTTATCTTAAGAACTTAAGTCTTCGCCTCAACTTAGAGAAGTTAGAACTTAAGAACTTAAGTCTTCGCCTCAACTTAGAGAAGTTATAATGCAAACAAATAATACTGAGTGAGAATCACCACCACGAAAAATAGATAATATATTTCTTATGACTTTCAAATCACCACTTATATGCAAAAATTAACTCATATGTAGATAACGTGAACGAAAAAAGAGAAATAATTTATAATTGATGTTTCTGATTTTTTATTTGAATATCAGAAGTATGTTTGAGTAAATGTTTTGAAAAACCTAAAATAAAGCATTTATGAAACATTTCTTTATAAGATATTCATTGTCAAAATTCTGAATTTCTATAAATTCTTATTACATTAATCACTCACAAGGATATTATCTTCTCTAAAAAAATTACAAAATGTCATTAATTGTTTTGGCATTCTTCTAATTTTCACATGATAGGTTCACGCGAGTATGGCTCATAAGTTATACAATGATTTGAGAAAATATTATTAGAATATACTAGAAAATAAAATACCATTTCAACACCAAACACGACATTGTTGTGAGCAAGACAATGTTTTTGGTTTGCTCATGACCAAAATTTTCTTCTGGATCACACCTTCCTATCCCTTGCAATACATTTTTTCTAATAACTGATAATGATGATTATTAAAACGATAATTTTTACGTGCTTTTATGAAATTTAATTAACAAGATCATATTTCCTTCTTTATTTTTATGCAAATTTGTGATTCTTAAATAAATTCAAATTATTTCGTATCCCAACTCTATAATCCTAGATCGAATGAATTTCAACAAGGAAACTCTTCATAATTTTGATAATTTCAAAATAAAGCTTCAAATAGGAAAAGAGTCAGTAAACGCTTTGGGAGAAATTATAGTCGACAAAGCAATCTGTGGCATATTCTTTTGCATAACATTTTAGATACCCATAATATCATTTAATATGAATTCGACTATTAAAATATACCGGACATACCCAGTAATCTTTAAGAATTTTCGTGTTGTGTTCACATACCTCTAAGCCATTCTGGTCAAATACAACACTATAACAGGGTGGTTCTAAAAAGTGATGTTAAATTTCCAAGAGCTTTTCATTTATAAAATTTTACATGTATTTTTTTCTTCTAATGTAATAACAGATAATGGGTAAAATATTCTCGACTGAATGATTGAGAGGAACATTGCTCATTTAAGAAATGTTTTTATATTTTTCGTGCTGACAATTTTCTCAACTTGGATATATTTTCCATTCACTTGTGCTGACCAATAACACAATGAAGCAATGCATAAATATAAGAGCAACCAAAGACTCAATGAATGTGTAATAAATGTGAGCAATAGCTATCTTTTCATGAACCCTTGACAGCTAAAATTGGCCATTTTGTCATTCTGTCAATTTATTTTTGTGAGCAGTACCAAGAGTTTCCAACATATTCCTTATATCAACAGAAGACAGCATTGGTTAGTTCCAGTTGTCACTATAATGCTGCGTGCTACATATTAAATCGCTCCATCATGAATTATGGAAGTTGGCGAGAACCTTCCGCTTAATTTTTTTTTTTTTTGCGTTGCTGAGTGAGCTTTGGTTGTTCTTAAGGGAGGTTATTTTCTTGATTTCTCATGTAAGTTGTTGATAAATCATCACTTACTAAGAAGATTATTTATGGAAACTTTTGTCACGTTATTACGAATAGCTTCTATCTTCATTAAGATGAGAAAAGAAGCGTGATAGCCTGTTATTGCAGCACATATTTCTAATACAATCGAAATCATTTATTATCGTTTATTTATGTTCAGTGAAAGTTTGTTTTTGTCGTAACACTATATAAATTTCAAGCCTGCTTTCTTCGTCTTTTAAACTTTTCTTATTCTTTTGAGTACGTTCGATGAACGAAACGGAATATACCAAAGGTCACATGATTTGTACCGTCTTATGTAAATACATTTTTTGTCACTTCCTTTATTATAATCTCCTGTGACTAAAGGAAGAAGTATTTCTTTCTTAAGGCCTAAGCTTTTGAGAAAGTCGGAATATGAGCGTCGACTCAATGTTAATTGCGAGAATACTCGAAGATCCCGGATGTTCGGTAACGTTCTGCGCGCTGGTCCATCACTCGTAGGCTCTTCTATAGTGCTCTACTGGACACAGGTAAAACGACGTATGGTCGCTTTCTAATCTCCCTGTTATTCATGTCTCTCGGACGTTGTTCTTTGAGGAATCTTAATGTCTTCTTTCACAAGATGCGATGTTTGTGTTTAGTCTACGACTCGTTTTAGGCTTTACACGCTCAAGTGTAGAGAAGCATGTAAGAAAGATTCGAGAATTTTGTGGGGATTATACAAGTCTACGAAACCCTTTGTATGCATCAATCACCGAAAAATAATAATAGAGTTATTCTTAATTTACATTAAAAGTTACGTATCGCAACTCAAACTTTCTGAAAGCTATTATCCATTATATCATAACGCTAATTTTTTTTTCTCAGCATTTCGAAAGATGTGTGTGAGTGTCCACGTTTCTATAGCACGTAAATTTTATCACATGCAATAAATAATATAATGTTTTGGAAATGTAATTTTCTGGATGGAGAAATTTTTCAACTGAAAAATTTTAAATACCTGATGTAGTTTTACCTTGTCCTGTTCAGATCCCTTGAAAGACTAATTTTGTAATACTTCGATACCTTTAATTAATTGTTTTCTTAAAATATTTGCGAATTTGATTCAGAGGGTTAGTGCGAACTATTTCCTTTGATGACTAAGTAATGTTTCTCATTCCAAGAAATATTCACCATTCATGGTGATTCTATTGATAAATAACAATTCTTCATGGATTGTGATTCCAAGTAGTTTTTTGGATTGTGTTTGTGTTAGTTACTCATCCCGCAAAACAACCAGAATGGAATATACCAAAAATTAAAATTAAAGTTATTTTCACATTTACCAGTTTTTCTCTGTTACGAGTAACTTTTTCTGAAATTAAAACGTTTAATGAACATAGAACATATAGATGATCGTAATTTTTACCAATTTTCAAAAGATTTGCTTCCAACAAATTTATTCAAAGGATAATCGACAATTCATTTGAGATTTTCTTCGAGTTTTTGGCGTACTTTCTGTTAAATTATACATTATTAAAACAGCTTGGAATGGATACAAATGAAAATAATTCATCGACCGGACAAAATTATGAGAAATTGATCCTCTTCTAGAGGAATTTTAAATATGAACTCACAGAGGACAGTAAAAATCTCTTTCTAACAACGAAACCGTTTTGACATTGTCAGTCTTGACAAGACATGTTGCTTGCCTTGGGTTCTTACCCGTTCTGTTCCAGTTTGCAAACACACGGAAGTCTGCCGTAAGCCATACATGATTATTTTCTGTATGTTCTTAACTTTGTCTGGTAATGAACGCTTTTAAATAAACGATTTCATTACCATCATCTAATAGAGTAGCAGTCCTTCAATTGTCAAACTTTTACCAGAATAGTTAAGTGCTTTGTCATCTGCAAGGTTTTTCCAACTCTGAACATTGTGAACATATTTTTTAAAGAAAATAAAAACAGAACTCTTTTTTAAATTTTGCATATTTGTTAAATCATGAAGCAAACAATATGAAAAATTGTCAATCTCATTATCTTTAAGGCAAGGTCTTATGGAATTTTGGTCTTTGATCTAGCAGTTTTAATTATTTGTAACAACATTTATTTCCTAACAAAAATATTATACTAATAATATATTGAAATTAAACGGGGAATAATAGTGGACCAAATCGGTATGGACTAGTTACTTAAAAACAAAAACTCAATTTGGCTTCAATTTTTGTAACATACATTATAATATACCTATTATATTTCTGGGTATAGGAAACCTTTACAATAATATTTTAAAAGTGATTAAGTATAAAGCATATAAAGAAAATAACGTAAAAAAGAAAATTTTCATAAGAATGTATTTGAGTGGGATTATGGGCTTCTGGATGCTTTGAGCAAGTGTTGAAGGATGTGTAGATCTTGTAAAAAAGCTATGTTTTTATTTCTCACAAACTGAGAACAGATCGAATTATGTCAAGTAGATTCCTCCTATGCTCCTGGGACATAAAAAAGTCCATCTCCTCTATATCTCTCCTCAACATTTACATGTTTTACCTTTTTCTGACAAGGAAAAAATATCAAATTTTAAAGAGTTTTTTCGGGTGTTTCAAAAATGAACCCCCTCTCTCCCATTTTATTCAATAATACGAACATATGGGTTTGGAATAATACTTGGATATAGATGTACGTATGTATACGAAATTGAATTGATAAGTGAACGATCCCGCTGGAACGGGAATAACATAACAAAATTAGGATGTTCCAATATTTTTGCGGATTTATGAACATTATTTGAAAATATTAGCATTAATGTCTACATTTTTGCTTAATCGAAATCTTTCTTAGATTAGCAAAAATAACAAAAGGATTAAGAAACGTGTAGTTTTCTTGAGACGTTTGTAGTAATTAATTTCTTGAACTAGCCCTCTCCTAAGATTATGGTCACTGGGTATACTCTTATTTAGTACAAGAGAGAGAATTGGGAAGGTCAGAGTTCCCCTATGATACCTAACACAACTTCTGCGTGATCTCCCCTCAGGTCCTCACTAAATCTCCTAAAGAAATAAGCCTTCATTCCGAGAAGCATCCTGGGAATTCGTGGTCTATGACGACTGAGGTACAGCGCGTTGCGCCACCGCACCTGCCTTCGAGAAAGCAACCAGCGCCACTCGCTTCCCGGTGCCACCCTCTCTCTCTCTCTCCCCTTCCAATTCCCTCCCACTCCACTCCACCCTCCCTCCCTCATGGAGCAGCAGTTGCTGGCGGTNTTCCAATTCCCTCCCACTCCACTCCACCCTCCCTCCCTCATGGAGCAGCAGTTGCTGGCGGTGACCTCGAGATCGCGACCGCCGCGGGCGAAGCGCTGATCAACGACGACGACGGTGACTGCGTTGTGATCCATCGCTCATGAGCTTAGCTTCTCCTTCGACTTCACCCAACTGGTTTCGAAGGAACGACTTCGTCTTATTCCCTCCTATTCCTCACTAGAGCTCGGATCGTTTATCATTAAGAAATCGAAAAAAAATGCACTAAAACGTACTAGAATTCAATTAAATTCACTAAAAGAATGGAAATATGCACTTCAAAAACATGATACATACGATCTACTTATTATTACGAAAGATGTTCTGAATAAAAACAGTGCTGAAAAGTTTGAAATATGCCTGAAGAAAACAATATGCAAAACATACCGAATCCGATCCCTATTTATCACATACATTCGTAATAATTATTCATTGTATATATGATTTAAGCTATTTTATTTATTGCATTAAATAATGACATTTTTTAAATTAGTGAATTAAATTTTAGACATGACTTCTACTCCGTTTCTGCCTCAATTTGAAGTAATACACTGGATGAAAATACCCTAGGATTGACTGAAAGATCCAAATTCTGCGGAAAAATCGATTTCTCCAAACTTTTGCATGTGACATCCCAATCTTAAAGTTCAGATTTAAATCAAACATTATATACATGAGAAATATTTTTGCTTATATTTCCTTTGTATGTGTATTAAATGGTTCATTTCATTCGTCAGCTTCAGATTATTTTATATCAAATTTTATGAAATGGAGTGATTATTGTTATTACTTTAATTACTATTATTCACTTCACCATTATACAACGTATCTACGACAATATTTGTATTTTGTGACGTTGGTTTACAAAATTCAAAATTTATAATTAATTAATAAAATAAATAATTAAAAACTTACAACCTTTTATGGCTTTTTATAACTAATTATTGCATTTTCTGGATATTAAGTTTTTTGTAGAGTTCAGACCTCCGGACATGCCTCGTGTTCCAATTGTCATTGAAACCACGCGGAAGTATAGTTCCCATTAACACTGACACTAATCTAGAAGGTTTCGATGGGGAAGTATTTAAATTCATACTGATGTTTATTAATTCGAATAATTGATAATTTGCGACGAGGATCCAAGGTAAAGAATAGCACAAAATGACGTTAAATGACGTTTACATATCATTGGTTTCATCAGTACACAAAATGTGAAACCGGAAACATCAGAGCTTGTATTCAGTCTGGTTACTTTTTCATTGATTTGTTACAAATAACAATTAAGACCTCTTCAAACTGGCATATTAAATGAGGCTCATTCTCTACGTCTAATTCTGAATTTCTACTCTTCATGCCTGGATCAATATATACATTTCTGTTTCTTTGTTGATAAATTACGAGGTCAATTACATTTTCACAATTATTCTCTTCTACTTATTTTTTCAGTATTGATGTCACGAGGGTATATTGTAGTTTACATTCAACATAAATGATACAACCAATAAATAAGGATTGTTTTAAGTCGATCTAATTCGCAATAGGACAAATGACCGACTAACATGCAATTGTCTGTAAATGTACTTTAATTGACTATCAAGTATCCTCGAAGTATCTCGAAGTAAATTATGTTCTTCTTATCTAAATATTTATGAACCCGAATAATTCCATGGGTACAGATTCTTTTTTTGTTTGTTTGTTTGTTTACTGGTTGATTTCTGATTGCTATTGAAAATAGCGAAACAAGCGGACCAACAAAATCTGGACCATAAATTCTTCTTTGAGGAGAAAAAAATTGACCGTGAATACACTCTTCAAACTGATATACACGTATTTGTTTGAGGAACCTTGTTGTAAAGGTAAACGAGAAATTTTTATCGTTCACGTAGTTTCGGAGACGTACCCAGTCAGATGAGTGAGTGTAGCATCCAGATCAATGAACTACTGAGATAGGGTCTATTTCCCGCACCTGTGCGCAAGACGAGTGTCTCCGCGGGATGGTTGCCTCGATGGCTGGGAGGCAGTCAAGTACTCAAGGCGGCGGGCGCGACTGCTCTCGAAGGACGACCGGTGAGCGAGGTGCTGGCAGCGATAGGTGGGCGCACCCACTAACGGGACTAGGTGCACACAAGACTCCTCCATCATCAACACCAATCCCTTCCACGCTCTCAAAAAAATTGTTCTCGGGAAAGTAAAATTTTTACAAGTATGTATAATGAAAGTATCCCAAAAATGATCCCATAAATATTTCAAGGTCTCTTCAGATCTTTACGATTTGGCTCCTGGACTTGTCTAATCTCAAATTTTTGCGATGATGTCGTGTGTGTGTCGTATGTATTTTGGATATCCGATAACTCACGAACAAAGTAATGCAACGAAACCAAACATGAGAATTTAGTTTGAATGCGTTGGGAATATAAGTAGAAGCATATTCCTAAACAGCCCATTCTCACATCATTTACACCCCGCACTCCATTTCCACATCTTGGAGGAATTTTCTTTTTAATTTATCCAATGAGGGTAGAGTTAAGAATTCAGAGTGAAAAATATAAATGTAGGCAAACCGAATTAGAATTGGCAGTGTAGAAAGTAACTGCTAAGTTGTACCAGGTCAAGTGTGCATATGTTTAAACGGATTAAACTTATAATCATGTCATTGAAGATGATATTATGTGTTTATTATTCTTTCCCATCATTGACAGTCGTTATTTTTAATGATTTTTTTCAGTTTTCTTTATCACGATTGTTTACTACTGTGATCTTTTTGTGACGAAAAATAATTGGAAGGTTGAGAGGAACTCACTCCTGATTTTTTATGACGTTTTAAATCCTGAAACTGCAGCTTAGATGTATTTGATTTAATAGAAGCGCAATCAGCAGGAAGTCAATATTTTTTCCAATCACGATAACCCTAATTCGTGGAAGCCCGAAATATTTTGCCTCTGAACAATTATTTATAAACTTGAATTATTAACAGATATTATGAGATTTATATGCAAATAATACGGTAATTTATATGGAACTGAAACAAATTAAGGATTGTAACATATAAATCCATGTCAATCTTTCTATTGTTTTTAATACATTTACGTCCGTTTATTAAGGGTTTATTGAGTATTTATAAATTGTTTAACTTTTCCGCACATTTTAAAATATTACATTTCATTAATGAATATGTAACTCACAATGAATCTTATTTTTCAAGTGATTCTCAATGGACATTTGAAAATAGTTCGGGTATTCTTTTTCTCCTTAATTTCACCTGTTTTAACCTGATCACTGCCGCAGCTGGCATTGAAGGAGGCGTCATAATCTTTGCATTGACTACCATCGCCGATTACAGCCATGACAGCGATCCACTTGCAGGCGCCAGGCACCTCCAGATATGACGAAACGCTCCGGTTGTATTTTAAACGTCAGAACGATGTGCAAATCACTATACACTCACGACATCTCACGAGTTGGATGAAAAAGAACACGTCTTGATTTTGCGAGAAAGTTAAATTGCGGCTATTATTTACTGAATGTTTCATTTGAGTTTATAGAAAGTGTTTTAACTCATCAGTTAAGTGCCTTGTTTTAGACCACGCTAGTCCAGAGTGGAACTGTCGTGAATTCGAATACAGGACGGACAGTACGTTTCTCTATTTACTTGGTTCTTGTTGTCACATTATGTAGGATGAGATGAGTATCGGAGTGATAACTACCTGCTTGTTCGAAGCTTCCTCCCTCCCCCCCCCCACTTCTGAACCGAGTAAGAGAAATCATTAATCGTAGGGTACGAGCTCTGCTCCGTGGCATTGTGACCCTTCATTGTTACCTCATTCGGCGTAACCAAGTTGCCAATTTTACAGACGGCTATAGGGGTTCCCTTCTCGCAGAGGTTAATTTGCGGAGGGTACTCAATGGGTATCCAGAGATCCTTTAATATGACGAGGTATGTGTGAAAACCCCATCATCGTTGATAGGGATTGAACCTCTTACGAGGTCACAACGCAAACCACTTGCAATTGGGGCATGGTTACCTAAAGATGATTAATATATATAAACAGAAATGGAGACCTGAATTGAGAGAGTTCTCCTGAATTGCACTCTCAGAATTGGATTCCTCAAAAGACTGTTAGGTGTGAAAGCCATATCGTGCAAAAATCAGTAAGAAAACTGTAATTTCAACGAAAATACTGAAATCAATCAAATTAATTACTATAATGTGCCAAAGAAGTTTTCAGTTGGAGTAAGTTTGCTTGTAGAAGTATAGGATATCATAGTCATAACCAGACAACGGCTGTTGCATTTTCTTTATTATGTCACCAAAAACAAAAAATTACAAAATGAAATATATTACCAACAAATATATATTTTTATTTCAATATTGTGGTCATTTCCTGAGATTGTTCCATCAGAAACTATAAAAAGCTTCTCAGAGTAAAATCCGGGCTTCATAAGTAGTTATCCACTGAACACTGACAATGAGCCACTGTCTTCTTTATTCATGAGTGAATTTATTCTTGAATGTATCATGAATGACATGTGATTATTGAGGTAATACGCTATTCAAAAGGACTTATTACCGACAAAGTTAAGCATTAAATAGATAATTCACCCATTATCAACTTGATCACATTCAAAGAATAATGCTACATAGACTCATTTCCTTCTTGACTTACATGAGAAAATGACTTACAAGTGAAACATATATTACAATTGCGGAACTCTGAGGTATGACTTGGGGAAACGATACTATATCAGCTTCGAGAATTCTACCAAATGGAAGACTTTTTCCTATTCTGCTTTATTTAAGAGTGACACGAATTCAATGGTTTTTATTTATTTTCTTTTTTTATTATTATATTTTTGACTTTCATAATATTTTGAGTCGTATTTTTAGAGATTTTTTTATTATTTGAGTTTCACTCTTTCTCCCACCGCAGTAAGCCTTGGTGATCAAATTCGTTTACGAAACCCTCGGGCAAGGGATTTTCACTAGCGTCTCCTCACACACGAGAATTAAATCTCCGTGCATGATTTCGTAACAATTCATAACTAATAAAACATAACGACGAAATCTTTGTAAATTAATTTTTCTTGCTTTTTTAATATTCATATATTTAAATGGCGTTGCTGACTGTTGACCAATCATTATAATAAATTTCTTTAAAACCAAGTTTTCAAACACGTGATGTCGAAAAATCCTTTACACATCAACTTCGAGCCAAATAAAAATTAAAAGTATTAAACACAAGCTTTTATTTAATGTAAATAGATAGCACAAACAGCATTCTCATGATACACCTTCCGTTAGCATACACATTATATCAGGAGCGATCCTAATGATAAGATAAGACGTTCTCCACAAAGTGAAAAGGCGTAGGTAATGCAACCCGTTACACTTAGATTTATCAAGAAGAGAGAAATTGCATTTCATCCTAATTTTTCAACAAAGAATCCCATAAAAAATTGAACCTTATTAATAATTTGCATTTCATGACTGCCACTCATATTGTTACATTGTCTTTGGGTTTATGTATGTGTACAAAATTTCAGTAAATTCTGATAACAGAAGTTAGTTCAAAAGTTAGTGGCAAGATTCTACTGAATTAAGTTACTTAACAGGAGCAGCAAAATAAAATCTCGTGGAAATTAGCATTCACCCTTCTCTGTTCCTATTTAGAGGTAATAGTATTTTCAGAGTTTTTCACATAGTTCTCCTCGGGCTGTTGTGAGTCGGCATGTGAGTTTAACTCTACATCTTGGTGGCACCATGATAGCTATGTTGGTGCGACTGTTCAATCCCGCTAGTCAGTGCTCCACGGACACCTCCGCATTCGTGTTCTTTGTTTCGTGGTGGCGCGCTCTGCCGTATATCAAGCCTTGGCACCTGTTCCTTTCACTTGAGCGTCGTCGCCGGTGCTCGTTGGCTTTCGAAACCAATGGTCTCACGTGGGCGTCAGAACATAACCTGCAGCAGCGGCAAGAGGATGTTAATATGCATCGAACCCCGTGTCACTCGGTGGCTCCCTCCACAAGGAGAATCGGCAGCGAGGATTAATTTCCAAACTGATGGGCAGAGTGAAGGGTACGATCGACCGATAACCTTGTGTCAAAGTTGCTTTCAGAAGGTTAACTGCCGACAGCCACGAATGTTCTGATGGCGAACGATCTAAAGTTCCAGCAGTGCTTACGGGGGTGGCGCAGGAAACACGTAATAAGTGTCAGTAGTTTCAAAATTATCACAAAAACCGAAATCCATATATTTTTAATTAAAATGGATGATTTTGTTCCTGGTACAATGAAAGGATAAGAAACATTAAGAAAAAAAAACAAAGATATCGCAATTGAAGTACAATGGAGATTAACTCCATTTACCCACAGATCGGTAAAGATCATCTTAAGTGTTATTCAAATCCTGTGATACGTATCTTGTGAACAAATTGTTTAAACTTCTTAATAAAAAATTTCAAAAAAAGAATACGGTGTTTCCCACAACAATAGAAGCAACTGTTTAATTTTGGTCACTAAATTAATGTCCACGTGAAAACACCTCGAGAAGACGAGCAGAAGATGAACAATTGTTTGTAAATTGTATTATTATTTGATGTGGGGTGTAATATTTATAATAAGAAACTATATACCTTGAATTACATACGTCGGTTCAATCTGGAAGGATGTGGTAAAAATATAGGGAATACTGATGAGCGTGAAGCTGTCACTGGAAAATCATCCATTGAATGGGCCCACATTACTGTTAATAATAGCGATGAAACTACTATTGTTGCATCAGTAGCATTTTAGGTCAAATGTAGAAAAAAAGTACCTAAAAATTTACGAAATATATGTGGTGGACAGAGGGTGTAAAAAGTATTTGATTCTCAAATAAATAAAATGTTAACGATGACGGAAGAAGGAAAGGAAACATTGACATATTATTCATGATGACTTTATCTATTGTAAAGAAATTATAGTTATGCTGAAATATAAAATAGACAATTCATCCTCTCAAAATGGATGGTTGAAGCGTGTGTGAATACATGTTAAATGTACGCTATGGTATCCAAATTAAAAATGTTAAGCAGACTGTACTCGAATCGCAAGTGTGAAAAAGAGGAAAAAATTGGTGAAAACATGAGTACGCTGGAAATACGAAATGCTGAAATATAATTTCTAGCAAACGCACGTTTTCAAGATGAACAAGTATAATAAATTTAATTTGAACGCAGTCCAAGTGTAGATATTATATAGAATGCTTTCCATGAATTTCTTCTTACGGTAAGAATAGTCAACAAGTCTGATATTTCAATCTGTTCGATGTAAGAACAGCAACAACTACTATAATGTACAGTAATTTTAGAAGTCAATGTTTCCAAACTGATACTTTCGACTCAGTAAGAGATTTCGGAAGACGATAAGGCCAAGCGTTTTTCAATTTGGTAAAGAACTTTTGCTCGTAGTCACTAAAATCTTAACTGCAGAGTATAATTCGCTTGAAATAGTTTCTTGGTTCTTTCGCTTTAATTTTCCTTACGATGTGTACTGGATGTAGGTTGCATCGGCGTAGCGTGTAATCAAATGCAATATTTCTGCACACCTCCAATTTATACTTTCCGTTCTCATTGAGGCGTGTAATGCACTAGCTACGCTATACAGTTAGTATTAAGCAAGTTCTATCCAGGCTAAATTTTCCAACACTTACCGCTTCTTTTCTTCGGCCCTTTTTATCGAGACTCTGGTTAGAAACAATTCAGGCACATAGCGGGGTGGAAGCTACGGGGCTCCGGGTCCTTTCCGAATTTTTTAAATATATTGTAAAGAATGCACTTCATCTGCGTAAAACAAACTTACCATTTGTTCATTAATCAATGACGTGAATTAAACAACAGAAATTTAAAAAGAACAAATAACTTCAATACTAGCATCAATTAATTTTTGGTGAGACGTCTGGACGCCCACCAAAATAAATTTATGGCGAGGGGCCTGGAACAAATGTGAGATAAAACATGTTTTTAAATATATTCTACAGATCCTAGATGAATAATGTAAACGCAACTAAGAAAAAAGATTATAATACATATATTGCCAACAGCAACAAAATAATTAGTTATGCGTTATTGTTACTTAAATATAAAACCCGGTTGTGAAACCAAAACAACTTTAGCCTTGACGATTCTTCATTTGATGTGGAAGTAAGTGTTAGTATATTCAGTGTCTTATTATGTCAAGTTTAGAAAAACTACTAGCTCTGATATGTATTTTACATTTCTGTTTGCACTCGTATATACCCTGTCTACAACTGTGTCAATCCAGGGTTCTTCCAGATGTCTCCCTCCTCCGTGCTTGCGATGTTACGCGCCCGTTTCATGGTCCGAAGTTGTTTACCGCGTTCTGAGTGCATCTCGACCACCACCTGTTTTCCAACAAGTGTTGGAACATCCTTCTATGAGTTATCCTCACATTCCTTGGGAACGTTGTGTTGTTGTGTTGTCTCCGCATCGTCCGAAAGGGTCACCGGGTCACCGTCGATGCTTCGGCGCCACCACGGTGATGTCACCACGCTTTCTCCGCCGCTACTTTCAAAGGTCGCGCGACGTCCCTCGGGAATCACAGTCTCAAGGCCCATCTCTTCAACATGAATTTATAATTCGAATAGCTGGAGAAGGAGAGGGAACTACTGGGACCGTCCCACAAGGAAGTCCCTTCGGTAAATTGTCTTGAAAAGGATGATGCGCCGTATATGTATTCCTGACTTGCAAACATCGACTATGCTCACATCTTCCCTCAGCTAACCTAAATCCAGATGTCATAGAAGGGCTCACGCGCTTATGGGAAATAGGACTATTTCCATTTCTTAGCCATCGCGTACGAGTTCTGAACATTGATATATCGTAATATATTTTACAAAGCAGTCAAATGTGGTGACATGTAGATAAGTGCACAGCGGAATAACCGCAGATAGACGGTTCCGCGGTATGTAATACATCTTTGCAACCCAATAATTTCTTAAGAAGCGAATGTTTTTGGTTTAGAGCGAAACACTGGAGGCCAGCTCATTTACGGAGGTCAGCTCAGGGACTGTCTCGTGGGATGGTATATGTACAAGCGGTTAACCCAGTTCGTATGGAGGAGAACATTGATTTTAACCTGGTTGTAGAGTGGTATTTACAAGTGCAGTACAATCATTTTGAATCTGTATTTGTTTATAATTGTGAACACATATCTCTATATCTGGATGGTATATTAGTTGATCTATCTCCAATACTGTTTATTTGGCTCAATTCTCTTGGCATTTCAATCATGTAAATATCAGGTGTGTGTTGCACATCAAGGCAGTGTGCCGATTGTACATACCTGTGTTCCTGAAGGTAGTTCAACGAATATTCAGGCGCATTAATTTTCAAAGCGGATCTCTTGTGGAATATTTTCATATAAAAATGAAAAATTCATTAATTATTAATTACTATACGGTAGTGTAAATTATTATATTTCACTCATATAGTTGAGTTATTTGTAATTGAATATTTAAAGTCGGATAGATAATAGAAGAAAATACATCAATAGCTCTTAATTTCACGATTGAAAATTATGAGATTATTCAGTTAATTTTTTGAAAATAATAATTCCATGGCGTTAGAAGTTTTTTTCTTTCAGGGAAGGTACGTTAATTCATTTATTAATATTTATTGACTTTATAGTGTTCAAAAATATTTTATATCCCTTCCCTCTATCTTTAATTTGCTTTGCAATTGTCATTTCTCCGAAGAGTTGTTGATTAACAAACGCATTAGTGTTTGCGTAACTGCATCTAGAGACAGTACGCGCGAAAAAAGATTTGTACGAGTCGTGGTATTAACATTACATAAGGCTCGGCAAATGCCTGTAATAAAATCCTGGTTGGGTACGCTACATGCGCACAAAGCAGCTGCTACTCCCAGAGAGAAAATGACATATGACGTGGTAATATGTTCTTCAACCTTTTCACTTCTAGGTAAATGCGCAAAAGCATTATTGTTTGAATGCAAATATCCATCTCTTCCTAACATGAGAGACACTAGGAATTTTCTTCCTCCTCATACCTCAACGCTCAGACCACAACATCCCAAGCCTTCTTAGACTACTCAAAAATGAGAACAGAACCTATCACGAGGGTCAAACCGACCCGATTGTGATGCTGCATATGTATCCTCCTCCTTATTCAGAGATCACGGAGCTCTGCCTTCTGCGATTCATAGAGGAACTGTTCAGTTCCCTTCCCAGGTATCAATCGTCCTTTTTTAATCTAATATTTAGCAAAAAAGCTTACCTAAATTATGTTAATTATTACTTTACATACCTGGCCGTTTAGTGTATCCCACAATGATTCATTCATGAAATATTTCGGCGGGAATAATGGATCGAAAACATTGCGGAACGTTCCAAGAAAAAAAAATTCTTAAGATTCTACGGCTGCTTTTGTTATTGTGCCTACAGATAGATTGAAGGTATGCGATCATCCGTAAACACTTCTGACGTAAAGACTACGTCTTTCTGTTAATGACAAAGCATCCGGAAAAACTGATATTCGACGAAATTTAAAGATTTTTATTAGCGTGTGAACAAAAATGTAGGTATTAAGACTTCTCTTGAGGAATGAGTGCATTTTCCTCTACTCCTCTCGTTCACTAACCTATTCAATCCTAATTAATTTTCATATATCTTCTGTTATAAAACATTACTCATGAGTTGTTGCTGAATTATTGTTAAAATAAATTATAACATTACTACTTTTCATGTTGAGGAGTAATATTTTCTATTCAGGATTTATGAATTTCTAAAATCCCAGTCTAGATTCATAAATTTTATTGCTGTCTTCGTAGCAAAATATAATTAGAGGAATAAAACTGCTAACACAAAAGCTTGAACAATTTGATAAAATTGAAATGCCCCTAAATATAAATATCAATTAAAAGTTACACATGGTGCGGCTAGTAATTGGAAAGTTTCTATCGAATTAATTACAAATTTTGTTTTTCATAGTTCTACGGATAGACATTACTCGCTAATTATCTCGCATTTGGTACAAAATCTGTTAAAACGAAAATATGTTGTTTTTTTTGCAAGACGTATCAAAATATCAGATGAGTAAATTGTCTAGACACGTAAATTGTATTGATGTAGCATTGAGCACTTATACGTAAAAAGAGGAAATTCACAGTTAATAAAAATCTTTAAACTTCGTCGAATAACAGTTTTTCAGGAGTTGTGGCGTACTTTCCCTAATCTCTGAGTCAAGTGCAAAGTTCATATGTAAAAAAGTCGATTAAATTTCCTGAAAACTAGAAGATTTGGCATTGATATGTTAAGGAAATAGGAGTCATGGCGAATTTAGGCGAGATTTCGGGGATTGAATCACTTCACATAATGTATCTATTCCCAAAATCTAATATAAAGTAGTTTTCTCCTTCATGGTGACTTCGTGGACTATGAAATACATATTTAACTCAATGAATTCATAAATGTCAAAATAATACGACGTCCATATAGTTATTATTTTCCTTTTGAATTTAGACATATGGGTTTAATATTAAATTAGTATCATACGAGTCAATTTTAGGAATGTAAAAATTCAATTATAAATATTCATGAATCACACATAATTATGCGAGTATATCTTCGTATGAAAAGTGTGTAATGTGAATAAAAAGTTAGTTTGTAATTTATATTATTTAATAAAATTGGTCCGTTGCAAGATAATGATTAATAATTATAGTGAATTAATTTATTGTAACTGTTTAAACCTATCAAAATCTTTGAATAAATCAGAGTCGGAAATTTTTTTAAACAGCGCTGAAGACTTATAATTCTGATAATTCTAAGAAATTTATTGCAGAACTACTTTATTTGTGTGTATATTTCTCCCGTTTACCTTCACGTGGAGAAGATATGTGATGTATTTCGGCCATATGAAAATGGCGGCGAGACGGGAATCTAACCCGGGACTTCTTTGATCACAGTGGTATCAATCACGACACCACACGTTCGCCATCCACAACTGTACACAATTTCCACCCAGGCCTAACCCCGGATGACCTGAGACACATCCCCATACAAGAGATACATGAACCCAGGCGGCACACTATACTATAAGCGCGGAAGTACCGTTTTCACGCGTACCTACGTGTGAAGGTTGGTTGTGCATATATTTCTTCCGTTATTTCTGGCGAGGTACGTAATATTGAAAAAGAAAAATAGTTTAAAGTATGTCTCTTGAAAGAACTCACTAGCTCGTGTATGACTCTTTAATATCCTCCAGCAAAACAAAGGTCATGTCGTTCGATCTCTCGGTGTTCCGCAACGAGCGATTGGCGAATGATCGGTCGCGCGCGTGACGAAGCTTACGACGCGATGGTTTTCGTGACTAGCTGAAAGCACGCCCTCGCCCTTCATTGTCTTTGCAATTCGCTATTATCTTCAGAGGCGCCCGACACGCCACCTTCATCTGTTCTCTTCCTCGTTACAACAACACGGCTAATTACCAAGATCTCTTGAATTGTAATTCAAAAATAGAACATCTACACTCTGAGTCAAGATAATTGTAACTTGAATATATGCGTTAATGTAGGTTTAATGTTTTTGATGGTAAAATAATATTAAATCAATGAGCTTAACAACCACTAAACCAGAATAGTCTCGAACTCATACCACATTTTTTAAATTTAAAATAATGGTTAATAAGTTCCAAAATATTACACACTTTCAACGTGTTTGAGAGAAAATTACCCACGTTAACGATTCTAAAAACAATTTAAGTAATAGCGAAATTCTTCAAATGCATTGTATCAATTTGAAACGTATAATTAATTATTTGAAGTTTTTAATACTCCATGCTTCATGAATTGCTGTTTTAATGATTATTTTTAATATAAAAAGAATTGATATTGTTGAAAGTTTCAGAAATTGTTATGTGCTTGACAAGCGCCAAGCACACTTATACTACATTAAGGTGGCACAATAAAAAAATTAATTTATCTGTTGTTAGTGCAGCATTTCACTGAAAAACGGCACAACTCTTTGACTCCTTCTGCGTCCAAGTATGCAAAATTATCACTTTGCCTTGCAACGGTTGCCAGGAGCAGGGTTGTTAGCACTTAATTCCAGAATGAAATTGTGTACAGTAATGAAATTCTTTATCTATAACAAAATAAAAGAAACCTTAACTATATATATAAAAAAAAAGTGTATTTCTGGTCCACAGAATTTTTTCTGTTTTTGTTTGCACTTTTTTGCTTGTATTCGTAGTAATATAATTGTTTTCTTACGAATATTTCAAATGTTTTAAAGAGTTACACACCATCGAACTCAATTTGGGAATGGACTAACTTTGTACCATGTCGAAAAGTGTCAATATTTTCGACGATTCTCTATCCTCCGATTGAAGCAAATGTGATTTTAAACTTAAGCCTTATATTTACTCCAGCAGGAATATAATTGATGTGTATGATTATTGGCTTCATCTAAACTGTACTACATATTGAGATAATGATTTGAATTCCAAAATATCTATTATATTACATGAAATATTATCTACGATATCTCTTCATATCCATCTGACATGTTTTGCGTTAGAACAATTCCGCTAACAAAACTTGCTTAAAACGGTGACCTTCAAACATCTCACTATGGGACTGCATTTCACGAAGAACAATTTCAGCAACTTTTTCACATTAATAACAATGTGAACACAACAGCATTAATTCACAATGTGGAAGTTTCAACTGCAAAGAGACATCGGAAAACTCGACGTAAAGACCTCGTGACTTCGCTTCAGTGGGAGCACGCGTAGCCGGTCCATCCTGCCCGGGGCTCCTGGCCCACGCTGGCTGGCTCCAGAGCACGCAACCTGACGCAACACGCACGTGTCACTTACGGACCTAAATGGAGCGCATGGGCGTTACACAAGACGGCCGTCGTGCAATCTGTTCGATCCAATCACATTCCTGCCACGCGGAAATTATTCAAAGAACTCTGAAATTTGTATTGTGTTTTTGCAATATCCCTGTCGAAACCTGTTTTTAATTTCTTTTTCCCGTTTTTCATTATAACAAGCAACTTATCGTCAATGATATATTTTGCGATAACGGCGCTTAATTTATGTTACTAGGTGATTATTTACAACATTGTACACAAATATAGAATTCTACTTTTTTTTCATTTTTGTCTGGTGATGTAGGGTGATGTATGTGGAATAACTTTAATGGAAAAATTGCAAATCTATTTAAACTTAAAGGGAAAAAATCAAGTGTATAAGAAGAAGAAAAAGAAGAAATGATACTTTTCATATGACGAAATAATATTCGTAGGTTTTAACACAACAATGCATAATAGTTCTATCTTCTTTCAAACTGAGTGTTGAATTACTTAGTAACACAACATATATTTTAAGTTTTTAATTAAAATTTTAAGCGTAAATCAATATTTATGTGACAGTAAATTTATATTTACTTAAATTCATTAAAAATTTAAACGAGTTTTCGATTCCATGAAAAACAAGCATTTATGACTTGTGTCATAATAATATTAAACGTAACAAACAAGTACATTCATATTGGACAACAAATACATTGATACAAATAAGTAACACAAACACAGTAAATACTTGTACAATTTGTGTCAGGCGCGATCTAAGAGGAAAGTAAAATCATACTGTCTTGTGTTGAATTCTATGTGACGTGTATCGATTAAAGATATTAATTATCGAAGTTAATCAATGTTAATTATCGATGTATCATTAACATCGACAAGTTATCAACAAATTTATTTCCATCTGAAGGATATAATTTATAAAAAATGTATTTAATGAGCCAGAGAGTTTAGGATCAACATTCATAAAAATATAGCTCACTCTTAAAGTTCGAAAGAAACAGTAAATTAAACTTAGAAGAAACAAAACTAATTCTTTCATGTGCCTGATCAGACTATTCGGTTTATTTTACAAGAATACTCATTAAAATATATTCAATTAAGAATTAATTCGTTCGTCGAGTTCGTCAAATCATGGATCAAATTTGGTATCAGTCAAGAATCACGTGAAGTATCAAAAAAGTTGTACAATTACAGAGTTGAAAATATTTTACAAAATATTTCTGATCTCAATATTCGAAGTGACAATACACTCCACATGAGCACTCTTCTGTTACCATACAATAACCTCTTATTGTCATGTTCACAACAAAGTGTTGTGCCTGAGAGAGGCTTATTTTGGAAATAATAAATGCATGAAGCAGTAACTTAAGATATAGTAGGGGTTCGTCGTTACCTTATTCATTGAAGTCTCCGGTTTTAAACAAACTTTTAAACTTAATTCAAAATTATAATACAGGATTCAAAAGTAAATTTGTAACGATAAATTAAGTTTTGCTTCAGTATGACGTGAGAGGTAATAATATTGAAAACAGATAATTTTTAAATAAAGTATACTGCTACTTTTGTACCAACAGTTACTCTTATTTTGACGGAGTCAAAGGGATCTCTAGATCACTTCTTTTTGAAGAGGATATTTTTACGGCAAGCCCACGGAAGTATGTTTAATTATCGCTCAGCACACAGGAAATGTGTTAAGAAACGAAAAAGTGGACATTTTATTGGGTATCAAGTGATGATGCCTTGCATCACGATGTTCAAAATGGATTCGCTCTCCTAGTAATGTTCCATACAGATTTGAGCCATAAGTTCTCCCAGTGTTTATTAAATTTGAAAGTAATATCCAAGTTTTTTTTTGTGGTTAAGCATCCTTAAGCCGTCCTCTTCAGCCGCAGATGATCGGATTAGCTTTAGACCTGCTTATACAATTCTTCGATAGAATTGCACGGACAGTTTATTACACTTTCACATTATTTTATGAAGAGCAGAGGTCAATTTTGGCTTTTGAATATTATGAATTTCTTCATTTCCAAGGATTATCCTGATTATAACTTACTTGGTTACTTACCTCGAAAATGTGCAAAATAAATGTTACCTCAGTCAAGCCAGAAATCTAAATCAACTAACACGGTTCTTAACACTTTATATTGTCGTAGAGGATCTTACAAAATAAATGGATCACATAAATCTGCCCAGTGAATGTGATCAATAGATGAGAAATGATTGATACCGTTCAACACAAGTCGCTATCGCTGTCGATGAGAAAGGCAAATAGTGGTGACACTGCGGCCGCGACCAAGAAGCCAGCAACCACATGCGTCTGGGCGTGCGCGGAAGCCACTGCGCTGCCCTGTCTGGCCTTGACCTACTGCAGAGAAAGTGCAAGCCCCGGGCGTTGGCGTTCCCAACTGACGCGGCACCACCCCCACCCTTACCATCACTGTGGTCGTGCCTCTCACTCCAGCCAACAGCTGCTTGATATCCTCCCTCTAAGCAGCTTCAACTGTCTCAAAGTGGAAATATACGCTGTGTTTGCAAAGGAATCGATACGGCAAATTTGGCTGAAGCAGTTGCTCTATGCAGGTTAAATACTCAAGAAAGCACTTAATATGTATTAGTATCTCTAAACCATGCTTAAATATTGACTTATTTTCATAATTGATCAATATAACGACCCATAAAGTAGACTTGTTTACACAATAATTTCACAAACACGTTCCAATCTGTGCTCAGATCTTCTTCGGTGTTCATCATGATTAAACAAGAAATTTATGCATGAAATTATAAAAAAACTATGCATCAACGAACATAAACATAAAAAAGCAGAAACATAGATGTGTATCAGAATTGAAGATAAATATTTGTATCAAATCGTAAATTTAATGTATCGTTTCTTTTATGCAACGATAAAAATAAGTTTCTTCCTTATTTAGGATTGTGTTACTCCACTCTGTTATGTAGGTATTGTCTAAACAATGTGAAGTTACCACTCGATGCTGATAAATAGAAAATTTCTAGCGTTATTTAACGCGAGTTTCTGACCAGCGCTTACTCTGTCAAATGACGAAGCATTGCAATCTTTACGGTTTATTTTCTAAACGACATTGTATGTTAATATTGAATATAATATATATCTCACTTTGATGACCAGTGAATTTAAATTATCCGAAAACTTGTAAATTAGTTTTAAATTTCGGAAATGTATGGGATTTTTAGAATATTTCCTTATACTTCAATATATTCTCTCTCATAATGAGTCTTCATCGATGTGTCGCAGACTGCTGCTGGCCGCGTACGTGGTCGCCGCCACCGCCGCGCCGCGGCCCGCCCCCATCCCCGTAGCCGCCGCTGCAGCTGACGACGAGTACGAATACGAGGACGAAGAGGAGTCGGCAGCGGCCCCGCCACCGCCTCCGCCTCCACCATCGCCGTTGGCCGCCGCCCGCGGTCGCGCTAACCCGCTGCTGGGGGCTCGAGGCGTCGCCGCTGCGCGCTCTCCCGTCGCCCGCATCGGAGGCCGCGCGCTGCCCGGAGCCGCAGCCACAAACGCTGCCGCCCCCGCCCCCGCAAAGACCACACATGCTCCTCCTCCACCCGCGGAACCTGCCGCTGATGAAGCGGTGAGTTTCCCGATTAATTCACCGGCGATTTCCATCGAAGCAGAGGCGTATTGAAGAAATAGACAAGTGGATTGTAACAAAAAACTTCCATTATTTGTAGTCCTATTGAATTATATAAAAATTCCACGTTTTAGAGGCTATTATTATAATACCATTTACGAGGCTTGTAGAAAATAAGACTTCTCAATATTTTAAGCATTTCACGGAGGCAAGTGTGTGTTTCTACAGCAATACTGCTATAAAAGTAATAATTAAGAAAGAATTTCCTTTACAATTCAATACATCTCAGCTATATCCTTTGTGTGGCTAATACTTTCTCCAATTAGTATTTTTTCATGGCACTGCATGGCTTGACTTGAGGAGTTTCCAATCAATATAATAATTTTCGTATAATTCTCGTGTTTTCAAAGAAATAACAATTGTCACGTACGACTGTGGTGTGTGTATGTATATATATATATATTCTCTCTTTCTCTCTCTTCTCCCCTATTCCCTCTTCCCTCACCTCCACCACCCCTCCCNTTGGAATCACAAAAAGTGCCGTATCCTTAAGACATGCTAATTAGATACACTAAATACACTCTCACCCAATGTATATACACAGTTATCTTCGACACAAATACCTGGTCCTAAAAATATCAATTGTTGTACATCATACAGAATATAAAAATCGGAAATAAAATTAATTGGAAGCCTAAGTTTCTATATTTAAAAAACATTTCTATATAAAAATTGAGTTTTTATCGCATTAAATTTTATAAAAAAAACTTATGTCTCTTCACATCTTGTATTACTTAAAATGTAATTCACCAAATTAATTTAACACACACTTGACATACATATACGTATTGATAAAATTCTTCAATAAATCGTCATCAAAGAAATCATTTCAAAACCAAATTAGTAAAGGAAAACATTATTTCATAAGCGTAATTTCCCCTTAAAAACACATTCACGCTATGTTAATGGGTTGCAAAACTCACAAGACACATTTATGAAATAAGTTTTAATTCATCGAATAAAAATTCACAATATCCATACATGTATGAAAACATGTATAACACACATGTATGAACAATTACTGTTAATTTCCTGATGTTTTTCAAAATGAGTTTACTAAAAGAGAGATTAAGATGATATTCATTAAATATTTAAGATGTCTCCCAACACCCGCTCAACACCTGCACTTCAGAGCTTTAATTCTTCTAATAGTTCATGTGGGGTTGGGATATCCATTACCATCGTTATTTAAGATTCCAGATTAATTAAGTAACTGGCCTTTTCGAGGAATTGAAAGAGCAAATCATATCCACTTTTTATAAATACTCATCTCAAAATCTTCTTAAATAGAAATAAGTAAAAGTTTCAGTTTTTACGAATTATTACGAATAAATGAAATCCGACATGTAGAGAAAACAATCGATTTTTTTTCGATCGCACCTGGAAAATTATTTTTGGATTCTGTAAGATTTTTTCCAAACAGCACACATTTCGTTAAACTTTTGCCAGTAAAGCTAACAGATTATTTTTAGGAGAGTAACCAGACTCTGCTAGAATAGCAAATGATATTAATACTTACACAGATATATAGACTCATTAATACCTAAAGGGATTTGATTTCAAATTTTCGCTCCCTTTTCAACAAAAATGCCTATCAAAGTGCTGCATAAAATAAGTGCCCAAAGGTACAGGTGCACGAAGTACTACGTCGTTGACATCAAAACAATATTTTTCTTTTCGTCAATTATTTCATTCTCAATCATAACCTTTATACTAAAAACCACACACACAATTGTAAAAATAATACGAAGTGTCAATCATCCGCTCTGTTAAAAACTGGCAGGGTGACTTGAAGTGACATTGAAGATCTTCAATGCCAAGATGAAGTAAATATATCCCAATCCAGACATTTTTCTCTTCAATTTTTGACACATATTTTTACCTTTATTACGTCACTAACCCCCACACTTTTCGTAATTTTTTGCTTCCGAGTGTATCACTCATAAGTGAGGACAATACATGGAAACCGACCGCGGAAGCCTATCGTTGTCTTCATTTAACGGACGAGTCAAAGCAAGGAATACGAAACTATAAGCAAGACTCTGCTTTGTCTCTGCGGACAGAGAAACAATAAGATGACCTAGATAGTAGAAGAGCGTTTGCCTCCCCGTGGCGGAGACAGAAACATTCGTCTAGGCAATTGCCATGTGACGCTATACAGAAAAGGTAGAAATAGCATTGCGATCCTAGTACTCATGTCCATCGTACGCAAAATTGCCGAGTCAAATAAGTGTCTCCATCATCTATTCCATTCGCTGGTAATGTGAAATGAAAATCTATTCACACTACAAATCGGATGTCGTAACTTGATAGTTCTTACGAAGGGATGAGGGCAATTCGATATTCGGTTCGTCGCGTGTTCGGTGGGTTGCCTATTCACATCTGTGAGCTTTGTGCGACTTGACCCTCGCCCAATTTTTTTCTGAAATATAACTGAATTCAAAAGTTTTGGGCGTATCAAAAATACCCTTGTTCTTTATTTTATTGTTTTTTCATGAAGCAGTAGCATTTATCATAGTTACATATTTAACAATAATTGGTGAACGTGTGACATGAGCCGATTTATCATTATCGTTAACATTTTTGTTTCTGCAGGAGGACGATGGTGCTGAAGGAGCGGAAGGAGAAGAAGAGGCAGCGACGACGACGGAGGCGCCCAAGAAGAATTTCGCCCGCGGAGGGGTAAGACCTTTTCGCTCCAACGAAGATCTTCTGAATGCACTCAAGCGCAGGAGACAACAGGTAAGAATGCTTTCCATACAAGCCTTCTCATCAAACCTTTTCACTCAATTCAAGAAACTAAAAATAGGGATAAAAATGTTTACGGACATTGTTATCGTTTTTTTTAAATTAACGTTTAAAAAAAGGATTTTCATCCTTTGAATCACGTCATAGACACTTTTGACACCTGGGAAAATATCTCAATGTTTTCCATCCATTCTTTAACCTGTCTTTACTTTCCTCGTGTTCTCTCGCAAATCGTTTTGGTGGCAATTAAGGAGCATCATTTTTTACATCACACTGAAAATTGTCATCAACTCTGTCCGAATCGGAATCCGATGATATATCTCCTATATTTTTTGGTATAACAGGAACAGGAATTCTAAGGTGTAGAAAGTCACAAAGCCAATTGAAAATTTGGATACGAAATAATCTTATTTTTAGAATGATAGCCAGTGACATCACGAGTAAAAATAATAATCATGTCATGTTTCCTAATTCGGAATGTGACGAAACCCGCCACGCTCACAAATGCGAGGGGGTTGCCTATTGGAACGTGCAGAGCAACACGAGCGATAATTCGAAACAATTTCGGTGAGAGTGTAGCCCACACTAATGGCAAGAGAAACCTGTACGTCGATCACAGTAAGGTTCTCTCCCTACAGGGTCAAAGTCGCAATGCTACCATTCAACAGGCAAACACATTTGAACTTAAGGGTGCTAGATGGCACTTTTCTCTTTTTTATGAAAAAGCGGAAAACTAATGAAGCGACTAACTTGAACTCCTGCTAACACACCAAGCGATATCTTATTCACGTAAATTATTTTCTCGCAGTCACTCAGGAATGTATTAAGAGGGGTGGGTGAACAACCCCTCATTAAGGGTAGTTAGATGATGGGACTTAAATTTTTCATACAAATGTACTGCTTATGTCTAATGGCACTAAATTCAATGCTTTTTATCGCGAATCAATCGATTTAAACGTGAGGAAACTCCAATTTTCGAAAAGGGGTGAAATGTAGAAGGGAGTGGCTCACAGATGGTTTCTTCCATTGATGAAAAAACATGTTAACTATGTTCCTTGGACAAGCACTGAGTAGTTTTGGAACAACTGAGCAGTTTTGGAACGCCGTTTTCAGAGGGAGTAAGAAGATAGGGGGTGAGGATGTGTCAACAGATGTGGGTGTTTTTTTAATCTCAGTTACTGGAGTGCACATTATTGAGTCTGTAAAACGTTTGACTAGCTCTTCCCGACATTTTTGCTCGATTTTCTCGAAAATTGCACAGACAGCTTCCAATGAGGAAGTGTCTCGAAAAAAAGTCATAGAAGCATCCTCTGCCCAAATATCACGTTCTAAAATTCTAAAACATAGAAGTTACGGAGCGATGAATTTGCTGCGCCGGCAGTGTATGTGTTGGTAGTTGGAGATAACGTGTGATTGTGTAAACTCTACTACGCCCTGATGAAGGTAACGTTCGTTACCGAAATGTTGACAAAGAATTTCTCCAAACCGCGAGAGTTTTGTGTTGCAAGTACAATTGATAAAGAAAAACTCAAAACCAAAAGGAACAACGCTTGAAAGAAAACTCGAATTCTCTGATTGTGAGATGTCGTTACGCGGGTTATATTGCTTGATTCAAGGACACTTTTGAACTTTTGTGTTAACAAAAGAAATTCGTCTTAAAATGTTATTTTATAGACTGCATTAAAATGTGTTCAGTGTTCTTTTATCATGATAGTCTATTCTATTTTTAATTTTACAATACCTGCAACCATTTCAGATTGTTAAAATTAGGTTCATACGTTCGTATGAGTTTAAACATGCGGGAAACAATAATTCGTGACCCAGAACTTTCTTATCCATTACAGACATTATTTCTACAAACTGTACAGAACAACTTTCTTCTGTATTCCCTCTCTCCTGTGTTCATTTATTCCTCAAATTTGTCACGTAAATATTTACACTTTACGGAAAAAATGGAACACTTCCACAACATGTATTTAGGTTTGACACATTTTTTTAAACATTTTTATAACGTATTCCAGTATGACTAGTTGCAGTTCAAAAGTTTTACAATTACATATCACCGCAGAAAATTGTTCGGGTATGCGGTCGCCGGGTCCCTGGTTGTCCGAAGTCGGTTCTGTTGTGAAGACCGCAGCACTACTCACAAATACTCCCATCCCTCCCATACTTTATATCATTTTCATTTCAATTTTTTTTTCATATATGGTGGGCTCCTAGAATGCAGTCTTTTTCAGCTTATCCTTAAATCCGGCGTACTTTGTACAACTTCCACTGTCCTTGTATATTATACGGAGGCGGTTTTAGGGGAGGTCTTTAGGACTACAGCCCTCCTGTCAAGGTACATTTCCCTTTCAATTATAATATCACGGAAATATCAATATCTAACACAAACATAATAATAGAATAACGCTAATGTGCGAGTTAGTTGCTGGGTTCAATGATCTTCCCACTTCTGCCGCTTGATAGCAGCATGTCCTTTGTTCCTTCCCTACCACGGTATACCAGGACAACTTGCGTCGTGACCTACATGTAGGTCTCTAGCGTCAGTAAATAGTACAGTACTCAGGATTCCGTTTCCTCCCCTGTGTGAGTACTTCTCCGGACTACAGCGTAAGCACTCCACGCGGTCTTCTGTAAACAGTTTAAGCGATTGTAGATGTTCACTTCTACAATACCTTGAAGAGACGGGCGAATAAAAAAGTGCGTGCACTTTAAGTCTACATTATGTAAGATAAATGATTTTTGTCTATTTGACATTTTTATGACGTTATAATGAATACTGAGGGAGGGTATATTATGAACTGGATGGCGTTATAGTAAATAGGACAAAACATTTACATTATTGTACAATGTACATGCAACCCCCCTCTTCACTAAGTGCATGAGCCACCACTGATTATTTGTCTGCGTTTTCTTTAAGTTGACAATGAAACATCAAAGAATGCGATGTACAAAAATATACAATAAATCTTCTTCCAACTGTCTCAAAAATGCTCTATCTATCTGCATTATCTATCTATATCTATCATGCATTATGTTTCAGTCCGGAAGTAGCAACCATCAACATAGCAGCGCAACATCCGCTTCCGCGGAACCAGAGGAGCGTTCGACGCCAGCTCCCAAAACGAGTAATGGAAGACGCAATGGTTTCTCCCGAAGCAACGGCGCCAGCGCACGTGCGGCTGCGGGTTCGTCGTCCGACGCCGTCACGGCGGCCGCTCCTTCTTCACCTGCACGCCGCTTCTCCAGCCGCGGGTCCAAAGCCCTCGCCCCTGCGCCCGCACCCGCCTCCGAGGAAGAGGAGTCCGCCCCCGCACCCACACGCAAGAGCTTCCGCGGACGCAGCGGCTGAACACGTCTGCCTGAATGGAACACGTCGTCTGCTTTACCTAGCGCTGATGTCCGCCACCTTCTCCATCACTGTCTGCCATCTTGTTTTCAAACGCTCCCCATCTTTTCTGATTCATAACGGTTTAGGGTTGAAAATGATGCGCGTAAGCTCTCCAACTTCATAGACTAAGAGGTATATGAAGATAATTTTCGTACAAGAGTAGTCCTTGATGTTTCCTATTGTGGTCTTAGCTGTCGCCAAATGGTTCTATCTCATTTCTCCACTTTCCCTCAAATAAACTTCTTTTGTATCACAATAAATTTGTAATGCCTTCCTTTGTTTCATACACTTTCCTATAATCTTAGTGGTTTTGACATACAGTAACCGTTAACTGCATAGTTTTAGCTGTTGAAAGTAGGATTTCCGAAAAATACACCGCTCCCCATTTAGCCTCTTACTAGTTTGTGAAATTAGGAACTTCCTAATCTTGAACCCTCCAGTCTAAACTAATCACACAAAAATTGTATTAGAACTTGCTAGAAAATATTTTAAAGTTACTATAATAGTTTTACAAGGAGGAGAATACATTACTGAAACAACATACATTAACTTATAAGATGTACCTGAACTAAGGAAAGCTAAAGATACTGGTATGGGTATATTTTCGTACGAGTACACAGGCGGAATGGAAAAGTTTCAGATTAATCTGCAATACTCTCCTACAATATACTGAGAATTAGAAACAACGATAGGAGTATTTTGATACAAAAAAAGCATGAAGTCCAAACACGTCTTGAAATGGAACTTCCAGTGCTGTATCAATTCTGTGGTAATTTTCTTATTACGTCGCTAACACGCCATAATGAGTAAATTTCTGTTTTAGTGTTTGGCTAAATTTTTCCTTTACTTTTATGTTTCGTCGGCTCTCCTCCCTTTCTTTCGTTAGTTTTGAAACTAAGTTTTTTAAGTTTTTATGCTTACATAATTCTTTGAAGAATTTGGGAAATGTTGAAATTTTCTGCAATTTTCTATGTCTTTTATTACTTTCATTTCCATTACCTATTGTAATGTCTTTGACGAATCTCCATTGTTTCTCGTTTCCTAAATATTATCTTCGTACTTGTCTCTTGATTTGTATTCAATTTTAAGCACATAGAGGGCCGTTTGGCAGTCAACTATTCGAGCCAATCGGAGAGAAAGTGTGTTTTGTGATAAACGTTTGTATAGTGACACTTGTAAGCATCTGCTGTGTGTGACATGTAAATTATGTAGCCTAGCTTGTATTATTAATGATTATGATAATAAAATTATTAAGCGTTAAGTAATTTAATCGTATGACATTACTCCGTTCCTGGCATCGACAATCCAGTTCCTCGTTTCCCTACATTCGAGTTCTTGGTTTCATTAATTGAATCCCATCTGCATCAAATGGATATACCAAGTAGAAAAATCTAATAAGTTGTATTAATTTACGCCATAATTTATTAAAATATTCCAAAATATACACAAAAGGAATGTTAGTAATTCAACATAGTATATTTCCAGATTGAACGCGCAAGGATGTGCTTCTTGTAATAGCGGTACTTGTATTTTGCTGGTAGTATTTTTACCAGAAGATCTGAAGTGTCTCTTTTTCCCCACCGCTTGGATATATGAAGGAGTTCAAACTTAGGAACAGAGCTACTTATTAGGCGAAGAACATCTTGGTATCACTTGGACGCATCTAGCGTTCAACTTTCGTGTGAAAATTTCAGAAAACTATTTGCACTCTATTCACTTTTAACCGAGCGCCATGTTGCACCTCTCCAATTGTCCGTTTTAAATTAACGAATTAAAATCGGAAGGCATTAGGAATTTTTCTAAAGAAAAAAAGGCAGATGGAAATTAACAAAACTATTCACATTGTCTCTTCAACTCTACCTTCTATTAATGAATATCAATATCTAGAGTATTATTATACTTTCAGTTCAATATATTTTATTATTATACAACGAATTACAATACATTCTATAAATGCCTTGCACAGTGTACTTGCTTGAGATAAAAAGAAAGTATGAAATCCGCCGCTGCCCTTGGGCTCATGTTAGGAATTGATGGGATGGTCTCTTGATTGTTTCCGAAGAGTAACTTAGTGTATTATCCCCCAGTTTGCAACTACTTTTTTGACAACAAAGTTTATTCACATATTTATTCATACTTTTCTGGCATATTGGAGCACGAAACTATCTGCATGGTAGCCATCGCTTTAATAGAGCGATAAGCACGCTGGTTGTCCCCCACCACTATGCGCCCTATCATCCCTTTCTTCATCAAGTGTTATTCATCGAAATATACAAATTAGAGATCAATGGTATTATCGCCTGCATACATCCGTTCATTCATGCAATTTTCGCCCTAGCTCGAAAGCGAAATTCTGCATCCACATTTAGTTTCATCTCACTTCTGTTCATGGTCCTCATAAGGTTCTCATGTGCTTAATTAAAATTTCATATATTTTGATGCGCTCTTTAACTTGCAATACAACCTATTTATAGTTTTTGGTCGGTGGGTAGGAATATGTTTTCAAACATCATTTTACTTTTGTATGATAACTTCGTATGTTTGTGAACATTAACTAGCCTTTCCTCGTCCGCATTGTATGAAGTATGGGTATTTTCCTGTCCATTCTTTTTGTAATATTCAAGCTCGTTTCTATATATACACAAATTATAATAAGCTTTGCGTTGGTTGTTTCACTAGTTCAGTCGCTTTTAGTCCGTCTTATCCATCTCTTTCTCTTGCCGAAGGTAGAACCGTTAATCTTGAACAATGTTTTCTTGCGTTGATACTGCATTTCTTGTTCTCTAAGCCTGGCATGGTACGTTTCCCTCAAAAATCAAACTTTAAAAAAGGTGGTGGACCCGTAGCATATATGTCCGGTCTACTCCCTTTTGTAATAAGTCCAGGATTTCAGAAATAACATTTCTCTATTACAAAGTTGATACAAATCAATAGGATTAAAATATGAAACTATAGGAAAGAGAAGAGAGACTTTCGGCTCTTGGAAAACTAATTTATTGGAGGAGAATTGACTAATTTCTTAGTTCCAAAGATAGTGGAGAAAGCAGCCAATAGGTGTGGTAAGAGCGAAAAATGAACCATGCAAAAAAGAACCCAGCAAGACTTCAGCACGTCTCTCAAGGAGAAATGATGGAATATAGGAGGGGGTCACGAGGACAGTAATAATAAGAATTAGTAGTGATTATATTGGACGCTGTATGACCCAATTAGCCCGACCTAGGGTTGCTATCCGTCCGAATTTGTCCTAGTTTGAAGGGCGTCCGGGGAACGTCCGTGTGGGGTTTTTCTGGGCGGCCGTGATTTTTTTAAAAAGCCGTGCGATGAAGGAGAATCGTTGCGAACATTCGAAATTAGAAAATACATTATTAGAAAAGCGACACGTATTATTACGTGAGTTAGAATTACTCCATTAAATTAAAGATGATTATTTTTGTGACTAGTTATCTTGTGTTCTTCAGAGTGTTCTCACTTTTTTCTGAGAAAAATAAAATGAAGAATGTTTGTTCTTGAATTGTACCTGCAATTTATTTTTCTTACCAATACAAAAAAAGTATCTATTCCGTTCTGTTTAAAAGCGAATGTATGTGAAAGAACCTCTTTACTTATTATTTAATTAATGACGTAATGAATTAAAATTATTATGAAGGGTAGAAATCATTTTACATAGTAATGTCCCGGTTTTAGCTCTAATATTCAGGTTTTTCGGCCTCCTTGTCCTAGATTTCAGGTTTTGGTGATGGTAACCCTAACCCGACGACCAGCGAGGACTTGCACAGCCGGTCCGAACTGTATTAGTTGCATTACCGCACATATTCTATAGTTTAAACTTGAATGACTGAAATAGTGTATACAAACGCGTGTTCAATGATTCTGTAGCACCAGCATTTTTAAACTATGACACTTACTAAATCATTATTTTGAATTTAATTTGTCTATAAGTTACTTGATAAAGATAATTCATAACTAGAGATCGGATTCTCATACAACATAAATCACCAAAATATGCAATATACTGCATATAAAATATGAAGAAAATATCGTAAAATACAAGAGATAAAATCGAATGTTGATAAAAATTCTTTTTTTATTTACAAATATATCTTGAATTAATATTAGTTCGTGGAAATAATATTCTACCCAAATGGAAATTCTGTCTCTGAAAATTTCTCACATCTATTGTGTCATCTATTTCAACGAAAATTTGGGTGGCGCACCGAAAATTTTTCTGGACGCCAGTGGTCCTTTTCACACGGTTTCGTTACACAATGTTTCGAGATCCGTATTTTTCCTCCAAAAGATCATTACATTTTTCTTGTAATAGCGTCCCATTTGACCCAGAGACAGAAAATATTTGCCGAACATTCCTTTAACAAATCCTAACTCTGCCATAACTCTAATTCACCTTTCTCCAACGAGAGAATCTCGGGTAAAAACGACTATCTACTTTAATAAAATCTATGACTTGATTAACTTGGGAGACATCTACCATAAGACTTCCAACTCTTTGAACATGACTTTTCTTCATCAGTCATATTACTGTTACGTATTTATTCCGCTTTTTGACGAAGCAGGTGCGTAGCCGCGTACCCCACATCGTGAGAACTGGAGCTGTACGCTCAACCTCCATTTCCTCTCAGTAAATGGCAACACATCTCATTCCCACCCATCCTACGGGGTAAGCGTACAGAGACATGTGTTACATTCCCCACAACATCCAAAATTACTGACGAAATCATCTCAAACTTCAAAAGAATGAAATGAACATTGGTCAAAAACAAGAGCGTTCCATTACAAGGTATAGTTTGTTTGTGGTATTCTAAGATGCAACATCGTGTTATTGTAATTTTTTTCGGGAATATGCAATTACAATTAGAATATGCAAAAATATGTACCATAAAATTCAAACCGGGATACTTCAGTCAATTCAAATATTGATTCAACTTCCGCATGCCTCCATTGAAGCATATAAAATATTCAATTTCATAAAAATCCTGTTTCTAGTTACAACCAATGAGTACAAACTGTACTTCGAAATCTCGCAAATTTCGTTGTCAAGAGACCCAAAGTAGAATTACCCATCGATTTTTTTCTCGAAGGCATTACTTCCTACCCTGTACATACGAAAAAAAAGAAGCTTTAAAACTATGACATTGCCGTTGTATGTACAGCCTCCATGTCCATGGAACACAATTCACCTCGGATTTCGATATTACTCGCACAATGGTACGTTTATCCGCATGGAAATTAGTCTACAAGATATGTACTAATAACTGCTGAGAAATTACTTCACAACAAGTCTCTCGGACATAGTTTCGCGATTGATTAAAAAAACACTTTAGTAATGTTCCCGATTATTTGTAAATATCAACAAAAACAAAAAAATATAAATAATAGTCCTGATATTGAACACTCCTGTGATGCACTACAACTCCGAAAAGTTTTCTCGCACTGACTAAGAGTCGCATCACCCTATGAAAGAGGGTTGTTTATAATCTGCCCCGTACCTATACGCGCGTCCGACAGGTACTGCCAGTCCCCTGTAGATAGCTAACGTCGGAACGTTAGTCCGCTAGAATATGCATTGCATGGGTGTTTGTTGGGTAGCATCGTAAGGCGTAAGTAGTCTCCTCGAGATTATTTAATGGTCTCCACCAAGAATGAGGACACCATTAAATAATCGATTGTTACACCAGTATAACAAGAAATAGCCGTGACAATCAATACGAATTTCTAAGATACGCCTAATTCCAATATATAGCAATTAATTATTTTAATAACAAAATTATAAATAAGGTTATTAATTTAGTATGTGTATAAATCCCATTATTTCAGAAAACAAAAACCTATGCAAACGAACTTGCATTCTGGTTTTAAATAGACTTCCCTTGTTTCAGAAATTATGTTAAAATGTATCATTCAGTCACATATTTTATTGCAGATTCACTTTAAGTTCAACTTTTTGTAATGGACTATCAAATAACAAAAAGTCCAATGATTTTGAATTGTAAGAGAGCAAATTGATGTTGATTATTTTCTCATGTAAACTGCTCCTCTGAAAAGAAGTACAACTATAATTGTAAGTGATGTGAGAGAAATTTTAACAATTCAGAACAGAGTATCATCTGGAGCAGATAAAATAAATTTTTGGTTTAAAAGATTCTCTTGCCACTCTCAACATCCTGACCCCCCAGGGGACATACATCTAGTAAGTACATGTTTGGCGAACGCGGGGTCCCGAGCTGAGTCTGGCATTACTTCCACTTACTTGTGCCATGCTCCTTCCTTTCTCTTTCCTGACCTCCCTTGGTCACCTCTTGTTCTTTTCGATCCCGACGCTATTAAGGCTAGGGTATCTTTAATTTTCCTCATTCCTCTCATTTTTTGTCCTACCCCTCATGTTATGTACCTCCTTCATTTTATCCCCCCCTCGATTTGATGTGTTTTGTGAGATATGTTTTGGTGTGTTGTAGATCAGGAGGGTTTTTAGTGGGTAGGGTTGAATTATTCGACGAGTCCCACACGCGGGGAGAGTCATATTGGCTCTCTCTAGTGCGTAACTGCATTTTCCCTACCTGTACAAGTTTTTCGGGCTCCAATGACCTTTGACGTCGACATAAGCCGTAAAGCCCCACAAAAAAAAAATCAACATTCTGATCTATTCACTTATGCCACCCAGTTCAAGGAAATATTTCCTCCTTCCATTACCATAGGTATCACCTAATTTTTGAAGGAATGTTTACAAATATCACTCCTAACACACACGTATCATATGCCTAATTATAATAAATACATTCAATATATTTAATCGTCTATATAAAACATTAATAAATGAAACAACCCTCTTTTCAACAGACAATCCTTCACATAGAACTTCAATTGTCAGAATACTTTAAAAACCACTCCATTAAAATACATAGCAACATTTCAAAATTGTTTTGTTGAAATGTTTAAACAAAATTTCAATCCATGTTCAGTCAACATCCGGTTCCAATGTTCTTAAAAATTAAACTAGGTAACACTATGTCAACTAATCCACATCATGACTACCAAAAATGGATTGAAACATTGTTTAAACATTTTAACCAAGAAATTTTAAAGCATTTTTATTTATTTTGAGTTTTTTTTTTTAAGTGGAGACGTGTTTATTTTAGAGGTTGTCTGTTGAAATGAGTGTTGTTTTATTCAATAATTCTCACCTCATTATAATCCATACTTATATATAAATGCGTAATGCAAAAGCGAGTCTGTCTGTTTGTTACTTAATCACGACTACACCACAGAACTGATTGTGATGAAACTTAGCAAGGAGATAGTTAAGATGTCCAGGATGAACATAGGTTAACTCTTATTTTTTAAATGTGTGAAAAGAAAGATATAAAGTGAAGTTGAAGATAAATGTCAATGAAATTGGGGGGAAAATCAGCCATATTTACTTACACTGCCTAAACGGTTGGAGATAGATGACAACTATTAGTGGTAATATTGTTCATTTTGAAGAGTTCTACAAAAAAGTCTGCAACAGTATATGTCTATCTTCAAAGGTTAATTTAAATTATTGAAAAAAGGTTATGGAAAATAGAAGTGTTGAAATACTTCAATTTAAGTGAGGAAAAAATTAATCTTAATCAAATTTAATGGGTTCTTTGTTTTGTGCATTTAACAAAGATACAAAGGTCTTTAAATCGTAAAATTTGGACGTATAGTTTAGATTTTACAACAGTTTTAAGGTATGACATCTCTTAACTGACACCTCCTTGCACATGCCAATTGCTGCTTTGAGAGCACTCGATTCAATTCACTATAAAATCCTCTTATGTAAAAAAATTCTAAATTTCACAGTTAAGTGAACACCCGTCGGATGGTAACTGTATGCAATTAAATAATATTTTAATATTATTCATGCTTCGGAAGTGAAAATTCAAACAGCACAGTTCCTGCGATATTATGTATAGTCAAGTTTTGTATGTATTATTATGAATTTGAAAACTTAGGATGCTGTATATATATATATTATAAAACCGGTAGGTAAAAGTATTTTCATCTTTAAATATAAATATTACTTTTTCCTGACCGAAAGAAGATTAGTCTAAGAAAAATCCCGGGCAACACTGGGTAATCAGCTAGTATACTAATAAAACTTGATTGGATTTGAAGAGATTCAATTTCATAATGTCTTTTATATTCTTGGGCACAGAATTGTATAGAACGATTCCCGAATGATATGGTCCTTTTTGGTAGAAGAGTGGTTGACACTCTAGGGCGATGAATATTATTACTGTTGCGAGTATTGTGTTCGTGAACGAGACTGTTTCGTAAGAAGCAAGGGTAGCACTTCAGTAATTCGGTCTTAACAAACACGACCGTTTCATAAATATAAATGCAGGGAAGTGTTAAGATATTTAATTCCTTGAATAAAGGTTTACAAGAGTTTCGGGGATGAGATTGACAAACTATCCGAACTATCCTCTTCTGAATTCTTTAAGTTTGAATACTGTGACCGGAATTGCCCCAGAAGGTAATGCCGTAACGTAAATGGGAGTAAACGTTTGTAAAATACACGCAACGCGAAATACGTGGACTAACTACGTTAACTAAGATTCGGAATGCGTAACACAATTTGCTTAATTGGAAATAATATTGTCAAGGTGACAATTCCATTTGAGGTTGTCTTGAATATGGAGACCTAAGAATTTTGTATTCGTAACAGTTTTTAATTGTGTTCTGTTTAAAGAAAGAGAAACCTGGGGTAACGATTTTGTGATACTTTTGTGAAATGACATAGACACTGTTTTGTCAGTGTTTACAATGAGACGATTTGCATGGAACCAAGTCGAAAGGTTAGACAAAACTTTTTGAGCATTGGCGTGTTTACATAGTAAATTAGTGTCATCAGCAAAAATTACCATTTTGTAATCTGATGGGGATGATGACATGTCGTTCACATACAATAAAAAGAGTATAGGACCGAGAATTGAACCTTGGGGTACTCCGCAAGTAAGTGGCTTTGTTTCAGAAAGACAACGCTGAAGTATTTTATTTTTAGTATAGGATATTTCTACTTGTTGATATCTATCTTTTAAATAAGAAGTTAGCCATTGATGTGGAAGTCCACGAACGCCTAAAGAATGCAATTTGGAAAGGAGAATTTCGTGACCGATGACATCGAATGCTTTGGATAACCCTGAGGATTTTCTCCACGGTCAAGAGATGTGGTAACATCGTTTAAGAAGGAAAATATGGCACTTGTAGTGGAAAAGGATTTCCTGAAACCGTGTTAATCGTCAGAGAGAATGTTATTTTTTGATAAAAAATCTAGAAGACGCTTATAGAACAATTTTTCTAGGATTTTTGAGAAAGTGGGTAGTAGAGATATTGGTCGGTAATTTCCAATATTAAGTTTGTTTCCTTTATTGTGTATAGGTTTCACTTAATCTCTCTTAAATATATTGGGAAACACCCCTTCCGATAAAGAACTATTAAAAATATTTATGAGTGGATTTAATATAGCGTGGGACGAAAATTTAACAATAAACTCAGGTATATCATCTATGCCTNTATCAACTATGCCTGTTGAAAATTTGTTTTTTAATGAACTGATGATTCTCATGACTTCACTGGCGTTAGTTTCGGAAGTGAACATAGAATTGGGTACGTGGATGGATATAATTGGAGGACATTGATTTGGATATATTGAGTTCGTTATATTACGTACTTCTGAGAAGTAAGAATTAAACAAATTTGCGATGTCCTAAGGATTTGATACAATTTTGCCATCGTTTAGGAGAGAAACATTTTCTTCGCGATTTTCAGAAGTTGATATGTAATTTTTAACAATATTCCACATGGCTTTCATCCGGTTGTTCGATTGTAGTACCAGCATGTCGTTTTCCATAACTTTAGCTTCATAGACTATTTTTCGATGAATAGACTTATATTTACCAAAATAATCATGGAATTCGGGTGGTTGGTTATAGAGTTTTGAAAGATAATATAAACGGCGTTTGTTTTTTGAAGAAATTCTTATCCCTTGGGTGATCCATCTATTGTATTTCTCTGTGTTAACTTGCGTTTTATGGGAAAGATAGAGTTGTGATGTTTTAAGAATATTGAGATAAATACATTGAATTTGTCGTTGGTGTTTTGGCAATTGTAAACATCTTTCCATGTTTCTTCACGCAAATAATTTACGAATATGGATTNTGGCAATTGTAAACATCTTTCCATGTTTCTTCACGCAAATAATTTATAAATATGGATTGATTTGTGTCATTAAATTGTCTTGAAAACTTGTAAAGGATTTTAAGTGGTTTTAGTTTTTTTCTAATAGTCAATACTTGAGCAAGGTGAATATATATAGTAGTATATAGTAGAAAATATTTGTATTTTATGTTAATTTCTACTTAGCCTAAGTTAAATGAATATGGTTAAATGTATCAAAATAACTACTCTGACATATAAAACTGGGATTAGACAGTCTTTCACATACATAACGGAAACTCTTTCAGACCTCTTGGAGTCGATAACACCAGAACCCATTCCTGCAATTGCAGTTATACCACCTTGGGAGGAAAAAAGCTATTGCTGCCATCCGGTCACACCAAAAGCAACACGGACAATCTCGATACACTAAGAATTGAAGTACATGAGGTTGTCCACGAGCATTATAAGGATTTTGTTAAAATATATACAGATGGCTCCGTGGACTTTGACCGGGGCAACTCCGGTACAGGCTACTATAATGACCGGAGAATGCTACTACGTTCCAGCTAACTGTGCCTCCAGTATGGATGCAAAAATCCTAGCCATCAATGCAGCCTTAGTGAGTTGTGTAAATTCACCGGACAAGAATATATGCATTCTTACATATTCAAAATCAGCCATTCAAGACCTTCAGGATTACGAACCCCGTGATTATTATTTTCGAACAGAAGAAACTAAATACCTAATACGAGAACATAACAAGAACGGAAAGAACATCACCTTTCAGTGGATACCATCCCACTGCGGTCTGCGAGGTAATGAACAGGCGGATAGGATAGCGGAGGCTGCAGCCACAATGGGGCCTTTTCTGCCAACTCAATACTCCCTAAAGAAATGCAAAAAGATGCTCGAGAAACTAATAAACGATGAATGGGTCTACAGGTGGAGCGCTGAAACCACAGGACGGGCCCTGTTTGATATCCAAAAAGAGCCGACCCCGCCTAATTGGTACCGAGGAGTCAGTAGACCTTTATTGCTAGGGCTAGAATAGGCCATATTGTGACAAATAGTTACCTATCAAGGTTCCATCCTATTAAGGTTCCATCTTGCAGAATCGGAGACATTCAACAAATGCGGATTAGAAAAATCAACATTGGAACACATATTGTTGAAGTGCAAACCGGAGAGTTCGGCAGGAGTCGCCCTTAAAGCGGCTCTTAAAAACAGCAATGACAGATATCCTGAGAAAGAAAGAACACTGGGCACTGGCAGCGGCGGTATACCACGGTCATCGAACCATCGGAGTCACCTGACACTGGATGCTCGAAGAGGAGGAAGAAGAAGAAGAAAAATGTAAATGTATCAAAATTATTATAATGTTGTTATTCTTATATGTAAATATTATTTTTTGTTGTTAGTACTATGACTCGCCACACATCATTGTTATGATCTATGTGGTTCAATAACATATTATTATTATTATTGTTGTTAAAGAGGGTGATTTATTAATTGCATACTTTACCTTGCAAAATAAGTGAATAAAAAGGAAAAAAAGAAGCATTTATGGGCACAGAGGAAGAAATAGATCTTTATACTGAAATGCCTCTAGGTATATTCAAAAAAGCTCTGTAGACTCCAACAACTCAAAACAAATAAACTCTTAACTTTCATTTCTTCTTTAGAGGTTGTTATAATTTTAGGACCCAAAAAATCAAAATAATTCGGAACTTTTTCATACCCTTGTATCACTGTTCAATTTGCCCTGTAACCTGGTCAATAACATACAAAAATACATTAACATTCAATAGTTCTTCAGCATTATCAAGCCTTATGATCTCTAACTATTTCATCATAATGTTCCTTTACTAACATTTGTTATTTAGACTTGAAATTTGCATCAGTTTTTTTGCCAAGTCCACTGCTTCAATTTTAATTTCTTTGTAAGAGACCCTTAACAACTGAACACTATTTTCTACTTGTCTTAAAATATATGGATTCATTGAGAGCAATGTTTGTTGTTTTTTTTATAAAACTTTGGACATGAAATTATTTCACTTAAAATTTTGAACATCAAAACTGTTATGAAAGCAAACTCAAAAGAAGATATTTGATTGATAAGAACTTTCAGAGTTTTTAGAAGACTTTACATGATATTTTCAAACTTAAAGACTTAAAAGAAAAATATTTAATTGCTCAAAGTGAAGAAATTCTTCCTACCTATCGAGTAGGATTGTATTTTTTCAACTTGACTTCAGATTCTGACATACATGATGTCAGTATATCCCATCATTTGATACTTAAACAACAAAAAAATGAATAAATGTTTTGAATAATGTCAAAAAAATTTGATATATCACTGCTTTACTTACATTGTTTATGAGCAGGTTCAAATTATGAATAAATTATAATATGTAACTTATAATGATATATAATTTATATGACATATAACTTATAATGATATATAAATTACTACGATATATAAATTATTACAATATATAATTATAATAAAGTTCATTTATTCCAGTTTATTTATTTATTTAATATTATGAATAAATAATATTAATAAATCAAAAACTGTATAGTATGATTACATATTCTTTATACAATACTGTGTATACTACCAACACCAAACCTTGACATACAGTAATACTATGACTTGCATAGTGAACGTATTCAGCACTCAGCTGAATATTTTTATTTCTTTTTTTTATCCCATTATAAGCACCATTCATTACATAAGTACCATCGTATCCTTGGCCATAACATTTTTTTATAGACATATTCAAAGAATCTAATATATTCAACACCTCATTAGTTATATTTCAAAAAATTCATTCAAAACTTTTTTGAACCTGCCTCTGCCTTAGGGCCCTTGATCGGAATTGATGGGATGGTCCCTTGCTTGCTTCCGGAGAGTAAATAAGTTTATTGTCCTCCACATGGTCATACACAGTTTGTACTGTTTTTGACAATAAATTTATTATTATTATACCCTCAGTTGATTGGCTTTTTAGATGAGAAAAACCTTTAAAAAAGTTCTTTTATTTGAAGACTTATTGGAATTAATTTTTCATTGGGTTTAATAATAGCCATTCTATTTACAATGCTTAGTTGATCTTTTTCTGTTATATCTTGAGTTGTGTCAAGTAAAATGGAAAAAAGTGGATTTGAATTTATTTGTGCTGTAAGGTCTGATGATAATTTTTGAGAAAGGCATTCTATTATTTCATTATGGATTTTAGGGCTTAAATTTTTCACAAGCAATAAAGTAATCTTTCTATTACCACTTTCCAAAACGACACTTTGTATCTAATTTTGTTTTCCAAGGTCTTATCTATTATTGTTTCTCCTTCCCACTGTTTTAAAACTGCACATGCTTGACTGTGTTAACTGTTTTGGTTTTACTGTGTTCCACAATTCTTGAATTTTTCGCTCTGAAGATTCTTCCAATATATCTGAAGTTTGTGCAGATGTTTTACCCTGCTTGGCTTGATTTAATGGTTCCAATTATTCCAAAAAATTATTTGAGCCTTGTTGACTTGTTTGTTGCTCAGTGTCCACTCTTTAAGATGTTTTAATTATAAAACCATCTATTTTAGTAAGTTTTTTGGTACATTCCTCCAGTTCCTTTTTCAATGCACCACTTTTATATTTGCATCCCTCCATTATCTAGTACTAAAAATAAAATCAAAGTAATCACTGAACAGTTTATTTATAATTTACAGTATATTCATTGAGCACTACTATCATGTTTTGAGAGTTCCTAATAACTCTCAACTTGAATATATATAGAAAAATTAATATAACATTAACAACTAAATTTTCAAATAGGTAATCATATCCATAGGATTATCATGTATATGTTATTGCCTAAGTTTTTAGCTCAAATAGAGAATTATGTTTTAATTACACTAAGAGAAAATGCATTGAAAAAGTACAACTTCTGTTTCAAACTAAAGACATTGCTATTTCTTACATTGCTATTACAATCGTAAAAGTTAACACTTCACCACATAGGTATCATTGACTCGGTATTTGAGTGTCACGGCCCTGCTGTACATATAATTTTTTACCTTTTTCTAATCCTTTCCTTAAATTGTGCTACTTAAATACAAATTTAAATTTAAATCTCTATTGCATTAAACATGACATTAAAAACTATCTGAATTGCAAAATTTTAAGATTTTACAAAAAAGGTATATGAATGCTAACTTTTTCAAAGATTTTCACAATTTTGTCAGTAAATATTCAGAAATATATGACAGATGAAGCTAGGTAATATTTAAACATATTCAACATCCACGGGGCACCATGGGGCTCCTTGGATGGAGGGGCCCTTGTGCAGGTGCATTGATTTGCATGGTGAAAGTTATGCCACCCCATCCTGGCCCGGGTTTTTCTCCGTTTTTCCTTCTGGTAGAGGCAGATTTATCATGCAGGTTCTCTAGGCTTTGTCTAGGGGCGTGTTTATTGTAACAATAAATCGTGAATTTAGTGGTTTTTTTCAACTCTTATGATTTTTAAACACTATACTCAGAATAATCTATAGTTCGATAATAACTTGTACATGTAATTTTTTTGCGTAAAATTACAAACATATTGACATTCTATTAGTTTTATAATTCGCAGCTAACTTTTTATCTTATCTAGGAACTTTTGCAAAAAAAATTGGAATCCGCCTCTGCCTTAGGGCCCTTGATCGGAATTGATGGGATGGTCCCTTGCTTGTTTCCGGAGAGTAAATTAGTTTTTTTTCCTCCACGTGGTCATACGCAGTTTGTACTGTTTTTGACAATAAATTTATTATTATTATTATGTACTATGGTATAAATAGAGCAACAAACTTTTTAACTTAAAATTCATAATATTGTTATTTAATGAACTAATAAACAGGTAAATCAGGAACTTTCAGGGAGAGTTGGGGGAGCATGTGTGAAATGCTTAAAGGGGTTGTCCCTTCCCTCTCAAAAATTAATATATTCCTGTCCCTGAGGATTATTAGAGACTAAGTCCCACTTGATCTGTGTGTTCCTGTCATTTATACACCTACTCGTGTTTACTAATCAGTTTAGTAATTAATTACAGACCTTCATTTGTGATGTGTGAAAGGTTTTGCCATTTTACTGACACTTTGTGACACTTTGCACATCTTCAACATTTCCTTTGTAAATGAAAACAAAAAACTCATTGTCAATTAAAAACTCCGTAAAAATTACTTAACCCCAATCTATAACAACTTCAACAAGTAAACTGTATTTTTAAGATCAGTTTATATGAAATTCTACGTTTTTTTCAGTAGCCACTAAGGTGAGAAAATTTTCATGAAGACAACTTTACAATTCATGAAGATAATAACACTTTTACAACAACTAAACCAAAAGGATCCATCAATATGCTTAATACATGTCTGGTCAATTCTATAATCCGATAATAGTAATAATTTTTGAGAGGTTCAATAGGATTGTATGACTTCTTAAGGAAATAAAACAAAACAATATCACAATACTATCTTGGTATAATTAGGCCAGTGGTTTCTTTATCAAATTAACACACAATTGGATAATGATAACAATTTCTAATAAGTGACCAAAGAATGTAACAAAAAATCTACTTCCCTTGAACAAATACCAACATACAGGTTAAAACATAACTTACAATCATACCATATATGCACTAAATGCGATACAAATGCAATGGTGAATATGATTAATTTACACAATAAAAGATATTCTATCATAATTGTTCCATAGAAATAGATCAGGTGCTTCACACATTACTTTCCGAGAAACACAAATTAGTGAAATATCAACTCAATTGCAGGCTTACATTGTTCAAAAGTTATTTCTCACAATTAAACATAAATAAATAAAGTCTTGTTGCAGAGCAGATAGTATGAATATTTTTGTTCTGTGTTCTTTATAAAAATCTTTTCAAGTGGGTACATTTCTGCCACCAAAAGTGTTCATAATACAAAAAGATACTTTCATACTCCATTTGCATAATATTAAAGTTAACACAAACATACTTTACACATGCAGTTATACATATACTTTCATAATTAGGAAGAAAACTGGTAAGGCAACAATGGCACACTTTTTTCAAGAAAGATTCTTGAAAACAATGGGGAGATTCACAAGTTCTGACTATACGACAGATCAAAGATGAAGATGGGGGAGACTAGAAAAGCCAACAAATTACATGGACTAAAGAAGGCCACAATTCAGTATCAGTAAGAGATTATAAGAAAGAGACATCGTAGCATGTAACTCACTTAAAATTAATTCACATTCTCACATACATCAATAAAAAGAAATTATACTTCAACTCACTAAACTTCTGGTAATGATCATAAAAGCAACAATCCTAGTAACATTAGTTTACTTATTTCATACATTTGTTTACTAGATCAGCATACATGGAATAACATTTTCATCATAACATTCTCAGGGGGTGATTTTACAATCCTCATTATGAAACAGCAATTTCATAACATGCCATAACAAGTCATGCTGTATCATGTTAATGAATAACAGCATGTCGTATTAGGTTTTGTTCAAAATTGTTTCAAAAATGGTAACAGATACCCTTCATATGAAGAAAATCGAATACAACTTTTTAAAGGAAAGTATAAATACAACTCAAATCTTCATTAGAGAAACAAATGTTTTGACTAATGATTACCTCTTTTGTTGCTTTTTATAAACATTTTCTGTTATAAATATACAGTTTCTTCTTAGATAAAAAAGAATTTATTGAGGAGTAACAAAACAAAATAAACAATATTTAAAAGGCAAGTAAACATTAATTTACTATTTTCCTCTCAGTCTTTCTTGCTGGCTGGGGCAGTGATGGAAGTAAAAGCTTCACTCCAAAATATTATTCTTAAAACCACTTGGTACCAAAAGGGTTAACTGATTAAATAGCTTGGATAAAATTCGTCTAACAACCAGAAGTCTATTTTAAGAAAATTATAACCATGAAAAGGACCCAGGACCCCATATACTTAAGAAGTGATATTCCACATTAACAATGAACATCTCAGACTACATACAGTTCTACAGAACTTCTCTCATATTTGAGATTAACATTGCATGTCATTCATAAATGTTTCAAAACAGTTAACACTCAATAATGTAAGTTCTCAACAAAATAAATAGTATCGTCTTTAATAAAACCATCTTCTCATAATATCTTGAAAATTATATCCAGGAATAGCACCACACATTTATGAGGAGGATAAGATTCACACAAATGAAGAGGCACAAATGCTTCTCTTTGCTCCCAATAGCAACACAATAACTTTTCAACTATTTAAAAATCACACATGTTCAATTCACTCTTCCTTGTTGCACATTCCACCAATTTCCAGCAAAGGTAACTACAAAATGTTTCTCACATAAGTAGAAAAATTATGGTCTTGAGCACACAGGTTCATACATATACAAAGATTTCACTAAATGCAAAGTAACACATAGAAATCCACATCTGATGAGCAATATTCAATGGATAATTCTGTTAGCCCTTAGATGGCTCAAAACTTAATAAATAGATGTTAGTTCATTAATCTATTATAAATGAATTTACAGGGACTCAGATAATTCATCTTAATAGCAAAAGATTGCACAAAAACACTTAAAATTCTAGAAAGAAAATTAAGTCAATAAGATTGAAAACTCTGTGAATAATGTTCAGACAATAATTTTGAAAAACCTACCTGTAAGATAAGAAATTAAAAATGATCCTTAAAAATAGGACTTAAACTTTTGTCATTGTAATACTGACTTACACCTGTCAAATTTTACAGTCGAACAGAAAATTGTGAAGTGTACTTCCTAATCAAACAGAAAAATTTCCATAAAATAAAATTTTCTTAAAACATAAAATTTTGTACAAAAATTTACTTCCCTAAATAAGAAAGCTACAGATACACAAGTACACACTACAAATAGATAAAAATAAAACTTTTTGGCCAAACTCAAATTGACAGTTAAAGAAAGAGACAGATTTTGTTTAGAAAGAAGTGATATAAGTAGAAAGTGAAAATCATAAGGAATAATAAAAACGAATTTTTCCATTAACTAGACTAGTATTGTAGAACAAAATTTTAAGTATTAAATACACTAGAAAGCACTTTTATCAATACAGAGAAGAAACCAATTCTAGAAGAAGGAATAAGGATGCAGGTAAACTTCCACTCACTATTTTCATGGTTTTTAAGTCCAATGAGCAATTGTAACTTTTATAAATGTTGAGCCCATTAACTTAACATACAAAAATTTAACTTAAAATCTTATTTGGAACAAGTTTCCCACAACTGCACAATATAATTTTTTCTATAACACATACTATACAAAACATACCCAGCAATGTTATATGTTATTATTGTTATTATCATCAAGAGATGCACACTCACAATAATTAAGTCATAAGTAAATGAATCCTCTAAAAAAAAAAAAAAAAAAAGGAAAAAAAAAAAGTAGTTGGTNAAAGAAACAATGTAGTTGGTCTGTTTATCAAGACCCACAAATTCACACATTTGATGTGAACATTGTCAACCATTCAGCCAACTGCCACACATATAATGCAATAGTTATCACATCGTACACAGAACATATACCTGACATAAATGACTGCTTGTTCAATGACTATAAATGTACACATACTAAGAGAAAGAGGAGCAGTTCACAAAAGAAAAATTCATGATAGAGTGGCATTTGGCACAAAGCAGCTGCTCTCAAACTTCAAACAAGTTTCTTGGCCTGCAAACCATCAAGGATGAAATAATATTTGTATCTTGAATAGCTTTCCAAGTATTACCACCGAAGCAAAGGCACACGTGAGCTCCAAGCCACCAAGAAGGAATCAGTTGTTCAGGAACTTGTAAGACAACAACTGGAAGTTTATACTGAGGGTTCTTGACCAGAAGAACCCAATGACAACTGAGGAGAACCAGAACCCTTGGGTCCATCACTGATTTCCTGGTAAGAAAATGAAATACTTTATATACCAAATCAAATATTCGCCATCAAGGAACAAGTTTCGCCCAATACCTTAAATAAAACATATGAGAGTATCCCAAATCATAAACTAAGGAATAATTTTTCAGTGACTAATTTTGATTATAAGACTACATAAATATTTTTTTCCGATCAAATAAATTGAAAATTTAAGGAATATAAACCCAATGTATTTTTCTTAATAGCAAACCTATAGTAGTTGAACTAATTTTTAAAAATTGATTCTTACAATCTCAATTTTCGTTAGTTTCATTACATTTCCATAATATCAAAAGTCAGTTTTTCTGCTATAGGTCCTAAGGGGATTTGCAGAGAATAAAAGCTCTGCAATCTCTAGATCTCTGCACAAGGTGGTGTTGAGCAGTCCTGGTAGTAAGCTTGAGAGAGTTTTCATTCTCCGCCAATTTTTTAGGAGTTTGAAATTAACATAAAAAGTGAACAAAGAACACAGGGATTATTTAGCTAGTAGGACACTCAGCACCATAAAAACCTCTTTTAATCTAGGATACTTTTCTATTTAATGTCATATATTTTTATTGCTGGACAAAATTAATGAAAAAAACTTGTTTTCACTGCTTCTCATTTTGAAATAAACAGAAGCATGAAAACTTCTGAGCAAAGAAATCATGTTACAGTGTGTAAACATACTTCAACACAAGACTATTCTGCCAACACAGAGCCACCAGGGACTCAGATCTAAGCAGAGTTACGAACTCATAAGAGGTTTTGGGAATAGGATTACTGTATCCTTTTCTGTAGCTACTAGTACAACTTAACTTCAAAATTTCTAAAAAATATCATTTCCTTTCTACTGTGTGTAATATAATTGAAAACATATCATTGAATACATTATTGAAATGCAAATTCGTTTGATGTAAAGGGGTTCTTACCTAGTTGAGTACCTTGTTTTAAAAATGATAGCAAGAAAAGGAAGAAAAAAAACAGTTAAGTCACAAGTTCTTGAGGTAAAACTATGGAGATAGTGGGAGTAAAACCATTAACTTAAAAATTTGTCAAACACAAATAAATATTCATACATTCACTAAATAATTTCTTGTGTAGGAAGGTTAAATAGTTTTTCAATTCGTAATATTATTAGCTATATATTTGTAGTATAAGTGATTTCACTCAATCACTGATGGGGACAGAATGAATTACAAATACATAAATACCAAACGTACTTACAGTTGATTTTTTGATGGAGATATGAACAAGCAAAGAAGCCAATTTCATATCCTCACTAAAACCATTTTTCAATGGAACACTTCGATAACCTGTCCTCAGGCACAGCAACTATAATTAAAATTTAAAGGTAAATTGAAAATACTGTTGAAGATGAGATAAAATACTGTAGAAAATCCCAAGTTGTAATGAGTATGGTAGAATGTTGCTTGCATGACACCTGTCAAGGGTCGTATTTCACTTTTTTCTAGCAAAAGAAAAACCTTTGTATATGAGTAAATCAAACAAAATTTAGGCATTTACTGTGCTAAATTGAACGATAATCTTTTAAATTTACATGTATTCTTAATGAAAATTTTTTAACGGCATAAATATTCAGAAATAACTAGATAAGAATATGGGTAATATCAATAAAATCTTTATCTTAACAGTAACAAATTAAATAGAGAGTCCAGAGATGCAAAATTTTCCGAGTTTTAATGACCATGAGAAGAGCAACAAAGTACAAAACTTAATCCAAGTGGAAGCAGCAGATATTTATCTCAAGAAACATTTCAAATAGATTTGGTAAACGGTTTACTAACCTCAATTTCAACATTGTAACTCTGCTTAGCTTCAGGAATTGTCAGAAAGAAAATGATATAGAAATAATACACATCATCATGAGACATGACAGGCTGTCACTATTTTATTACATTTTGTTATATGATTTTTTTTTTCAAAATCAAAACAAAAAATTGAACCTTTGCAAATATTATCCAATGCAACTAACTTCATTGCAAAAAAAATTCATGATAAATATACACAAAAACAAATTATAGTTTATAATGTAGTAACTTCAATTCAATATAAGAAATATTTCTTTATACAATGTAAGAAACTTCAGTTATTTTCATTAATATACAACAAAAAAAGATAAATGAAAGATCATTTGACATGCATCTGAAGTAACTATTCTACCTTAATTTGCTGTCATACTGAAAAGGATATACACATAAGTAATAAACTTATTAAACTTAAATATATACACTACGTTTTTAGTAAATTAAAATAGATACTCAATTTGCTTACTGAAATGATTTTGTTTCATGCTCGTTTTAATAGATACAGCAGTAATAAACAAGAATGACATTTTAAATTTAAAAATGGACATAAAGTACAAAGGGCATAATATATTTAAGCAACAATTGTACATGAATAACAAATAAATAAATAAATAAATAAAAAACAGAACCAAGTCAATATAATGGCAACAATACAATATAATATTAACAAAAACCAATAAAAATATAATATGAATAAAAATTTGTCCCTGAGGAGGACTTGTACCATGAACCTCATGGTAAGAGATCAGTAAGCCAACGCCTGCAACACAGACATCTAATACATTAGGAAATTTGCAGCTCAATACATTACAATCTGAATAAGTGATTTGCTAATACAATAAAACTATGCTGAAATTTCTCTCTCATGTGTAAGATACAATTCTGCCACAAATTTGGTGATGATCAAATTAAACTGAAGTTAAAAAATTTGAGTTCGAAACTCATATGGACTAACACAAAAACTTAACAGGAATTACAGTTACTTAGCAGTTTGCTGAGTGAACAACTGAAAGTTTATGTCGGAAGTATAAGAATATTCTAATAATAGAAATGTACTAAAATGATCCTACTTGGAAATGGAATCATGTTACATTGTATTTTTTTCAAAATAAATATAATTTGTGAGTTTTATCAATATTGTAAGATACGTTTTCAAGAAAAATATATGTGTGCGTATAAGAATAAAAGAAAAAATTCAAATCAAATATGTTGTGAAGAAAATACCCTATATATAATACTTTTATGCCCTCGTTGGACCACTAGTGAATTTGACTTTCAAGGGTATTCTACCTCGTATGGAGCAAGCTCCGAGTTCCAACTATGATTGTAAACCGCAGAGGTTGATGAATGATGATGAGTGAATGTTGTGGTGGAATGATAGGCAAGAGAAACGGGAGAACCCCAAGAAAACCTGCCGTGAATCCTCCTGAGTTTCGTGGAAAAAAATTCAGCAGTGTGGAATCTGTGCGAATACTTAGAATAATAATATATATAGCTTGCTCCAAGTTACAACTACAGTTGAAGCCAATTTAAACTCAAACAGCTTGCACACGTGTGTGTACACAGCAAATCTGTGGTCAAGATACTCTAAAAAATGATAATTCTATAACTCACTGGGTAAGTAGCTTGACCAATGAAATTAGGCTCTGCAAACATGTCTTCATCTTGAACAACAAACCTCAATAAAGCAAAATGTGGATTTGCCACCTCAAATTCACAGCACTGCATCCAAACTGGATTGAAACCATTATCAGCTGAAACAAAATAATATATTACAAGCATTAAACACTGAAATAAATACATAAAATCAAATAAATAGAAAAATTAATGAAAATATATCCTAACTAAAGAAATTACAGAATTTTTTTAGAAGAAGTGAAACTTATTACAATGAAATGGAACATGAATTGAATAAAAACAACAAAGTGCAAACAAGCTGACAAAATAGTATAATTGGGAGCAGTGAAATGTTGATGGCGAGTATACTATAGGTATGCAATAGAGGTTATTATACTAAGAGGGAAGCAATTAAAGGGGATTTCCTAGAGGTGAGGTCAGAAGATGGAAAGAATTTGGAAGAAAGTTTCAATAGGGCAGGGATTTTATCATTTAATAAAGAAATATTACTGTTATTGCTGATTCTGAGAATATATATAATTTCTAATTTGATACATGGCCAAAATCTATTTTCAATTTTTAAAATGTAATAATCCTTGTCAAAGTCAAATTTCTATTTGTTTAATATCAAGTGGCTGGTGAAATGAGAACTGCAGAGTTGTTTTTCCATGTATTGATTTGTTCATGAACTCTTTATTTGTAGGTTCTCCCAGTCTACCCCAGGACAATCCCTAAAGGAAAGAGCATATGATCCACTTTAGAGAAGGTTGGAGTAGAGTTTTTGTATGGTTACAACACTGCTCTCATTGACAACATAATTATAAAGAAAGTTAGATAATAACACATAAAGAGACAGCACTCACACTCCACAATACTATTCACATTGGACATTACATTCCCTTCATAGGCCATCTCTCCTTAAAAATTGGCAATGCAAAAATCAGTTCAAAACTCTTACTTTCTTCTCCTTAAACACTTAACACAACTGTCACATTCCAAAGACTCCATCCGACATATCACTTGTTATGTCAGCCGCAATTTGAACACACTTTGATACATTAATAAACTATACATGAAAACACAGGAACTTTTCAAAATAAAGGAAAACAAAGTAGTGGAAAGAGTTAACAACTTGCAGATACTGACCTAATTATAAACTAAGTGTTTCCTCATCAGTAATTGGGTTAGCGGGAAAGTTATTTGAAGTAGATAACTTTCCCTTGAATACCCTAACTGAATTTTAAGGATCATAACAACAAAATTGGGTTACAATAAAAATTTGGTAAATGATATTTGAAATGTTTTGTTAAATTTTCATACTTAAATAAAGTGTTACTGGAATTTTCATACTTAAATCAAGAGCTGTCCAACAGAGTGTTTTCTCTAACACTCTTTATTTATTTTCCTTCAAAATGATTTACAATAATCAAAAGTCTTGGACTTACAAATAGCATTTGTAATAAGCTTGAAGCCTGAATCAAATTCAGCACCAACAAGTTCAACTTCAACAAATGGAGAAACTGTTCCCCGACCTCTTCCTGTTCGACTAAGATGCCGTGCACCAATGATGCGGAGACTAATTGTAAGCCGTTCAACACCAACCAATGTTTTGTGATCATAAGGGTCAAATGAATCACTGAACATGCATTCAGGCCGAATAACATAGCCACATCGACCATTTTGCCTAAACTTGCCCTGATTCAGTTGCATGGCTCTATCTGAAAACAAACTTACAATGTAGGGAAAAATGCAACACAATTTAACAAAATTCATAAGTAAATCAACATAATACAGATATATCAACTCATGTCCAAATGTATCATTTCACAATATATTCACAGATAGAGGTAGTGTGTTTGCTTCAAACATTCCACTGAGTGGGAGGGAATGGTTCAATCCTCCAATCGGCTAAACATGGTAACTAAATTAATTAATATAGGTTTCATATCACTATTATACAGACCAAATTATTTAATAAAACTCAATACCATTTGCCCCAGTCATTTGTGTAATTTTCCAATTATTTGCTAAATTAAGTTGAAAATTTTTCTCTAAGCAGCTTTTCTTAAAAAAAAAAAAAAAAATCAATGGCAAAAATTGTGACATTTTCTTATTTCTTCTTTCAATTCATTTCACAATTAATTAATTAATTCCTTCTTTCAATTCATTTCACAAAAATCTTCCACCTAACCTTTTGGATGGTAAGATGTTGGATTCCAAGAGAGAGTAAGGTATCAAACTAGCGTGGAAAAAAGGAAATTCCAGCTGAAAATCTCACCCAGTTTGATTGAGCAGGCAATAAAAACCTGCTCTCCCCGATGCAGCTTTGTATTGAGAGCAAAGTATTCTTGCACAGGTGGGCGCAGCCATAACACAATACAACAACTAACACTTTCAAACAGCACAGCGTGGGTTGGAGAATTAAATGTTAATGAAATACCAAAATGCCTGATTTAAATAGAAAATAGAAAGAGTTGCAAAATATGAATGGCGAGGCAGTCCCAGTGTCCTGTTATTCAGATACTTTAACCAAGTGTCCCAACTGTTTTTGACCAATGCCACTAAGAACCCACATTTTTGTGATACACATAACTATTTTTGAGAAGTAATAAATAATGATACCAGAATAAATTAAAACATGCAGTAATTCTAAGCATCACAAGGTTGACAGCACTGGTGTAGTGGTAGCATTTTCACTCACTCGCTTGACTTCAGTTCTGTCAAAAAATAATTTTAAGTAACGCACCAGGCATCATGCTCCATAATGGTATACATACTACAACATCAATAATGACAAAAATAAAATGTAGATGTAAAACCTGTTGCAATTTTATATCATACACAAATTAACACCAAAAAAGTGTTTGATAATTTAATTTTTCACAAACTTTTCACGTTATATTTTCAAAATACATTTCAAAATATATTCAAAGTAAAACTGCATAATCAACCATAAAATGTTGACTGATGATCAACCCTACGGAGTAATGTCTGCAAATAACACCACCTCAAAAATATTGAGTTTTTACTCCTAGTATGATTACTTTGAGAGATTGTATGAGACCTTCTCTATTACTACCAAATTCTATTTGTAGGTACCGTTCAAAACTGAATATAATAATTTTAAGTTTTAAAATATTGTTTTAAATACAGATTAAAAATAAAATTTACTCCCAAAGCTCTTGTTTCTTTCAATTTTTTCCTTAAAAGAGAACATGTATACATGCACAGAAGGGAAGACTTCCTCTAGTAAATCTTCCATTTAACTATTGCAGAGTATATCTCTTTCTCGGCAAGCAAATCAGTAGAAATGATTTATTAGGTTTCTGTTTCAAGAACTGTACATAGTTTTAAATTAATTTAAATAATACATAAATAGACAAATATTAAATTTCAATAATCACAGTACATATTTTAATGCAGAAATGCTGTGAAGTGTTGAAATAAATACACATAATTAATTCCACAATATACATGAAGGAAGCTAATATAAAGTACTAACCTGCTGTTTGATAGTTTAAAGCTACCATCTGGCTCCCTGAGTTCCACATGGGCATAGGATTGTAATTTGAGGAGTCAATACGCTGTCCTTTTGGATATACTCTGCTGAATTGAATCTATGACAAGAAAATATTTTACTATTTAAAAAATCTTAAATCTTGGAAACTAAAACTAATTAAAAAGCAAATGACAAATAAGTTTCTAACTAAGACAATTTTCTTACCTGGTGATATTTAAGAAAAAATTTATTGAGCTGCTGACAAATTAATTTTTCGGCTTTTGTCTCAGGAAATGAGGACATCTCAGTGTGGTTAAAACCATTTTGGTTCACATTTTCCATGTTGAAAGGAACTGCTCGGCAATATATAATTAAATTACTCATCTGTTTTGCAACTCTACATTTGTTCTCCATTTCCCTATGTCGGGTATCCTGAAAAAGAAATTCAAAATTGTCCATCCATTTGTTTAATTTGTGACATTTTGTGTTGACAAAAAACAACTATTAAATAAAAGTTTTTCAAAATTTACAATAATTTCTTCTATGTACAAAACTTCCACATTTCATTATTAATTGATAATTAATGGCATTCCTGTACTAATTTTAAGGTCGTAGGAAGAGCTGAGGTTCCCAAACATTTCCCTAGCTCTAGAGAACATTTGAGTTGGCCTCCCAAATATAAACCATTCATGCTACGCTAACAACTTTGGGGTCCTCTAGCAAATTATTTAAGGGAGTCCTCCTCAAAGGACCTCACACTGATAAACAAAGAGGTCTAACTACCAATACTGAGACAATGAGTAAGGAGCCTGAATAAAGACAGTTCCCTGAAGTACTCATTTAAGATTCATTATCCAAGTCAATTATTCAAGATGATAAAAATATTAATGATATCTTTCACCCCCCATTACTCATGATAGTTGTTCCAACTCATATCTCCTCACATGAAATTGAGAACAAATCCATTAATTACTTTTCAAAAGGATAATATATGAAGGATCACAATTACAGAAAAATTCATACTTTTTTTATGAGTCAGTCATTGCAGAGGACGGATGTCTATTTCAGTCGCTCTCTCAGTTGTACTTTGTGCTATGTTAAGTTCTAGTAGGTTTTTAATTTCACTGTAAAACTGCTTTCTTGTTTTATTGCATATTTTTGTACTATTCCATTTAATCATTATTCTGATTATTCTATTTTTTGTTACTATTCAATTTATTCATATTTAAAATCGGTTTTGAAGTAAATTTAACCTTTTTAATAATGTTTAAAATGTCAAATTGCATTGTGTGCTCAGCTCCTGTTCCAATGAGAACAAAGATCTCCTGTTCAGACTGTAAAATTTTTTGTCATGGCAGCTGCATTAACATGACAAAAACAGATATTGAGTGTTTGACGAAGGAAAATCAAATTTGGCGATGTCCTGCCTGTTCTAAAATACAAAGGAAGAGTATGGCAGCAGTTTCTGCAGCAGTAGAAGGGACGGCCAGTCTCTCAGAAGTAATATTCATGTTAGAAAAGGGAAGGGAAGACAGGAAGAGATTGGAAACTCAATTTAATACATCTTTTGAGTTTTCTCACGGGAAAATAGAGAATCAGAGGAAATTGATTGAAGAACAATCGCAAAAGTTAGATGAGTGTTTAAAAGTAATTGAAAATTTGTCTCAAGAAAACTTGCAGTAAAGGAAAAAAATAAGTAAATTGGAAGCAAAAATTGAGGACGTGGAGCAGCACATGAGAGCAAATTCAGTTGAAACTTTTGGAGTTCCAGAGGAAAAGGGAGAGATGTGTATGAGATAGTGAGAAAAGTTGGTGTTTCCTTGGACATGAATATAAATAGAGAACAAATTGACATTTGCCATCGACTTGGAAAACCATGTGACTGTCAGCGACATGCTGGGATAATTGTCAAGTTCTTGAGGAGAGAAGACAAGTTGAAAATGATCCAGAGAAAAGGGAAGATAAATTTCTCAACTCAACACTTGGGACTTGGGCAGCCTGCAGCCCCTGTGTATGTGAATGAAAACCTGAGCCCCAAGCATAGAAAATTTTTCTCTGCAGCATGGGAGGCGAAAAGGGCAAACAACTACACTTAACTATGGACTCAAAATGGAAGAATCCTCATGAGAAAAGACCAGGTTAAGCTGTTATACGGATCTCTAAAACTGATGATTTAAAAAAATTGTAAGTGTTAGTTTCTAATTTGATGTTTTTTGTCAGTTAGCTATTCCAATATTTCTACATTAAAAACATTATTAAGAAATTACTCAGTTAAATATAGTTAGTAATGATTCTTTTGTAGAGTTCAATAGTGTGTGCGAGGGTTTAAACAAATTTTCTATTTTTCATCAAAATGTGTGTAGTTGAAGGGAAAATTTTGATAAGTTTGTCATATATTTAGATTAATTAAAAAAGCATTCAGAAATTATAATATTAACAAATTTGGATTTCAAAATCAGAATTTTTTTTAGAAAACTGTAATAAATTTATATTACATAATATTTATTTTAGAAAATTATAATAAATTTGTGAATTGCAATGAAACCTATAGCAAGATGGTGGAGTTGTAGTATTTGTGTCGAAACAATATGTAGCCAGGGCCAGCTCCTTGACAATGACGGTGGCCGATGCAATGAAGATAACAGTTGCCCTTGTCCGTCACACTGCTCTCCCCTTATTGCAGTCTACTGACTCCACTCCTTTCCCATACCAACATTTCTGAACCAACGAAATGATGATTTATTAAATTCTAGAGAAAAAAACTTAATATTTATCAGTGATGTATTTTAGAACAATCTCAAATAGTAGACAACTATCAAGTTTTAATGAGTAGCAATGGTTTGGTTCAATTAATTGACTTGTCGACAAGAGGAAATCATTGCTTAGATTGTATATATTTAAGATTTAGATATAATTTTTTTTATGAATCACATGTTTTAGAAACTGGTAGAAGTGACCATGATGTTATTATTTGTTATTTATTGTTTGATAAAAATGCAAATGCAAATCAATCTAATAATGAGAGTGAAACTAAAACAAGGATTGATTGTAAGTTATTCCTGCATTTATTAAGAAAGGAGAAGTGGAAAACTGTTTTGTCTACTGTTAATGTGTCAGATGCTTTTGATTATTTTTTATTTGTGTTTACAGATATTATAAAAAAATCTACTTTTATCCAATCAAAGAAATCAAATTTTAAGTTTTTAAAACCATGGATGTCATTTGAGCTTTGTAAAAGAAAAGCATAGAATTTTTTTGTATAGAAAGGTAAAGAGAAATCCATAAAGTTAAAATGCTATTTTGTTTCATTTTCATTAAAATTAATATCAATTTCAAAAAGTAACTATTATTTAAATAAGTTTGATAGGAACAAGGGTAATACAAGGGAACAGTGGTCAACTTTAAATACCATTAGGGCAAAGTAATGAAAAAAGAGCATTATCTGTATTAAAAAATCAGAAGGTCCGGATGGGTTGATTTTTGAATCTTCTGACATCACTAATGAATTTAATAAATTTTTTGTCACTGTTGTTGACAGATTACTAGAAAATTTGGATTCTGCAGATGGCTTGGAATTATGTGACTTTAATGAAACTTTCCCTACACTAAATATGTTAAATTCAGTTTTTCTTTTGCCTACATGTACTCAAGATGTTTCTTGCATTATAAATAGTTTAAATTCAAATAAATCTCCCGTTATACATGGAAGTTCTTCTTTTACCATAAAAACAGCTAAAGATTATATTAGTTCAATTCTGTGATTTGTCTTTAACTTAAGTTTAGAAACAGATGAATTCCCAGCTACTGTAGAACCACTTCATAAAAAAGGAGAAGTAACAGATTTAAATAACTACAGACCCATTTCTATGTTATCCAACTTTTCTAAAATCTTGGAGAAACTAGTGAAATCAAGGCTTTCAACTTTCTTAAATTAAAATAATGTTTTGAGTAAAAATCAGTATGGGTTTGTTGAAAAAAATCAAAAGAAGATGCTTTACTATCCTTTCTCACTAATATATAATGGTTTTAATTCAAAATTATATGAGGCAGGTTTATTTATTGATATTACCAAAGCTTTTGACTCTGTTGACCATGATATTTTTACTATCATGCTTACAGAAAGCTGGAGTTAGAGGTATTGCTTACAAATGGTTATTTAATTGGAAGAAATCAATGTGTTAGGATAAAAAATAGTGCAAGCACACTTTTACCAATATCTTGTGAAGTACCACAAGGTTCGGTCCTTGGACCAATATTATTCATTATATATATATTAATAAATTATGTTTAGGAAATTTCAAGGGAAGTATTAATTGTTTTGCTGATGATCCTGCATTAAGTTACTCTGTTAGTGATCCTATTACACTTTAAAGAAGTATCCAGACAGATTTAAATAATTTGAAAACTTGGTTTATCGTAAATAAACTTGCTTTTAAGTTCTAAAACAAAGTTAATTTATTTTTCTTTAAGATCAAAGGACGTTATACATGGCAATATATATTTTAAATGTAAGAGTTGCTTGAATGATCTATTTGAGGCATCTTGTAAAAATTATAATTTGTTTGAACAGGCAGAGAAAATAAAATATTTGCGGTTAATTTTGGATAAGAACTGTTCTTGGAGAGAACACAATCAATCAGTAAAAAATATGTTTATGTGGCATGAAGAAAATTTTATCTTTTGAAATTCATTTGTCCATTAGAAGTCTTAAGATCAGTTTATTTTGCTTTGGTAAATAGCAAATTAGAATATGGGTTAAGTTGTTTAGGGGGAGCTTACAAATCATCATTAAAACCAATTCGTTTATCACAAAAGTGCATTATGCGACAAATATTTCACATGTGAAGAAAGGAACATTTGTTTCCTTTATTTAAACTTCTTGGTGTACTCCCTATTAGGTATTTGTATGTATATAGAGTGTTGCATATTCTCTTTGTGAGAGGAGGTCAAAAGATTGCAAATGCCGCAGTACATTCAATGAGATTAAGAAGTTTAAATTGTGTAGCATTGTTAAAGCCATCTTGTTAAGCATTTAAGAAATTTTATAGTTACAGCTCTTTAATTTTTTTCAATAAATTTCCTTATCATATTAGTACCACTAACACCATAGTTAAATTTTCAAAAGATTTGAAAGACAAGTTATTTGCTTTTAATTTTGATGAAATAGAACATTTTTTTATTTTAAATAAATCGTTTTTTTCATCTCCTCTCACAACATATTATGCATTTTGATATGTAATTATCAAATTATAGTTAGGTTTTCAAGAAGAAGAAAGCACAGAAGTGTATTTAATATTTTAAAAAAACCTTCTTTATGTGCAAAGTTGTTCTTTTATAGTTAATAATTTTATTGCTTTGTTTTCTACAACTGATACCATGTTTTTGTTTTTATAAATTTTGAGAAGATAACCTCATTTTGCTTGGAGGTACCTAGCCATGTATCATAAATACAAGTTTAGTATAAAGCTAATTTCATTATATTATTTAGGCCTATTTATAATAATTTTAGAACAGAAATTATTTTATGGCTGTAAGTTTACTGTATTTTAAAAAAATGTATTATTTAAGTATTGTGTTTCATGGTAATCAAGATTGATCGCTCCATTTCGTGTCGTTTCATGTAATTTCATGTTGTTTTATGTCGTCTCATCTCTCTCACTTTCTCTCTTTCTTTCCTTCTTTCTTTCTTCTGCACAATATGACTTACTTTCATTATTCTGGAATTATTCACGTTTTCTAATGTAGCTAGACTTTTGTATGTATCATGTTCCTAATATCACCTATCTACAGATCTCTTTCTTTACAGAATTGAACTTACAAGTGATTTTTTTAACAAAGTGAGTTTCACAAACAATAACAAAAAAGTGAGAAACAGTAAAAAAGTATATGAACTCATTCTTAATTAATAAAATCTTCACTAAATAATTCTCACACCTCTGTTGTGTATAAAGTCCATTAGTTACTACAAACTGAAAGACTTAAAATAAGTTATAATTCACTGTTTGACTGTTGATATTTGATGAATTATGTCTAGACCTCTTATGAATTAGTTGATATCAATGCTAAGAAATTTTTCCATATTTTCTGATGCATACTATTTTTTTATAAATTGTTTTATCAAGAGTTATGTCAAGTGGTCATAACAATTTTACATTTCATTAGTGTTTTTTTAGAGTTTCAAATTAATTTAGGCTTTTAAAATTAAAATATTTTTTGTGAAAGTTTTCATTATTAAAAAATTCACCAAAAAGTGAATATTATTACAGAAAAAAAGTAGTTGAAGTATCTGTAAGTAAGAAATAATTCTACAGCTCTGAAATACTAAGAAATAAAATTTACAAAAAATAAAAAATCATGGGGTGAAGTCATCATGTGAAAGTGTAGATCGTACAAATAGTGGGGTGATTTTACATAAAAAATAATCAAATGAAATGCTGTAACTTACTCGTGCTGTTGCATTCTGGGCAGTTTTTTTTATGGATTCCATCCACTCAAGAGCATCTTTCTGTTGAGGCACTGCTGCCTCAAATGTTATACAAGTGTCTGCATTATGGATTCGAAGCACCCAATCCAGGCCTGGTGGACCAACCAGTAACTCAACAACAGCACCCATCATATCAAGACTCCCTTTTTGCAGTGCTCCCAAGAGTAAGGAGTCCGATGACTGAAACACAATTAAACATTACTGGACAATAAGTTAATATTGTTAAAATATTTCACATCATATTATCTTATCAATTGACAAGATGTATCAAAGTTCTAGCAGACTTGTATCTGCCACTGTCTTTTCAAAATACAATTATTGTCTAGTTACTGGATGTCAAGTTAGCATAGTTCTAGCAAATGTAATTCTTTTTTTAAATTTATGATTGAAGTTATCATTAGTTTGGAATCGATAATGGTAACAATTAGAGAGCTTACCTGTTACTATTTAATAATTAATACAATAAACAACGATCATCTACAACTGCAACATCAAAGAATATCTCAATCTGCAGAGCATATCATAAGGGGAGGGAATTAATCTTTAACAAAGTGAAACAGAATTGGCCTTGTCACAGTGATGACAACAATCATTTATGGAATAACTTTTTCCAGGAGAAAGTGAGACCTGTTTCTTTTGTACTTGAAAGCTAATGCTTTGTATGAAAAAGTGGATGTTCAGCTACACCCTTCCACGTTGTAAGAAGAAATTGTGGAACAATCATTCATATAATAAGTATTTTTTTAAGCGTAAACTCACACTGTCGTCCCGGTTATTCTGCTGTTCAACCTCTTCAACATAGTTGCATGGAAACCAGTGTTGTTTCTTCCCACCATAATCTCCTCTCCACCAACCACCTTCTTCCTTACTAACATTTGTAATAATTGCATGTTTGCAGAATGAAAGTTCATCATCATTACGAGCCTTATAGTCATACACTGCCTTCACCGTAGTCTGAAAAGGAATTTTAAAAAGGGGGGTGCAAATTCAAATCAATTTCCACCAAATACAACCCATAACAAAACATGTCACTTTTTTTATGTTTAAACAAATTTCATGTCACGTGAGTCACTTTTTGTTTAGATTACAATAGTTTGTTGCACATGTAACACTATAAATGAAGTTATGAAACTAAGAATACCTTAGAAGTAACCGTACTAGGTTCCATATACATTGATGACTCACAGACAGCACTGTCATCAGGTTCCTGAAACAAAAACTTCTTTCATCAATCATGAAATATATTAATCTACTTCAATTTTCTGATTATTTCTACTATAACTTACTAATGAAAGAAGAAGAAAAACATTCTCAACGTCTTTCTAACATGTTTTGGAACCGCATTAAATTAAAGTCATCTACTAATAACTTTTAATGCTTTTTTTTAAATTGTTGTTTTCAAGTATCTCATAGTACATCAAGATTTATTCCTTCAATTGATTTATTTGATATTTAAATATATTTGCTTAATATCTAGAAGTTATTTGAGAAATTAAGAATATCATATTCACGATACAAATGTTCAAGGGAATACAAAAATTATTCAAGTAAATCAATTAAATACTCTAAAGAGCTAGTAGTCCACTAAATTTAAACAGAAATTTAAATCACTTAAGAACTGTGGCAGAAGTTATAGAATATTACACTCTTCTTTAACAACTTTCAAAGTTTCCAAAATTGATAAATTCCACTTTCACCAACAACTGAAAATGATTTAATTATTCCATAAAATTGGTATTTACATAAAAATACTAAAAATTCTGAGACTGCTTTGTTAATGAAGTAAAATATAAAACAGGTTTTATTCATAAATTATAAAATAGATTAAATATGAGAAAAGAAAAGATGTCATACGATTTACAGCTAAATTGGCCCGAATATATTACAACACTGAATATACAGCGACATCAAGTATTTTAAAGGAAAACCCGGAAAGAGGAACACCCACTTTCTATCATCCTTTTAATTTACATTCTCCTAACTCATGAACAATGCAAGCACATTTTATTCAAAGCTTTTTGTCAACATGGTCGATATTTTCTCTGCTCATCATCAAATAAATAATGGGCAAATGTTTAGAAATAATAAATGAGAGAAGAGTCTTGGCACGAGAGCTTCTGAGACCAGAAACTCTGGCTACTGGAAATATCGCCACCACAACGAGTGTGTTAAAGATGACTCCAGTATACATAACAAATGCTACATTGTAATATTTTTGGAATACAAGAGTTTTTGATTAGTGATTATTAATAGATGCACTAAGATGCTTGTTGAGATGCACAATATCAACTTAATGTTCTAATATTGAAGTACTCGAATGTAGTGCGAAAACGATTTAAGAAGGTACATATTGGGGGAAAACTTTCACACTATATTTGAGCAAGGTAATATTATTCAGCTTTTTCAGTTGCATAGCAATCACCATATGAAACAAGGGGAAATAGAATAAATAAACTAATACAATAAATAAATATGAACTGATGTAAATTGAATTAAGAATGAACAAAAGTATAAAAGCATAATGAACATGACCATAATCAATAAAAATATTGAACATGAATAATAAAGAAAACATTAATGAAATGAGAGGAGAAACATTGAAAAGAAGCATTACTAAGAGCAAACTGAAAAATTACGTTCTGGGTTTTGGCAAGTGCGCTCAGGGTTCGAGAGAGAGGTCATATACTTCTAGGGGAAATGATTTCCCCAAAGTGATGTCAGAAGACATAAAGATTTTAAGTACAAAACATTCTTAACAATTCATGTTTGTGTGAAGAGGGCAGGGGTGAGAAGAAAGGAATTTGAAAGCATGTTTCAATGGGGGAGAACAAAGATCAGGAATTTGAGTTTGTAATAAGGAAATATTGCACTCTATGAGAATGTTACAGTATGTATTTTCAATTTGTAAAATGTTTAAGTTCTTATTAATGTCTAATTGTTTTCCCATGCCCTATAAAATAATTTGATATTCTAAAAAGTGAATAATCTGAGGAATTAGAACAGATTTAAAACATTCACTACAGATTTACCAACAAAGTACCTAGTAAAATCATAAATCATCACTAGGTTTTATTAACACATTTAAAAAAGAAATATTTTGAGAAGTATCACCTCTTCATCTCCTGTAATTTTTTAAAGTCCTATTGGATTAACATTTACCTTTACTTCTCAAAAATGAATATCCTGGTAGTTCATTCAGAATTATTATTTTTACTTTATGTTTCTTTATGAGCATTAATTTTGAATAATTCAGTTTTTATGTTTGTAGTTGTAACACAGGAAGTAAACTAATACAGGGTTTTTTTCTCAACAGTTTTCTTCTTGATTTCACTGTACAATAGAACAAAATAGGTGTATACTATCATCTGATGACAAGTTTTCAAAATATATAAAAAAGAATAATTCACCCAAATTGTAATTTTTTACAAGCAATAATATTACTTTCTTCTTTTTCTGCTGTCAATGAAAGAGATTTGTAACAATAATTATTTGATGCCAGTAATTTTACTTCTTTTAATATTGTCTGTAGTATGGGGCTGTTAAAATGTGATGAATTTTTCGAGTTGAATATGGTGGTTAGTGAGTAGGAGGATCTATCAAAATGTTGTGTATAGTGATGTGTTTTTAGAGATTTTGTTTGTGGATCTTTACTGAAATAGAAAGATCTAGGTCTCCCATTCCAAAGAGTGATTACATCATCAACATAGAAAGTGGATGAGTTGTCATTGGGAGCAGCAAAAGTTTCCTTTAATTCATCTTATTAATACCTGTTGCATAATTATAAATTTATGAAAAGACCATAGCAAACAAGACACTGTTGGTGTTGATATGCCCAAATACAAGGATGCATTTGATATACCATTTTTACCTGAATATATACCCCTCCTTATTTTAGCAGGCAAAATATAGAACAGAAATGAAATTGAGAAAATCAAAGTCTTCCTGAAGGGAGATGCTGATTTAAAATTCCATGTGAAATGGTTGGCTCCAGTACATATAATTATTAGAACTTTAAAATGAAAAGCTAAGAGTTCAACTTCTCCTCTTGACATCACCAGACCCACACGGACTTCGGCTCTACTTCAAATTCTTGTGCCACAGCTTTATTTCCATGCATTTATTTCTCTGAGCATAATTTAGAACTCGCAGTTTGAAGTTAGCATCAAAGAATCTTTGATCACCCAACTTTCTGTGTGTTAAAGAAGATTCCCCCTCTCCTGACAAAATCGTGAGTCACAGTTGGCACAGTGACAACAATCGGTCGATCCTAGATGACATGGAGCAGATGGGTTTCCACTTCAAATGAGCGTCAAATCCTGCCATCATCAATTACTTTACGTTATATATACGGCTTGTGTTTGCTTCATTTGCTTTCTCCCACAAAAATTTGAATTAGCAGTTTCCCCATCTCCAAATATAGTCCCCCAACGGATTTTTGGGCGATTTTTTCAGAAAAAAAAGGGGGGGTACTTTATTCGGGTAAATACAGTAACTCTAACAGCATTATTAACGGTTAACAGAAAACTGTTTCATTATGCCAATCCATAGAAATGTTGCCCAATGTCAAAAAAAAAAAAAAATTATAGGAAGAAAAAAGTGAAAAGTTTATATTAAAGAACCAGAATATCAACATGTCTCCATTGTGCACACTTTACTGAGCTTGGATGATTCACGTAAATATTTCCCTTCTTTAAATCATTTACAACCAACAAGTGTATGGATACAAGTATTTGCATATTTATGTCTTTGCCACAATAGAGCAAATGTAGCAAATACAGAGTAATACCTCTTTTACACTTCTACTGTGTTTGAACAAATATGGCAAATACACAAATACGCAATGTCAAGTAGGATGTATTGAGACTTCATCTAATAATGATATTCCATCCTTAGAATGTGTGGTAGAATGATCAGATACTAAGAAAAGTTTTAGGTTGGGCAGGAGGTTAGGAAGCACAGAGTGGATAGAAAAACGAGAGTTCGTAATTTTGTCAGTTTGCTCATCCGGTTTTGTTTTCAGAGAAAGCAATTTTTAAAATCATTGTTGTTGTTGATTTCTTGCTAAGAGTCCCACGGATGAAGATACGTGGAAAGGTTTAATGTTGAACATCATATTATAGGATAATATTTTCAGAACAACTTACATGACCAATGCACCGGATTATTTCATCATTTACGGGGTAAGCAAGTTTCACTTTACGATAAAGGGGATGTCGTTCATAATAACTGACTAGTTCCACAAGACTTTCAAATTGCACTGTGCCAATAATGTAGAGCCTCCCTTCCAATTTTATACGACAATGCTTGATCTTCTTTTCTGCCCTGAGGATATAAGTAAAACAAAACAAGTTAGATATTAGTTCAACAATATAGGTAACCAAATTATTCACTAAAAAATATATAATTTTAATCAAACAAAAATCTGAGCACATAAAATTTCAAACATTGATATATATTCCCAACAAATTTGAGTATTTTTCCTGGGAGAAAGCAAAAAAATTGCTAATAACTCATAAATAATTTATTAATGCAATATTTTTTAAAATATTCCCTCAGTTAAATAAAGTAGCACAAACGGGATGAGATCAAAAAGACTCAACAAATTAATTGTTACATTGGCTTCTGGATGATTGCCACATTGACATACCCTTGCCTGAAGAATTGCAGCCGAAACATCGGCTCTTTGAATATTACACAGCAAACATCCTGAAACCATGGCTACATGGATGCTGTCAACGGAAGTCCAAGACAACAATTATATATTATTATAAATTGGTCAAGGTTCAAACAACAAAATCAAATTAGTTATTTATTGTATAATCAAAGTTTATATTTTTTCACAAGTTTATTATACCACAGGTTATTTTAGAATATAAATAGCTCTACATAAAATTATTATTATTGTTTGTTGTCAATTTGTTCGTACCCTTTGGAACCATTTTGGTGGACCTTACCTCCATCATCAACCAAGCATGATAACCTTCTTTCTGCAGACAACTGAGGAAGGATGTACTTCCCAATAAAATTTTCCCTACAGGTAATTCAAAATTTAATCACTGTATCTATAGTTTTGATAGTAAATCTTTTCACAGATATTTAGTTCTACTTGTTCATGGATTATTCTTAATAATTCTGCCTCATCTTACAAAAAATGTTTAACTCGCCAAAAATGTGCTGCTACTGTCAAATTTTTCATTCATTTTAGTTATTACTCGCAAAATGTTCTTTTGGCCCAATAATATTTTTTGTTCGATCTATGTATAATTTCTCATAATCTCTACAATTTCTCTAAAATTTATGAATATAAAATACAATATTAATTGCCTCCTATTACCAAAAGTAATATACAATGCATAAATAAAAATAATTATAAAAGTGCTGTAAAATTAAGTTACATGTAAAAAAACAGTATATGGATGTGTAGATAATATACAATTTATCTCACAGGGTAGATACTGTAAGATTAAAGAGTATGGTCCATTGAGTTTAGAGGTCAGTTGAAACCAAACAGCAAGACTTACAGAAATCGCAATTACATCTTAATTTTCCTTGTTTCATTCTGCTGTTCTGTTGATATATAAATAATTTTTTGTAATACTTTATATTATTTTTTATCATGTAAAAAACAAAAAGAGTGCAGGTTTTTTCACGTTTTACAGGTGTCACCAAGTTTGAGATTTTGTATAAAAAACCCTCAGCCATGATTATTACTAAATTTTATTACGATAGATGCATATCTGCTGAGGTACCAGACAAAGTGTGTTCCACACCACCCTATTTTCCCCACCCAATCCCTCTTCCTTACCACCTGCTGCCTTGTAGGAGGGGGAGGGATCCCCAAAGGCTAAGGGAAGGAAAACCCCGACAGAAAACCTAACAGCAGGTCTGCAGGCTGCGAGGGAAACCAGCAGAATTGGATGATGGGTTGATATCCCATTTATCTTAAATTAATTTATCTTCAAACCTCAAGATTGGCCTCGGAATGATAAGGCTAACAGGCAAATGAATATGGATATGGATTTTGGCACATGGAACGTTAGGATGTTGAAGAAGGAAGGAAGACTTAAAGTGCTACTGCAGCATGTTAAAGAATACAATCTGAAGTTGCTGGCAGTTCAGGAGACATTCTGGAATGGGAAGGAAACATGGGATACAAGGCAATATACAATTTTTAGTAGTGGTAAAGAGAGGAGTATGAATAAAGGAGGAGTGGCTTTTGTAGTGGAACGATCCTTAAAGAAATGTATACTGGATTTTAGATCAATCAGTGAAAGGCTATGTTACATTAGGTTAAAAACCCAATATTTCGGTGATAAATGTGCACGCCCCTACAGAAGAAAAGGAGACTCATTGTCAAATTATTTGTGGGAGACTTTAATGCACAGGTGGGATGGGAAGAAAGCTATGTAGGAATGATTGGAAGGCATAGTCTAAACAAGAGATCTAACGATAATGGGCTTAGGATTATTGGTTTTGCTACAACTCACGATATGGTTATTAACTCAACATACTACCCACACAAAGAGGCACATAAAAGAACATGGCAAACACCTGAAGTTGGATCCTATAGCCAAATAGACCATGTCTTGATTGGAAGAGAGAGAGCTTCATATATAATGGATGTCAGAAGCTGAAGGGGAGCAGATTGTGGGTCAGATCATTACCTTGTCAAGCTGAAATTCAGATGTCGTATTCCACACATAAGAAGGGAGATAATCAATACGTGTAGAAAATATGATATAGCAAAACTTGAAGTGAAAGAAATACGCATGAAATTTGAAGAAGCGATGGACCTGCAGCTGTCTCAGGTGTGGACACAGCAGCAGCAACAACAAGATACAATAGAGGAACACTGGGAAGAGGTTAAAAACAGTACGACAAAAGCAGCAGACATAGAAATCTTTTAGATTGCGATGAACCTCACCGCCAGGTAACAGATTAATTATGTTACGTTGAATGAAAATGGGAGACGGGTTCGAACCCGGGACCTTGAGCTCAGCGCGCTCATGCGCTTACCACCTCAGAGGTCTTTGGGTCTCGCAAGTTGAATGAGGATGGAAGACGGGTCCAGGAGGCGAACGGGATGGCACAGTGCATGAGCGCGCTGAGCTCAAGGTTCCGGGGTTCGAACCCCGGTCCCATCTCCCATTTTCATTCAACGTAACATAATTAATTAAAAGCAGCAGAACAGACACTAGGGTTTGAACTATGGAACGACAAGAATGAATGGTTTGATGCGGAACGTGGAGCAGCTGTTCAAGAAAGGAAGAAGGCATACAATAATTTTCTGAGTAGACCAACCAGAACAAAGAAGCAGGAACTTGACAAAAGGAATAGAGAAGTTAGTAAACTCTGCACAGAAAGAAACAAACTTGGTTAAGGGAGAGAATGGAAAGGACAGAGGGTAATCTAAAGGAAGCAAAAATTACAGATGCATACAAGGAAGTTCGGTTCTTTTTAAGAGAAGGATTTCAGACCCGATCAGAAATTGTGAAAGATAAAGACGGGAACGTGTGCTAGGGCAAGGAAAATGTCTGACCCCCAAGGGGACTTACATCTAGTAAGTACATGTTTGGCAGACACGGGGCCCCGAGCTGAGTCTGGCATTACTTCCACCTACTTGTGCTAGGCTCCTTCCTTTCTCTTTCCTGATCTTCCTTGGTCACCTCTTGTTCCTTTCGATCCCGACACTATTAGGGCTAGGGTATCTCTCATTTTCCTTTTTCTTCTTCTTCTTCTTTTGAGATATATTGATATTTGAGTTTTGAGTAGTAATCCAAGAGGGTTTTTAGTGGGTATGGTTGAGTCATTCGGAGTGTCCCACACACGGGGAGAGTCATGTTGGCTCTCCCTAGTGCGTAACTGCATTTTCCCTATCTGTACAAGTTTTTAGGGTTCTAATGACCTCAATGTCAACAAGCTTTAAAGCACCACAAAAAAAAAAAAAAAAGTCTCGAAAACATGGGCAGGATACTTTGAAGATCTCCTTAATCAAGGAAATGATAACATACAGATCCAAGAAGCAATGGGAAGAATAACAGCAAATGATGATGATGGGGAAACACTGGTACCCACATTGGAGGAGGTCCAACTAGCTATTAAAGGATTAAATAACAGGAAGTTCCCAGGATATGATGCCATACCCTCAGAGGTTATAAAAAACTGCTGTCAAAATGGTGAAGGAAATTCATAATTTAATTGTTTCCATATGGACACGCCAAAAGAGTGGAACAGAAGTGTAATATGCCCTATATACAAAAAGTCTGGTGACAAATTAATCTGTAAAAATTATAGGTATTGCATTGCTCAGTAATGCATACAAAATCTACACATCTATCCTTCAGAGAAGGTTGGAACCTTATGCAGAGGAAATTATTGGAGAGTATCAGTCGGGCTTCAGAGGAGGAAGATCAACAACAGACCAGCTCTTTACAATGAAGCAACTACTGGAGAAAATCTGGGAATACAAAACACATGTTCATCAAATATATTTAGACTTTAAACAGGCATATGACTTTGTGAGACAGGAACATTTAGTGGCAATATTGCAGAGCTTTGAAATACCAAGGAAGCTAATAACGTTAATAGGTGCAACATTACATAATACATGGGTACATGTAAAAATTAATAATGTACTGTCCCAAGAGTTTGAGGTGACACAAGGCCTGAAACAAGGAGATGGACTAGCACCAATATTATTCAATATGGTACTAGAATATGTGATAAGGCATGTGAATATAGACACCAAAGGAACGTTATTACAAAGGTTTGTCCAAATTATAGGGTATGCATATGACATATGTATAACAGGAAGAATGAAAAACCTGACAATAGAAGCATATAAAGACCTAGAGGAACACAGCAATGAATATGGTCTCCAAATTAATAAAGAAAAAACAAAAGCTATGCTGCAAAAGAAAAGTCAGAGTAGAAATATCAAGCAGTTGGTGCATGATGATAATCAAGTGCATGGTGATAATATAGAAATTGTGAGCTGGTTCTGCTACTTGGGTGTGGTAATAAATGATAAGAACAAGGAAATGGAAGAAATATGTAATAGAATCCAAGCGGCTAATAAAGCATTTTTCTCCTTATTAGCACTATTAAAAAGTCAAGATATATCGAAGGCGACTAATATTACATTCTATAAGACCCTTATCCGACCAGTCCTTACTTATGGATGTGAAACATGGACTCTCACGGGAACAGCAGCCTCTTTGATAGACAGAGTGGAGCAAAAGGTACTAAGGCGTATTTTCAGTCCAGTTAAGGAGAATGGAATACAACCAAGAACTGTATGAATTATATGGAAATGTTGCTGTATCTAACTTTGTTAAGTTGAAACAACTGGAATGGACAGGCCATGTAATAAGGATGGAGAATGACAGAATACCAAATTAGATACTAACAGGGAAATTTGAAGGCAGAAGATCTAAGGGACACCCAAGGGCAAGATGGGAGGATGCCGTTAGAGAGGATGCCACCACACTGTGTCAAATATGAGGATGGAGAAGAAGTGCAGAGGATAGAAAAAATGGAAAGGCAAAGATTGAAGTCAGGGCTTGGCTTCGGGCTAAAGCACCATGAGAAGAAGAAGATGCATATGTTGATTTTATTTTTAAAAAATTACAGAAATTTTTATCCACCAAGAAAAAGAAGTCAATTTTTTACCAAAAAATGTTTTTCTTGATACAGTAACACGGCAGTAGACCCATGTGTAAGGGAACTTAAAACTAATAAAAAACAACTCTCTTATTTGTGAGCCATATATAACTTACCAAACAAAAAAAAGTAAATAACATAATGCACAAGCACCAAAGTTAAGTAAAACTATATAAAATTACAAAATTAAAATTTAACATAATAAGGATTTACATGATCAGTTAAATTTGGAAATTAAATAAATTAGTAGACTACTAGCAAGTGGACCAGAAAGCAAAATAATAGAAATTTACAATTATTTTACTATTAATTTAAATTTAGCATTTACAAAATCAATAGTTACTAAATTATGAGGAATATGAAGTTATTTAACAAGCTGACTAGTTTTATCCCCAATTTATTAGAGGTTTCATTATCCCTGTGATCGTCTTTGACCCAAAACTTAACGTTCCAATTCTTAACAACAACATTAATGTGCACATTACATATTCATTATGCTCTCATTATTAAGGAACCACACAAAGGAGTACATCTAAGTCCTCTTCAATAATCTTCTCCATTAATGAAAAAAATCTTCATTATCTTAAATTTTAATAACCTTTCATTATGATTTTTTTGTTGCCAATAAAACACAGTAATACTCACCGAAATGAGATGGCATAAGAATAAGATTCTTTTTCTGATGGTCGCACAAGAAAAGCTCCATCAGAAGGTACTTTTCTCAACATATCTTCAGCTTGCATGCGAGTGGCTGTTGGATGATACCACTCCTTTCCTTCATGTTTGTTAGGTTGGGGGACAGGTTCTTGCAGCATAATTAAGAATTCCTATTTTCAAAAAAAATTAATATACAGAAGAATTTAATCAAAAATAGATTTTAAGAATATTTTCATACTCACCTGACTTCTCAAAGGATGTGATCGATAATGAGTAATAAGACTATACAAACTATCAAAGAGGTTTGTTTCAATGAGGTAGTATTTTGTTTGACCATTTTCTTGCTTTGAACGAATTCTACAATGATTCACTTTTCCTTGCCTCCTAAAACAGTCATATATTACAATACATATTAATCAATTTAATATATGGCAATGAAATACAATATTATTCTTTCAGATAATGACTTTTCATATACACTTTAATACTTAAAATAAAAAGTACTTCAAAACAGATTTTATGACTGGGTTAATACATGAAATAGTTTTCTGGGCTAAGAAGTCTTTTTCTGTTATTGATTACTCCAAATGTTTTGCCGGTATAGAAAAGATGAAAACTACAAATTTGCCCTATATAAAAGAACCACCAAGCACACAGAAAGAACATATAAAAAGCATAGCTCAAATCCCATTTTCTATCTTTTCTACCAAAACTTCCCCCATCCATTCAACAAATCCAGAGTCTCCCCAACATCAATTGGTTTAAAAAGAATCACATTTTCCTGTGGTGATGTGTATGATGCAGAGGAATGTCAATAGTCATATCTCTGAACATAAAATAAGCTGTCATCTGGGGCTAACAGAAGAATCTGCAGTGACTGAACACACACTTCAAAATATTCAGTTCCATAACACCTTTCTCTTATCCTCCACACTTCATTATCACGCTTGTCACAACATTGAAGGGACATAAAGGGATTAAAAACGTACAGAAATTAGGTCAATAGCAAGGGAGAAGGTTAAAACTACAAACAAAACATTCCTTTCACCATTCCATATGCAATCCCTTCCTCTTTCCCAGGCATCCAGCATGAAAACACCACGACATACGCTGACATTAGATCACAACCTGATGCACTGCCATCTGCTGACACCACACCACTGAAGATGGTATCTTGGCTTCCGGGTTGTTGCCACATCATTTGTTGAGGAGCCAATGTTTTGACCTCCATACTCAGGTCATCTTCAGGGCAAATGAGGATGCAGAAGAAGAACTCAGTATTGAGGATGAAATGTCAACTCCTCGACAAATAATGCAGCAACAACCCAGAAACCAAGTTACCATTGACATGCCATAGAAGTCTATGACGTCACATCACTGAAGATGCCTGCCCCAGTTCCAGGAAAAATGTTAGGAGTTATCCAAAATAGGCAACAGCTTCTTAGCCCAGAAAACTATTTAATTAATTCTGGCCCTTGCAAGCTAAAGATTCAGTTCCTACCCCATTCCTGACTTTGAAATCAATGATCCCCATACTTTGATACCTTCATCTGTCCCATTCAAATGATTATGATCTTATTTATCTTAGGATGACCCGATACTCTACTATAAAACAGAGGACAACGAAGAAGGAAATCAAGGACATTAAAAGAAAAAAGGACCAATATGAGGGAATTTATTGCATAAAGATAGGATAGACAATAACAGTGGAAACATACTCCAAGTATAATACATTTTACATTAGGAAACACTTAACTCATCACAAATATTAAGACTCATTCAACTTTGTAATTACATTATTACCTTCTCTAAGCTAATACCTCTCAAGCTACAGTTCAAATTATTGCCAGCAAAGACTAAACTCTTATCTACTATACCCAAAGTAGATATAGTTTCTTCAATATACCCTGCATTGTACTCACATTTCTCATTGAAAGTAGTTTATATTGATATTTTGGCCAATGAATAAGAAAAGAACTTTTCAGATTTTTCATGGATAGAACAGACACTTAAAATTGAGGACATGTCCTCGAAAAAAGAGGATGTCTGGTCACTCTGTTATCTTCAAAATAGTTTCTAGTTCAAATGAGCTTAAAAGAGAAAATGCACATTATACTATCCAAGAAGTTGTATGAAAGCCATAGAAACAATTAATTTGCTTACCAAAATGAAAGTGAGTAATCTCCTACAAAAGTTTCACTTTCACGAACAAGGAAAGTCCCATCCCCTAATGAAGAATATTTGCGTAGTAACTCTTCAGCTTCTGCTCGTCCGCCAGATAACTTGCCATGGAACCATTTTTCACTGAAGTGCAATTCATCATTAGGAACTCCCTAAGACACACATGACAAATTTTTATAATAAAATGTCATATCTTGAATGTCATACAACAGTAAACATGAAACAAAAGTAGATTGGAAATGGCAGAAGAATTCATATGAAAACATTGTGAGAGAGATGATGGCCACATTTTCCTAACAGCGGTGGTCTAGTGGTAGCAACTAAGCTTCCACAATCCCACTGAGCAGAAGAGTGTGGGTTCAAACACTGCTCGGCCGAACTAGGTAAGGTTTCCCCAGCACCTACTCCAAACAAATGTTGGTTCAGTACCATAAGTTCCCTGCCTCTCTTCTTCCCAATTCCCTTACCCAAGTCCAACCGTTGGATGGAAGAGCCTCATGGCCTGAACCTCACCAAAAGGCACTAAATAAATAAATAAATAAATAAAATGCATATCAGGAGATTCACTTTGTTCTCCCAACATGTTCCAAGAGAAAAAACTTGCTAGGTGGAGTCCACATCCCTCTTGTACTTTTATACAAATGAATCAATGTCTGCTGATGATAAAGGAAGACTAATTTACAGTAATTTAATATTGCAAGTCTGAAATAAATCTCAAAATTTAAACTCAAATAAATGGATGATACAATATAAATAACCAAATTGATACACATGAAATGTTACCTCTTTTGGTCTGTGAAAAGCTGCCTCTTCTTCCTCCTCTTCCTCTGCCTCAGTTTCTGCACTGTTGTTAAAAGTATCAGTGTAGAAGAGTTTGTTGTGTGTAAGCACAAAGAAGTGTTTATTCCACTGTTTATCCACAGGATCTTCCAAGTACATTATACCATTTTTAACTGTGTTCCGTAAGTCCATATCTACACCTGCAAATATTAATGATTCAATGCTCAATTGGATCAATACAAGAAATATTTAGCATTAGTCAGCTGCTTTACAGCTTAAACATGACAGCAATGAACTTGGAGAACCCATGATGACAGTTTATTTCCAGACAGGGGCAGCTTATCATTTTGAATTGCATTCACAAGCACTGTTCAATTTCAATGAGTTTACTTACTATCACTTTGAGCAAAAGTAGCCTTAAACACATACAATTAAGGAATTCTTCATGAAATGCAGCAATCATAACACGGAAAATTAATTAGTATTTACATGGAGAACTCCATCTGTGGTGAAGAGATTGAAAATTCAATTAAATATAATAAAAAAGAATCTCTGAAAATAAATTATGCCTAAAAAAGTTTTAAATGAATGCATGATGTTATGCACTTCCCCAGACGTTTGTTGATGGTCTAAAAATTAATACTTTTTCATGTTATTCTATAAATCATCAAGATTATACAACTAAAATTAATCTTAGAGATCTAAATCTATTACATCAATAGATTTATAAAGTTAAAAAAAAAAAAATTTAGAAGCACATGAACATGAACAGTCAACATTCCTCCCAATTTGTCATGGTATTATGAACATGTCAAGTGCTAGTCACGTTTTAGAAGTGTTATGTAGTTTAAATTAAAGAAGTCATATCAACATTAATTTAAGAATAATTAAGTATTAAAAACTGTAACAATACAGTATATAAACAAAGAATACTCCTTAGTATGACTACCATAGTCCACAGTAGAATTAATGTGTCACAATTTCATGGCAGTTGGTTACTAATTCAATAACTTTCTTAATTGCTTGGAAGCCTAGTAAATCCTAGAAGCCATCACAGGTAGCAGAGAAGTGAAGGTTATGGACATGCAGCTTTCATTGTGTATTTCTCACAGATATTACATCTATAGTGTTTATATGGTGACACACAGTTTTGAGCATAAGGTAACCTCAGAATTCAAACTCAATAGCAAGTGCACTTGCCCCAAGGAGGTCTCAGAGCAGTCCTAAGATAAACTGCATTAGATGTCATTGTTCAAGCACAAATTTATACCTAATGCTGTTTTAATCATTTTTAACTTCCCTAGGGGAGGATTGGGGGATCCGGACTTGGTACTTATGGTCCTGATGGAATTACGTTCTAGTCAAATGGAACAAATGGAAGTTCGTAGGCTCTTCTGGAAACTTAATAATGAAATGTAACGACAATAAACAATATAGCAGCAACTTGGGTATTATGTAACAATGGTAGTGCAGGTATCTGTTTATAGTGAAGCTGCAATATTCCCCACATTCTTCATTCCATCAAAAAACCTTTCCCAACCTAAGCTGAAGAAGTTATGTAAAAGGGACACAGAAAGGAAACTTTTTTTAACTACTAAAAGGTTTTATATTATTGAGTGGTTTAATAGTACGAGGGTGGATCAAATATTAATGAGACTTTTGCTTCTGAGCGCATAATTTTGAACAGAATGGGCTGCCACTTGTACAGTGCATTGTTGCAGCTGTCAGGAGTTGGGGAAGCATGTGGTATGCAGGTCTGGACCTGTTTGGCAGTAGCGCTCACGATGATGGAGCAACAAGTGCATCCTTCTGTTGCGCAACGCATTGTTATCAAATTTCTTGCTAACAAAGGTGTGAAACCAGCTGAAATTTTGCAAAGACTAAGTGCACAGTTCAGCAATGAAACCCTGTCAAGGGCACGCACGTGTGCGTAGCATAAAGAGTTCGGGGAAGGTCGTGAACGGGTTGAAAATGAAACACACTATTGTCATCCTTGGCCCAACATTATGGAAGAGAACATTTCCAGTGTTCGTGACCTTATAGAAGGTGATAGACGTCTGACGATTTCTGCAGTTGCATCACAAGTTGGAATAAGCTATGGGAGCTGTCAAACAATCAACACTAAGGATCTAGGGTTCCATAAAGTTTGTGCCAGATGGGTCCCTCGTCTTTTGACAGCAGAGCAGAAGATGAGACATTTGGAGATTTGTCTGAAGCTTACTGCACAATTTGCAGAGGAAGGGGATCCTTTTTTGGACAAAATTGTCACCTGTGATAAAACTTGGGTCCATCATTACACACCCGAATCGAAACCAGCCAGTATGGAGTGGCGGAGGCAGGGAGAGGCAGTCCCCGTTAAAGCCAAGACCAGGTTGTCAGCCGGCAAGGTGCTTGTGACAGTTTTCTTCCACCGGCGAGGGATCTTACGCATCGATGTCCTGCATGAGCATCGCACAATAAATGCTGCTTATTACTGTGATCTTCTGGACTGGGTAAAGACTTCCTACCGTTCCAAAAGACGTGACCGACCAATTCGAGACGTCATCCTCCTTCATGACAATGCTCGACCCCAACTGCAGCCCTAACTTGCACCAAATTACAGCAAATGAGATGGACTGTACTTGAACATCCTCCTTATAGTCCTGATCTTTCACCCTATGATTTTCATTTGTTTGGGCCACTTAAAGAAGCACTAGGAGGACAACGATTCCAGGACAATGCGGGGGTTCAGGCCTTTGTGCACAATTGGATTGTGACACAACTCTCTTCTTTCTATGATGCTGGGATTAAAAATCTACCAATTCGGTGGGAAAAATACATTACTAAAGGAGGAGATTATGTAGAAAAATAATTTGTACTATGTTATGTTATTCTGTGCAATACATTTGCAAAAAAAAGTCTTGTTTATATTTGATCTACCCTCGTATAATGGATGCAGTTTAATAATTGTTCAATCAAAAGAAATAAAACCTCAATAACAGAAAGTAAAAAAACAAAAATTCCTTTAAAATTAACCAATTTATTGCCCAGGCAGTCTCATATTTATTCTTCTAGTATAATATAAAACCAAGGGCAATAATATTAAGAAAAAAATTACGCTTTATCACATCCAAATATTTTATCATATTTGTTAAAACATGGTTTAATTATTTTCTTACCTTCATCACTATGTCCCAAGAAATGGTCCTCATCCACTCCTTCCGGTAGTTTCTTATGTTTCAGCAGAACTTTATGTCTCAACTGATGAGGTGATGGAAGCTTTGACTCATTCCTTTCCACAGGAGACGACAGAAGCATTTCTCCAAACACTTCTTGCATGGCTGAAGCCATTTTCCTTTGTTGTGGCAGTGAACAATTGTCTTCTATAGATAGAATAACAGGGTAGCTAAAAGAATAAAAATAAATAAGAACACAACATGTCTATTTTTTCACGATTAATACACATTTTCTTGTTCTTCTTATACCACAAAATTTTTAAACTCAAACAAAGTCATTCCTTTTGTTAACAGTTAAATAAATAAATAAACTTTATTGTCAAAAAAGCAGTTGCAAACTGTGTATAACCACATGGGGGATAATAAACTAAGTATAAAGATAAGAAGCGTCTTCTCTAAATGCAAATAATTTCACTTCAGATCTCCTTTATTATTTTTTTATTAAATAAAATTCTGAAAATTAAGCAAAATGAAATTAAAGTAAAGTTATGTTCATTTTCTTCAACTGAAATAATTACAATATTATTTATATCTTATAACACATTTCTCAATACCTTCTTATTTTGAAAAAAGTTTGTGGAAAGCAATTTCGAAGGAAAAACCTAATTTCGGGAATACAGTAACCCTTCTGAAAAATAAGAGAGAAGGAAAAATTTTAACTTGCAAAATAACTCTTTTTACACCCCTAGTTTTGCATCCTCTCAACATTGGTTCCCAATGAACAAGTTATTAACAAATAATAACATTTAAATGTGGCTTAAGAGTTCAATCCAGGAAAAGAAATCGTATAAAGGGAACTCACTCCGATGTATCAAATGCATGTTCTCTAATGGTGCGAATAACATCCATGAAGCGTATCTTAGTAGTGAGTGTGTGACCATGGTAAATAAATGGCATGCCATCAGGACCATCCCAGCAATCCAACTCAATACACCGGCAACCCATACGAAGAGCGCGAACATAAGCTTCAACTGAAGACTCACTTGAGAATTGGTCACCTGTCAGGTACCTGCACAAATGAAAGTAATGAAAAAACAATAGTAAAAAAGCTGTACAAGTAGAAAAACAAATGCAATAGGAAGATAATGGCCATGAATGGCATGAATACTTCAAATGGTTCCAGAATTTATTGTTCTAAGATGAACAACATATCAAAATTTAACTTGAGAGCAAAATGTATTTTGAGAAGAATACCATAACACCATTAATCTGAACAAATAAAGAAAAGAATCGAAATCAAATACAATCTACTGAAAAATAAAAAGCAAATTTCTATATTATTTCTTATATTAAAAATGAAAGCTTATAAACACTTATTATTTTGGCAACAATACCTGACAAAAATGTTTGCATACTTTTCTGGTAAGTACAGTAAAGTGACATACGTGTTATGGGAAGAAGCTATCCAATAGTGAGACATAGGTCCAGTCATATCTTGATAGACTTGGTCAAACCGGTGGTCCCATATCTCATTCTGTTTGGAGAACAAGTAATCCATAAACTAAAGACAGAAAGAAGTAAATCATATATAAGGAAACATAACATACATTATTACACACACACACATGTAAATTACACCAAATTGGAGATTTTTGGTAGTTATTACTGTGTGTGAACATTTATCATTCATTCTGCTTCTGAAGGAATACATTGTAAAAATATAGCTGTATAGTGTTTGGAATCCTTCTACACCCATTGTAATAGGTCTGATATTGATCTGTATGACATCTTTAACAGCTTCTGTTCTAATGTTCATGTAGGACTCAGCACTGAAGTTGTCCACCAGGAAATAGAAAGGGTCTTTTGTATCATTAAATCATGACTGATCGAAAAAAAACTTTTGTAATTTTAGCACATTTGGAATACATAAATACCAATTTAAAAAAACACAAATATAATTCTAGGTGGAAAAAGGACAATATTTGATCACTTTTAAAATCTTAGTTCCCAGATGCCCATTAGTACACAGTGGTATAGATGAGGTAGGAGTGGAAATGTTTATAAAGTAAGGCAATCAAAACTGAATTTTTTGACTCCTTTTGGGGGGTTATGCTTTTACAAGTTATATTTTAAAAATTGGGTTTTAGACATATGAATTAACAACATTTAAAAACAAACTCTTAGATATTTAATTATATTGTGAAATAATTAATTCTTAGAATTTCAATTATATTGTGAAATAAAGTGAAGAAACATAATTCACTCTCGTTTACTTTATTATAAAATTTGAACATTGAAAAACTAGCCTCGGCTAACCTTCTCAAAATTTCAAGTTTTCATCTTAAATAGTTTTCTCTCCATTGATGAACCAGATAGAACAATGACAAGTGTATATTAATGTAGCACATTAGAAATTTTGAGTTTATGACTAAGTAGCACATTCTATGAATAGGTAGCATATATTATATATTTCAAGCAACCTCTCACTTGAATTTCATCAAAATTAGTTCTGTAATTAAAACAGTAAGTCTCCTCAAACACATAAGTGCACTTTCACACTTGTGAAAAAGTAAGAAAAGTTTCTACTCACTTCCATTGTTGTAAAGTAAGGTTCCTGAACATTGCGCTGGGAGTCTTGAAGAAAATCACGCATAAATTTTGAGACTTCTCGTTCATCATTACCCAAAGGATCCACTTGTTCCTGTACAAGAAAGCTCTGAAACTCCTGGAGAGTAACAGTTTTCCCATTATCTGAATACTGATTGTGTACATCAAAACATTCTCGAAATGTCTGAAAAGTAAGGAAATAAGTCTATGACGATACTCTTATTGTACCAAGTATTAAATATAAATAATACGAACAACTTACATTTTCATCAAACATAAGTCTGTGATACAGAGTAGCAAAATCATCAAAACCAAGTTCTGTTCTCTTTCTTGTGTCCACTTCTTGAAACAATTCTCTTAATTTATTAGTTGAAATCTTACAATTCACACGAGGAAGAAATGCTTTAATGTCTTTCAGTGTAACCCTAGGTATAAGATATCAATATGAAACACTCAAAGCACTTTAAAAGTGTATACTCAATTATCAAAATTGTAACACAGCATATCGTAAAATGTACAGCAACAAAAGGGTCTCAAGGATATTTTAAAGAATTGTTGCATTAACACTGAAAATAAAAATATTTCAAATAATACTCCTCTGCATTTTGCAAAAGGCAATATGGATTCAAAAGAATTCCTTATACTCTTTTTTAAATTTTAGCAATTTAAAATTAGGAATTTACATTTAAAATAAGGAAGGACTATTAAAAACTACTAGGACATTTTAAATGGTCCTTATTTTTAAAGCATTTTTGTGAATAATTAAGATTTTGAACCAGCAGGAGAGAAAATCAAAAATAATGATGCCAAGAATATTCTGAACAATGAGTACCCACAAAAACAATTATTCCTATTTCAATGCAAACAAACAAAAGCAATTTGATCCCCAGCAATACAACTTACATATCAAGAAAATTGATAAAATAAGAATGATAAAATGATAAAAATTGTTTAAAGAGATGGGATGTGTTTATAACAATGTTGTAAAGAATATAACAAAATATTGGTAAATCAAATCACTAAAAACTTGTATCAAAATATTTTTGAAGATGAATCCATACTTTGAGAAGAAACAGATTTACTTTGCAGGGACAATGGATGCAATCATTTATTAATACTAGTATCATTCTTAAGAATGTATTAATATTTATAACTCACAGACCTACCTTTCAAAAATAACATTAAAAATTAAAAACCTTCTAAATCTTGAAATATCTTTTCTATTTTTTTTTTTTCGTATTGTAATACATTACGATTTATGATATTTGAGTCTGATGAGACACAATGCAGAGTTAAAGAACAAATTTAATGCACATACATTTCTCGATTGTTTTCCATGTTATAGAATTCTTTTCTCAGCCATCTTTCCACTTGCAGAGGGTAAGGAGCATTCATAGTATCAGGAAGGAGATATTCAAGTCCCCGTCGCCAAAGTTCACACTCCTTTTCAGATAAAGCTACAAAAATACACATTCCAACAAAGTTAGGTTTTCATAGACATTGTGTAATAAAATTCCAATTAATTTTTTTTGCATCCTCACCTGCAACAGATAGTGTTTTTAAACGAAATTCTGAACCATAGAACACCACAAAACATTTCAGGTTTTCTATTTTCTTTGCATCATCAGGCCAACGTTCAAATTCTTTAGAATTCTTCCCAGGTCTAACTTCTTTCACTTCCCATAGATCAACTTCAAAATAAAGACAATAAATTAAAACCACAATTTGAATGGGAAAAAATTATCTTTCAATCTCAAACCAACATACCTGCCCCTTCAAAAGCACGTCCCGTCCCAGCTCTCGACCATACTATCTGTCTTGTTTCCCTTCGAATCATGAGTGTTTTTCTCTCAGGTCTCTTACGTGGGTAAAATTTAGTAACAACAGTTCCTCTTTCTAACTGACTTATAATTTGCTCCATTTCAGGAATGAAGCCTCCAACAGGAGGAACTCCATTTGGCATACTCCACCTAGCCATTATTATATTATTTTGTACAGTAAGGAATGTCATCAATCAATTTCTATAAAATCCGAGTTCTGAGGGTAACCCTACAGTATTCAGAAAATATGAAAACAAACACACAAACATGTTAAGTCGATATTAATAAAAAAAATTAAATTCAAATCTATCAACAACGACGTGTTAACAAAAGACAGTGAAGAATAAATATTATAATTCGTCTCTGTAGAATGTTTTTGTGAAATCGAGATAAAACCTAAGTCACATGCACAGATTATGGTATGAATGAAGTACCTGATATAAAGCATGGACGAAGTGATATGTTTCTCATGATTTAAAGAGGATTAGGACAAAAAATCTATTAAAGTACAAACAATGCATCCACGTATTACATTTTCGAAGTAACTTGACAACGCTGACAGCTGATTTACAGCAATTGTACACGCACTAACGTGACTCCTTTTTCTCTTCTCATCCTAGTATCCAAACGTTCCAGAAGATAGCATGCCATTCCTAACGCAACCTACCTTCCCATGTGGCGACGGGGTGAGGGAAACAACCAGCGAGCTGATGCAATACGGAAGAAACCAGTTGGTGGCAGATGAACTAATATTTTGACATCTGAAATTGGTGAAAGACTATCCAGAATCCTATTATTGTTTTTCGCTGACGGAAATTAGTGTTCTATATCAATAATGGCGGAGGAAGAAGCTGTAAGTTGATCATATAAGGATATGGGGTACACAGGTTTTATTTACGTGCGGACATTAACTTAGTTTTATTTAACCATATAACGTGTATTGGAAGCTTTTTTACGTATATTCAAACATATCTTGAAATATTTAAGTTTCCTTTTGTTGAAATATTTTATACATGCCCCAAATTCATAGTTAATTAGCCTGAATGGGCGTAGAGGTTAACTTGAGCATGCTTTATCACTTTGAAACTTGTTCTCTGCAATCTGTTGCAAAATGTACAACTCTGATATTACATTTTCTTTCAGATTTTCGATCCTTTGATGAAGAAGAAGAGGAAGAAGAAGAAAGCCTTTGATATTGATGCTGCTTTAGCAGAAGGAGGAACGGAGAGTAATGAAAACACAGAATCTGGCAATGCTGGTGATAAAGAGAACCAAGAACCAGTAAAAACTGAAAATGAGAAAAATGATAATAAAGATGTGGATATGGATGGTGAATTCTTGGTGTTATATTGTTATTTTATTGTTTTGTAATTAGAAAATGATGTGAACCATATTTGTTTTTTAGATACGAATTTTGATTTTGAAAATAGTGGGAAGAAAAAGAAGAAGAAGAAGAAGCCTTTTAACATGGAAGATTTAGATGGTGCTCTTCCAGATGCGGGTAGCAAATGTAAAGACGATGGCTCTGCTGAAGCAGAAACTCTTCAGGATGATGGAGTTTTGGATGTAATTATTGGTGTAAATTTGTCATTTCAATTTTCTGAAAGTTCATTTTTTATATTATGTATTCTTTCAGGATAATTTTGATCTGGATATGGACTTCTCGAAAACAAAAAAGAAGAAAAAGAAGAAGAAGGATGTGGATGAACTTTTGGCAGAGAGTGAAGCTAATAAAGCAGATGATAAAGAAAATGGTAAATATTTCCATTGTTTATTATGTATATATTGTTAAGAAAAATGACACATACTTTAAAACATGAGTAGAAGTGCATTTGGTCTTATAGTACTTGCGTTATTTGCTCTCACATGCTGCACTGAGGTGGAAAAATCCCCTGAGCCTGGTAAGGGTTTTGTTTTGAAACACTGTTTTTGTATAGGATTTACTATTAACATTTTATTTATAATTTTTAGTGGATGATTGTGCTACCGCCTGGGCTAGTGAAGACAGGGACTACACCTATGATGAACTCTTGACACGTGTTTTTGAAATCATGAGAGATAAAAATCCAGATATGGTTGCGGGTAAGAAGCAGAAATTTGTTATGAGACCACCTCAAGTCGTTCGTATTGGAACTAAGAAAACATCTTTTGCAAATTTTACTGAAATGTGTAAAACGTAAGTTTATTTATTTGCTGTTTCTTTTATCCCTTTAATAATTTATTTTATAGTTATTATATTCCATTGCATATTGTAATGAGACTTTTCAGTTTTTAACCTCTTCAGGTACAGTGTATATTTATTTGTTTTCATCATAAATTGATGGACATGTTTTCAAATATTTTCCTGGTCCAATGGTACTTTCTTATTTGTCATTGAATACAAGTGTGTAGGGGGGTTAGTCGCCGCCCTACCCACTTTTTGCAGGAAAGATAAAATTTTCATTTTTACCATCTAAAACAGAATTATAAAAAAAATTACACCGTCCTTGATGTAATCACCAATTGTCTTTCCTTTGATTTACTTCATTATTTAAATCATGCTTAGTGGAAATATGCAGAAAATGTCATGTTAATGAAAATTGTCAATTTTTTTGCCCCCACTTGTGATCCCCAATCCCTGCTACTGTGGAATACTAAACCGCTTTTTCTTGAGGATTGGGTGAGGACATGTGTATGTTGCCCACTTTATGCGCCTGAGTGGGCTTACTATATTAGAGAATATGGGAAGGAAGATATTCTAACCTGACAGCAGAAAACACATTAATTGACCAGCAGACTATGTATGCACTACATATGTAATTTGTTAGCAAGATGGAATTAGGATGGCGTATAGATTGAGTATCAAAAATACTAGATAGAATGAGCTTTGTCAAATAAAGGGATCCTTGTATTGCTTTATGCAACAGAGACAGGGAGACTGGGAACAGTCAAGACAAATGAAAAAAAAATGTGTACGTTGTATTCTTAAGCCATAGGGGATCAGGACTTGTTTACCTCAACATTAAATAATTTCCAAAGATTCCATACTAAAACGTTTTTTTGTGTTGGTAATTTGTTGGATTTGTAATGTCTGCATTTACGTAGTATGAATATGGATATGAATTTAGCCTTTCTGATGTTTTACGTCACTATAGAGATTAGAAACATTGGCATCTTTGGCACTAGCGATATTAGAAACACTGCATTTTTTCTTGCGATTAACTGTTTCAACTCCGTATTAATTCTTCAACTCTGAATATATTTGATCAAATTTTTATAATTCTGATGTATACACAGATCAATAAGTAGATTCTTGAACATGTTTCTTGTGAAACATGTCTGCTTGCCTGTGTGCTCCCTTGGATTAGTTATTGTCACAAGTTAGTGGTTGTTCTCTACTCAGTTGTTTTCTATTTATCAGTATATCAACACTTCATTCATAATGGCTTGATATCTGGTAGATAGCTAATCTCTCCATTTGTGAAATTTATTGCTGATAGAATAAACAAAGTACTCAAGGTATATTTTACTTACTCTGATTTAACAAGAGATTTTTGATGTGACTAACATGGTTGAGAAAATATAATATTGATTCGGATTGTATTATCAAAGTAATTTTATTTCTCAAAACTTGTGTTTGCAATGTTAATTTATCAATTCAGTTTCAATTAGTACAATCAAACTTTTTTATAACAGACAGTAATGAGACGTTAAAATTAGTCCACTATTGAGAAGTGTCTGATGTTGGGAAGTTAAGGTCAAAGCAGAATAAAATGACTTGGAAGGTAAATGTATAAGTAGCAATATATTAATGAAAAATAGTTCACTGAATAAACCTTCAAAATAATTACTGAAAATGAAATTATATTTACAATTAAAACAAAAGATGGGATTTCTTAGTCTAAAACACATCATCATCTGAAAAATTATTCCTCATTCCCTTGTGCATTTTTTAAATTCACTTTTGTTTTCTACATTACTTTAATTAAAGAGTTCACCTGTTTACAAACTTTCATATTTGTACAACAAAAATAGTAATTGGTTGGATTTTTACAATTCTACCTTTACAATTTTTACTTTTTACAATTACCTACAAGTTACAATTACTTCTAACCAATGAGAAGTATTATTAATTTATGTATAATATTCATGTCTTTGTTGTAAGTTATCAAATAACTATGTATTTAATGTGTCAACTAATTTACAGTTTTTGTATTTTTCCTTTCTTTCAATGCTTCTTTATGTGTAATTTCCAAATTGAAAATTTAATTCTTGAATATTATTTGGAGTGGTGTACAAAATAAGGTTCCTTTGGTAAAATTCTAGCCTGAAGAATACAAATTTTTTAAATTGTCTCAAAAAAGATAGATTACTTAACAGATGAATGTACCCTAACTATATCCTGAAATAGCTGTGGGCTAGCACAAGACAATAGTCATAACTTCAGTGCAATAAATATTCCAAGAGCTACAGTGGTTATGGTTGCAAAAAATTATAATTTTTCTGTATGTTCCGAGTATGCATCATATAGGTTATAAGAAAGATATCTAGATATTATTTCTTTTCTTTATTTCTTATAAGAAAAATATGTACATCATTTGGATGCATATTTGTAACTGAATTTTGTTGTATTATTTGTATAACAACACTTTGTAGAAACTAACAATTCTTTCATTTCCAAACATTGTTATTACTTTAAAATTAGTTTTGAGAGGATAAATGAATTTTTAAAGTTGTTCTTGAAGAGGTCAAATGTTTCAAAATTATATTATAATTATGAAAAGGTAATTTTGAGATCTAACTAATTCTTTTACTTCTATTTCAGTCTTCATCGGCAACCTAAGCATCTACTAGATTTTCTGTTAGCTGAGTTAGGTACAAGTGGTTCTGTGGATGGCAATAATCAGCTCATCATCAAAGGTCGTTTTCAACAGAAACAGATCGAAAATGTGCTTCGGCGGTACATTAAGGAATATGTGACGTGCCATACATGTCGCTCACCTGATACAATATTACAGAAAGACACACGTCTATTTTTCTTGCAATGTGAAATGTGTGGTTCACGGTGTTCTGTTGCGAGCATAAAGTCTGGTTTCCAGGTAAGCTTGAAATTACCTTTTAGTTGTACGCTCTTGAAGTGTTTGTGCTTTTTATTAAAAAAAAATATTATTCCCACAGGCTGTTACAGGGAAGAGAGCAGCTATCAGAGCAAAAACTGCTTAGGTGTCGCAAGAAATGTGTATTACGTCCTTTGCTAGGTAGTCATAAACAATTTTGTGTAAAAAGCCGAAATTCATGCGAACTTCCTTGGATTTTTTTTCATCTATATTGTGAAATAATACATTTGTTGAATAAAACATTGTTCAAAGAAGATTTATATCAATTCCAAAAAGAAGAAGAATATATAAGATTTCCATTTTATTGTAACTTGTATCATCATTGCTTTTATGCTTGAATGGTTAAAATAGGTTGAGTAATAGTTGTAATTAAGTGAATCAAGTATTTATGTCAGCTAACTGGATGAAGGAATAAAGAAATAAATTACTTAAGGCATGGACAATATTTTGTAATGTTTTGCTGCAAGTCATCAGAATTCAGCATTTTACAAGCACTTGGTCATTGGACACTTCCAGTGGTTATCTGGTCATAAACAAAGCACTAAAATTTTCTCAATGCTTAATTATTGACTTGGGAAACATCTGGTATTGTTGTTCAATATTAATCAATACACGTGTTTTGTATATCTTTCAATTTCCTTACTTTTTTTTCCAATAAATTTATTTCTCCTTTGCTGTGTTGTGGTGCAGTGTGAAATTGGATCTTCTCATTCCTTGTTCACCTTGAAATGAATTCTCAGCAAGTTGTATACATCATCCATCAGGAGAGGAACACATAAATCCAGTCTACTGTTAAAATTTATCTGGGATCTCATGCTAATGGAGCAGTTGGTAATTCCAAAACTTTGTTCTTGAGAACAAGACGAGGAAATGGAAGCTTCAGTTCTGTTGAGGCTGGCATCCTTTAATTTCAGTCCTGTGAATGTTTTAAACACATTCTATTGTTGGAATGACCTGAATTTAGTTATTTTTCTTAACTATTTGCAAAATGGGTTTAGTAATGTAGGAGAGATACAGAAAGGATGCATCAAGTGGAATAATGGAAATTTTTAGAATGGAAGGGAAGGTGTATTGCTCTGTAAGATAAATGAGGCTTTAAGCAGGGGTTTTCTTGACCTTTTGTGTCATGTTTCTAACAATTTCTTACTCTTTGGTAATCTTTTTCTCCCTAACCTGTGCCCTGTTGCTTAGATGGAAGAGTAAGACTGAAGCTCACTGCATAAGAGAAAAAATAGTTTTGGAGAAAATATAATGTACCCAAATTATGATAATCTATAGGTTACAAATTTTTGTATCAAATGTTTCCAATATATAAGGAAAGGAAATCAGTAAAAAATATTTCAACATGGCACATTATTTTGTGGATCTTATGAACAATTTTTAATCTTGTTTTATCTGAAGTTTAATGACTCTATTCCAATAAAAATTAAACTTTTTATTTTCTGTTAAAAGGAAATTACCGACTGAAGGGTTAAATTGTTCAGATTAAAATGCCCACCCCACGAAGGCCCTTTTTTAATGCAAAAACTGCTAACTATTTGTTTTATTCCATAAGAAATGCTTGGAACTATATAATTACACAAGCCTGTGATAGATTTTATGGTACTGAAAGCAGAAAAAAAAATAAGAAAATTCCATCACATAAGTTTTTCTCACAAATGACATATCTTTATTTTATAATTGTTAATTAAGCAAAAAAGTGTGTGTTATAAGGCTTAGTATTTTAAACAAATTAAAGAGACTAAATGTTCATTGTATTTGCGAGTGAAAGATAGTACTCAGTACTATCCACAAATATCCAGTGAATATTTCATGATGTTGAAATACTAATTCAATTTGGTCCAATTCAAACTAGATCATTTTCATGTATCATAATCCAATTCATCCTGGATCATTCACACAGTAGTTGTGTTTTTGTGTGTGTTCCTTAATTTGAACTGAAAAGTTGTGTATATTCTCAACAACAACAAAAATTGTAAGAATTAATAATTCTTATTTATTAATAAATGTAGCGATGGTACAAGAAATTAAAAATGTACGTTGGCAAGCGGAGAAGTACAGAGAACGTTGCTAGAGCATTGTAGGAGTGGGAGACGAGGATCTTCACAACGAAAAGGACGCTGGGTTGATGTTGCTTTGTCTGAGACGAGTCAGAAAACACATGGGGTTAGGGCAATGGAAAGAGAAAGCTCTTTACAAATTTAAAGGGACCGCAACGGTTGGTGACCAGTGAGCAGGGGTGTGGGGGCGGCCCAACCCATAGCTCGGAACCACTTCCAATAACATAATAAACTCTACAATGCTGCGTGCGTTGCAGGAGCGACTAGTTAGAAAGCGTGGGAGGCAGGAGGGGCTGTTAAAGGGCCGAACATGTCTAAACTTGGATTCTTTTATTCTAAAAAGCGTTGCAGTAAGGAGACGGTTGGAACAGACGCGGCCGTTGGAGCGACGAAACGTTCTGATTGGCCAGGAACTTGCACTCATTAATGAAATTCACCCAATTATACGAACTCCACATGAAGTGGAAATTTCACGGTATTGGCAGGACCTAGTCATGTGATTTTCAAAATTGTAGTCACGTGAAGGGGTAAAGTGGGGAATTAGTTGATAAAAGCGGACGCAGAGAGAGTTCAGGAGCAGAACACAACGTATCAGAGCTATGACAGCGCATCACATCAGTCACACATCGAATATCTCATTTTCTGAGACGCATTTTGAGATGACACCTCAATCTCATCCTGTATTTTATTCTCATCGTATTCAGTTCTAGATGATTCTCATATTTTTGAATTCACATCCTTATCTCAGTTTTAGCTGATTCTTACAGCTCATTTGAGCATTATATTGAAGCATCATGCTACGCTCATGATAGCAGTTCTTGCGCTCAATCAGTCGTTCTAGTAAAGTTCATGAAGTGAACTTCGGGACTCATCCGAGACTTATTAAGATTTTAGCAGTTTGTTTCGCAACAAGTAGCGATAGGAAAGACTTTTCTCGCGTTGCATGGAGTGAATGAACTTCTTCAAAACATAATGAATGAGGGCGGTGAACGCTGCGATTCCGAAGATGGGGAAATCCCAGCTGGCGCTGATATTTCCTGTAACCGTGGGACCGGTCTACTAAATGGTTGACTGGCAGAGACGAAGACGAACGGGCAAGCTGAGGCTGTTTTTCAAGGGCGCGTACCTCCTCACTGTTGTTGGCACTGATCTGTTCAAGGTTAAGGTAATATGAAATCACTGGTTGCATCCAGTCTTAGTAATTAGCAGCGTCAAAGAAGACAGTGCTACGAATTTGAATAATTAAGGCCCATACTCAGAACTTTTGATACTGTATGAATTGTGAGGGCTTCAAGAAGATGAGCGAATATGTCAGTATTTGTTATATTCATTGATTATTCAAGATACTTAATAACTGGTAGTAAATTACCAGACTTCAGGATTTTCGGGGATTCTTTGTCATTTTTTGGGGTTATTTTGTGCAATAATGGGGAGTGAGCATGAAGTTAATTTGTAAAAATTATGAATAAACAATTCAGTCAATTTGTTTTTATTATGCATTTTCTTTTTGGAATAAGGAACCCTCTGTGTTGTTCCTACTTAGTTCCACGTAGGTAATTAATTAGAACGAGCTAGCCAGGTGTTGTGGTTTCGAAGTAAGTGTTTAACCACTACCCTATTTTCATAATTTCCAACATAACCACCCCTCCGTTTCATTACAATATAAATGTAAAAAATCTTGATCCAGTTAGTCTAGACCAGATGAGAGGTCCCATCAACATAGAAAAGAACGGAAAGATAATGCTACGGTTTGTGGAATGTTCACATGACAGCCAACTGCAGTTGGATGCTGTAAAGAATCAATCCCCAGCAAATTTACAAAAGAAAAAGTTGTATTGAATAAAGAAATTGTTAAGAGGGACTATTGACATGTTTTTACCCGCTTTTCGAATATATTTTAAATATTATAATAAATTATTCCTTTTGTATAGCAATAAAAAATGAAGTATATCATTTTTAATTTTAAAATTGGGTATTTCTATAAAATGTCTTAGGTTATTGTGAGGAAACCTTACGTAGAAGAAATAACTTACATCATTTTTGGAATCAGCGCCCAAGAAAAAATACGAGTTATCATAACAGTAACAAATGGTTTTGTGCAAGCTTGTGTTATCAATCATCAGATTTTTTATTCTCCAAATGCAATTTCATTATAATGAGTCGTTATTTTCATTTAAATTTACCTTTAAATAATTTGCTACCCTCTTAACAAACGTTAAATCTCAGTGAAACTGACTTAAGGTTTTAGAGCATATTTCTAATTCCCACTAATATTCCCTCATATGTAAGCAAACATTTTTACCATTAGTTTTGTCAATTATCACGTCGGTTTCTATTTTTCCGCATTTTATCATTGATTGACCGTACATTTTACTGTTCTTTACGTAACATTTCATACTTTGTTCCGAGCGTTTCGTTCGTTGTGAAAGGTTGCCGCCTTTCTGACCTGTCACCTATCCGAGGCGCCGCGCCATGAGGTCACCATTTGTATCAGCCTGTACTGACATCTTTTCAATCGTCGCTTGGGATAAAATCTGGCCATTTAAAAACGCTCCAAACTAATAGGTTCCATTTGACATAGACAGAATTCGTGGGGACATTTACGAGCACGCCACCTTTTCACACCCGTTGCGATCGTGTTCTTGGAAAACGCTTTGTTTTTTCAATTGGGACTTTACGGCCCTTGCTGGTGAGAAAAAAATGCAGATTCGCATCATAGGGAAGAGCCGGTCTGACTCTTCCCCGTGTGTGGGAGTCGCTGAATACCTCGACCATGCCCCCAAAAAACCTTCCGAATTCACCAAATATCTAAACACAAAGATAATAGAAAAGGATAGACAACAGTTGCCTGAAACATAATCTAAAAAATAAATAAATTTTGAAAACTATAATTTTCCAAACAAAGGAAAGGGAAAGAAGGATGAAAATTTAAACCCTCCCGAGAACTCGTGGGACGAGCCCCGATCTATTTATGAAATTCAATAATTTATTAACATGATCCGTTTCATTTCAGAGAATTGTCGGTAAATCTGCAGCCAGATCAATGTTTCTCCTTATGTGGATTTTCTGCAATCAGTTAGTAGGTGACGCACTGTCAAAGAAGAACTACACTCCTCTCATACGGGTTGATCACCAGGTTGCATACCGATGGGTGAGAGAACAATGTCCTATGCGCAGATGGTTCAGCAAGACCTCCTCGCTCCTGACTGACCAACAGGAACTGATCCACGACTTAACAAACGACTTGATAAGTGGGAGCTTATTTCCCTCAACAGCCGACCAGAGAACATTTGTTAACTGTGTCATTGTTTCTAAAGTCTTCCAAGTAAATTTGACATTAATCACGACCACTCCGAAAGTAGAGGTGCTGCATGGAGCGAACTGAAAACTGTTGAGATTTAGGTGGTCATTCACGGTCGCTCCATCCTGCCAAATGCCATGAGGTCTTCCCCAAGTCTTACAAAATTTATAATTAGTAATAATATTGAAAAAATGTATAAATTCATTTGAAGTTCAATAATATAAGTAAATTTAACTCAATGTCCGTCCGCACACGAACCGTCTGACTTGAGACGAGACAGATGTCCGTCGTAAGCATGAAGAATGAACTGTGCAACGCTACCAGAAACCATCCGTACGCGGACCGTTTCGCCGTGTCCTTTCAAAGAAGTCTATTTGCCTGAAGGTTGATATCTCCTACAGTTTTCGTTTACGACTACTTAACCAGAAAAGTGCAGTAAATGGGAAGAGTTTTAAATTATTAAGTCAAAAAGATTATAATGTAATATATCAGTATAGAAAAAAGAGAACAATTAGAGCAGAAATACATAAATAATATCATTAATGAAATTTTATCAACTCTACAAAAAGAAATTAATATTGGATACGCTATCGTTCGCCTTTTCGAAGAATACTCCACAACGAAGTAAGGTTTTTTTATTATCACGCTCAGCCCCGACGCCAATTCTGCATCCGCTATTCGTTCATATTGCGACATTAACTAATTAGTATTTTAGTTTTCGAGATAAAACAAAGTAAATATGAGTGGTTCCTCGAATTGACGAAATCAAGGTTTTCATGTAACATTTCCCAGGTAGCAGAGCTGCGCATAGGATGCGCATTCGTGTCGCGTACATATCTTCTGAACTGCCACAGACAACATGCGCATTAGACCCGCCACATGTTGGGGCAGAGGTTTCGTGGCTTCACCACTTGGGTGCTCGAAAAAGCATAGATTCTTATGAGAGTCTGTTACTTACGTGATCTACGCTTTCAAAAATCATGTTACTTACTCTTCCACTAATCTCAAAATCCCTCCCCATGAAGTTACTGTTATATGTTAATTTTTTACTTGAGAACGCGCGCACCAGGCCAATCCACGAACTGCATTTTTCAACATTTCCACGCTCAAAGGCTTCGTCCTTCCCAACCGTTTTTGAACGATTTTCACCAGACAGTTTTTAACAACAAAGACTAAATTTATTCTACTTTCTAAAATTTCAACGGCCGATATCGTCCCTTTAAAATTTCCAGCTCCCACGGTCTGGCATACTGCCGGTCGCTCCTAGGTCGCTGGTTGTCATGCGATCTAAGGGATTACCCTCTCTCACATCCACGCTATTGTAATCCCTTCATAAAACCTTTCTCTTTCTTCCGGCGCGCTCGCGCCTTTCCTGGCCGCTGCGTGTTCGAGCTTGTATCTTACAACTGACGTGACCTCCTTTTCTTTCAAAACCTTTGGTAAATTTCCGTTGCTACTAGTTTCTTTTCCAACGAACTCTGCTTTCGATGTACGCGTTATTTTCCGCTTCCAACCGCTTCTGATCAAAACAAATACGTTGAACACCGCTCCCTTCCCCTCGTTTCTTTTTAAATTTGGTTCCTGGAACAAGGAAGCTCTGCACGCACTCCAACGGCTAAGAGCCTTTCCTCTTCCCTCACGACTTTGCGTGTAACGGTCATGGAATTCTCCCGTTTACTAATACATTTGAATCATTAATATCCTAATGAGATTGATTATTAATTAGGAATTAATCAAATCCGCCAATGCGGATGTAATGTATATTAATTCTACTTCACTTACAGAAAATTTAAGCAAAATAGTCGGATCAGTTTTTGAAAAATATTCAAAAATGTATTTGACTTTCATGTGAAGCGCCCTTTGTGATCAAGTAAAACGAAAATTGAAAGTACGTGCATATGTTCGAAGTAAATTCTACCCGAAATACGAAAAATGAAAAACAAATTACCATTCGCTCAGGAGTGCTGCGCACGGACGGACCGGACGTCCAGCCAACAACCACTTTTTCGGAATCAGGGGTCACCAAAACGGAAATTTCCGCAAAAAGCTCGTTTTCGAATTTTTTCACGATTACAATACTTTCTATATACTTCGTATATGAGAAAGTAAAATGTCGCAGTGTGTTTTCTTTTTATACCATCAAATCAACTAAATTTGATTATTAATATTTTTCATTCTAGAAGCACAGGTAACTTACATTAGTTTCCTCAATGACAGTGAATTCTTATATGATTAAAATGTAATTAATTGGATAAAATTTTAAAGTTATTTGTAATATTATTTTGAACACAGACTTCTGCAATAAAAAGATCTGTTTTATTAATTCCGAAATGCGTTGAAAGATTTTGAAAGATTTCTAATTATTTCAAATAAGTAATATTATTTTAACAATATCATTATTTACGTTTTCTTTTTTCAATCTTTATTTGCATAATACACAGTGATCGATACCTTTTTTTTTTTTTTTGTGGGGCTTTAGGGCTCGTCAACATCAAAGGTCATTAGAGCCCTTTTGTGATCGATACCTTCTGTGAAACAGTATTTTCTTTCAAAATCAGTATCGGGAATGCGCCACAAATACGCATCCTATTCACCATTTTCTTTACTCTCCCGTCAGATCGTTTTACTCATAATATTTCATTGCGTTATGTCTCTAACAAAATTGCGATAGATTTTACTGACATGGTAACTGAATTATTATTAAACTAAGGTCTACTTCTCTTTTTAAAAATTGGTAAAATAATTTATGTGAGAACTACGCAATGTTTTCAGCAAAAATATTCACAATTTACAAAAATACGAGGATATCTTGATTCTGCTTCTTCAGATGCATATCTGCTAATGGATGTTTGCGATCACATTTTTCATTATAACTCTATCCCTTGCGGTGTGGATAAGTGCCTGCACTTTATGCAGTTCTGTGCAATGCTTTACTTTCCACAGCCAGGAATATCTCCTTCTTCTGACTCCATTCCTCAATTTTGCCCTCGATTATTAATTGTAAATATTTATATTTTTCATTTCGCATGATATGTCCCAAATATACAACTTTTCTCTTCTTAATAGTAGTTACCACCTCGCGCTTCTTATTGATACGTGCAAAAACTTCATTTGGCATTCTCGCTGTCCGAGGTATCTTGAGCATTCTGCGGTACAATCACTTCTCGAATGCCTCTAATTTATGAATGACATTCGTTCCTAGGGTCCAACCTTCCATTCCATAAGGAAGTATCGGCCAAACGTATCATTTTAAGAATTTCAATCTCAAGTTAATATCGAAGTCCAAGCAGCAAAACACCCTTCTAAAGTTTAGAAAAGATTGTCAAACTTGTTAAATGCTACACTTAATTTCATTGTCCATCTGTCAAAGAGCCATATGCCTAGGTACTTAAATTTGCTTATTCTTTCTATTTTCATATAATTAATTATTAAATCGGAGTTTTCAAATTCATTAGGATTTCATGTGATGATCATCAATATTGTCTTTTTAGTATTTATATTCATGTCCATTGAACCACTGTATTATCCTACAAGGTTGGCCAATCGCTGTAGGTCTTCCATATTAGCAGAGATCAGAACCGCATCATCCTCATAACGGATGTAGTTGATCCACACCCCATTAACCTTGAACCTCCACCTCCTCCAAAGTGTCTCGAAAAACAACCTCTGAGTACATATTATATAAAAGTGGGGATAAGATGCACCCGTCTCACTCCTCTCCGAATCTGTATGCTATTGGACATATTTCATTCGGACCAAGTGCTTTGTTTGTTTTCGAGAGCTTTATTGCTTTTTCTATCTCACCTTTTGTGATCAGTGGGCCAGTTAGGTCATGGCTTCCTATAATTACCAGGCTGGATCATGCATCATGTGGCAACGGTGTACCGTTGGCCGGCTTGGTTAAATGCGTTAACTTTATTTCAGCGAGTGGATTGCTTACGCATTTATATTATTCGTGTCAAATGAATCTGAACTTAAAGTAATTATTTATTTATTGTGGTCACGTTATTTTTAGCTTCTATGATATTGACCACTAAATATATTTACGTGTTAGCTAAGATACTTCTCATTGGCCGACCTACGAGACCGATGTTTCCAAGCGTTAGACTCCGGCCTGTTAATTGTAGGAGGCCATGGTTAGGTGCCTACTACTACTAATCACTTCAGTTCTTATGGGTCTATCCTGATAAAACAGTTCTTCAGTGTATCTTTCCCAAACCCTGCTGTTTTCTTGATGTTTGTTATTATTTGGTTATTCCCATCGATTAATATACCTAATTTTCTCTTTCTGCACCAGTCAGCAATCTCATTTAACTTTTGTGTAAGTTAAGAGCCTTATTTTGTTTTCGCTGTTGTCCTATTTCAGCGCATTCTTGTTTTAGTCATTTTTTGCCATTCTTATTTTTGCTTTAATTATCCTCTGAATACTTCTATTCATGATGTAATCCATGTTCTTATATGTTTGGCGTTTCTTATATGTCCAATATCTCCATTATTTCATCAGTCATCCACCTTCGTTTCTCAGCTCTTGGTCTGTATCCCAACTCAGTTTTTGTTAAGTTTGTAACAATGTCTGATATTTAGGTCCATGCGATATTTGATGTGATGCTCTGCATTTGTGTGTTGATCTCATTACTGATTTTGTCCTTTATTGTCGGATCTCGCATTTTCTCTAACGCTATCCTTCGATTGGCGGTTGGTATCCTGAATTTTTATGGGGTGATTTTTATAACTGCCACTAATAACACATGATCAGAGGGCACATCAGCTCCGGGGTATGTGCATGCTCTTTTGACGGATGAACTGAATCTGCCATTAATAAGAACGTAGTCTATTTGATTGCATACTAAAAAATATATATTTGTTATACGGACTCGCTAATCGCATAAGTTGTGGAAATAGCAAGCCCATTTAGTAAGTGGGCTCGCTATTGCCACAACTTATGCAAATATGATCAGCCATTTACACAAATACAAAGAGTTCTGTATTTTAAAAAATCAATAAATATAATCTTTATAGATTGATATTTTCTCTTATGGTATGGAGTGCTCTATGACGTTTTCTTCCAGTTTCTCAATTATAATAAAACGACAGACGTTAATTATCCCTATTTACACGTAGTGAACGGAAATAAGAAAGATAAATAGATTGAATCTCATTTTTTTTAAATGCACCAAAGAAATTCATCCGTGGAACGGTGATTGCCGATCACCTTTCGCTCACATTACAATCCTTGCTCTTTGCGGTCGGAATGATTAACCACTGGTCTTCATTCCAAACTATTTTTTTACCATGCAAGCAAAAGGAAAAAATAGTTTAATTTTGGATTCTGTACAAAATTTCAAGAAAACTGACACCAAACAACCATTTTCAAGCAATTCCTTTCCCTTTGTTTTATACGGAGAAGTTTAAACTGCTGTTGTCAACATCAATATGATAGCTTTTCTCTTTGTAAAGTTAGTTTTACGTACTATATAGATAAGGGTCTTAAAAGTGTATGAGAAAGCATGTGCTTTGGTTTTTGCACACTGGTTTTAATATGGAGTTAGGGGATAAGATTGTAAAATATTTCTGAATATTTGGAATATGATTTGGAAGCGACTCAAATAGGGCGCTACCTACGTAAACTATAAATTAACTGGGCCAGGAGCAAGCCCTAAAGCCCTAATTTAAAAAATAAAACTGAGCTAGGAAATTGTAAAATAAGAAGGATGCTAACTGCCTCCACTTAGTTCAGAGTCTGCTGACTCACTGGTTCCTCCTGGTTTTGCCATTCACAGACGCTCCTTCGTTCCATTCCAGTGTGTAACAATCATTCGTCAGCAATTAATCTACAATTCATACAGTATAGTTCCCTGAAATACCATTTTGATCCGGTGGAAACAGAAATTTTCGGCGTCTTTTTCGTAAAGGACGCGTGGAGGATCCAGGTACCAAACAGCCTATTCAGTCCAGAAGATGCGTATTGTCGCACACAAGCATGAATACCCACTGGTGTCGACTTCAAAGATTTTGGGGAGGGGGCGGAGTCTAAGGCTTCGAGGTTTGACGGATCCATGTACACCCCCCGCCACTGTTCTCGTAACCATAACACTTTAATTAATTCTATAATAAAAGAAAATTATTTTACCCCCGTTATATGAAAAGTTCACAAACATTAATGTTTTATTCTATTTTAACATTTAATACCTCAAAATTGCTTCCTTCCACTTGTGAAGAGTTGTCGATAACTTTGCATTTCATGTGATTTTGTCATATTTTTGAGCCAACACTGTCTCCAATAGTAGTGTGCTTTTTATTCACGTTTACCCAGCTCAGATTTATTAGCCAAAGACTGTTTGTAGGATAAAAATTGCAAAAAGGATTATGAGGATTTTAATAATGGATAGTGTGACATTAATGCAAAAGAAATAAAATGTTACCAAATTGGACCCTTGTGGAATTCCATGAGCAACATACAATGACAGAGTATTGCTTTTTTATTTGGTCTACGTTGGTAGAATACTCATACTGTCCAGTGTCTTTCAGCTAAATATAATTTTACTCGGTTGCACCTCATTCTTCAAACTCCCTAATTTTTTAGTTTACCGAGGACCGTATCAATGATATTCACGAGAATAATATTAATTATATCAATAATTTCGAAGAATCAACCTTCAAGGACTTCATTTTGCCCCAAAGCTATGAAAATTCCATTTAAGAAAGAGACAATATATTTTGTATCAAAGTTCGTTTCATGTTGGGAATCAGTATGTTATTAAATCGTTATTTTAGTATGTTATTAAATCGTTTTTTAAGATATTTCAGATACCTATGAGTAGTGACATAGGTCTATAGCTTGTTACATTTTGTCAGTCTCCCTTTTTGTATGGTAGTTTGTAACAGCAATTTTGAAAATTTATACGAAATAGTCATGGAAGAGTTATACAGGAGTGAGTCTTTTTATTATTTACGTAGCTATGGTTTAATTATTATACGTGGTATGACATCTATACTTGAGATAGGTTTATTTATCATTAGCTGCCATCTCTGAAACAACATTGAATCAGTTTTAGAACGAATTGGTAGTTGTAGGTGGAATGGGTGGACCTATGTGAACTTAAGCCAGTGTAGCAGACATATGACACGACAACGCTTTTGCTTCATCTCGTGACTACCATCTAATTTTTATTCTTTCGTTATGGTGACTACAATAATACTCTTATAACGTTCTTCCAGAACGTCAGGGTCATTTAAGTCATGGTGCAATCATGACATTTGTGGTCAATGAAACACATTTGCTAAAAGGAAGAAATAAGGGATAGGAGTGGAGTCGCCGTCCAGTGTTCCATGCTCCAAGAACCCTCGCAAGTAGAGTTGCCATCAACAAAATCTCAAATCTTGGACATGGAGACCGAAGACCCCGGATTCTGCAGCTAAAACCCGGACGTTACTATGAAAAATATCAACCCTTCATAGTAATACATTAAGATTAACTTGTGCCATTAAGAATAATAAATAAAGAGTTCTTCCTCAGTAAGAAACAGTGGTTTTTAAACAGTATTCAATAGATCCTTCTCTGTATAGGAAAGAAAATAAAAAACTCGATTCTATTCAACTCAACCTCAAATGGAATTGTCACGTTGACACTCTTAATTCCCAATTAAGCAAATTGTGTTAGGCATTCCGAGTCTTAGTTAACGCAGCTAGTCCACATATTTCACGTTGCGTATATTTTGCAAACGTTTACTCCCATTCTCGTTGCGGCAATTCCGGTCAGAGTATTTAAATTTTCAGAATTCAGAAGAGGATAGTTCGGATAATTTGTAAATCTCACCCCCGAAACTCTTGTAAACCTTTATTCAAGGATTAAATATCTTAACACTTCTGTACCAACACACCACAAGCCCATATGCGATGTGCGTACGTTTTTTTGGTGGAGAAGCGGGATTCAACCATAAACCACAACCTTTATGGTAGAGTTGGCTGCCACCAGCTTGGTTTCCCCAAGCAATCAAACACTCGAGTAATAACAATAAAACATTTAATTCAAATTAAATAAAGCTCTGAATATTTACAAATGTAGACAAACTCGCAAATCATAAATACAAGTTTGAACTTGTTATTACTTGATATTGCTATCTAAAAGCAATAATTACACACAGTTATAACTACTGGTGTTATGAATTAACTCGGAAATCTACCCAGATTATCCGAAGTTCAAAAAGTTCCAAGTTGCTATCTCGAAATAAATAACTGTTCCAAGCTATGTTATTCGCGCCTATAGCAGGTAATAGAATTACCGCAGCAATTCTCAGTGGTCTGACGACCAAACTAACCAAGTTACATATTAAATAACTTGCGTACTTCTATACGCTTTCTCACTTGTCTTAAAGTCTGAAAGCCTCCAGTATAAAAGTCACTTAGGAGCTGAAATCCCTCCAATATATATTGAGGCGGAGGTCACGTGACTACCTCTTCGCCCGTTTCCAACACCCCACCTCGGCTTGGTCACTCCTCAGCTTCCGAGAAAAACTGCCTTTTCGGATGAACACTNCACATTCACTTTTCTTTTCAGAGGTCTTTCCTCTCAATTTTCAGAAGTGGGGATCTGGTCAGTCACTACTCAATGAACGGAAAGTCCTTATAGTGGTATTTTCCTTATTCGGCGGAGACGCGACCGGCTCTTAATCGCCTTTGGTATTTCCATCGAGCACAGTGCTAGAAAATGTTATTTCAAAATCTGTACTGGCCACGATGTTACACTTCCCTGCATTTATATTTATGAAACGGTCGTGTTTGTTAAGACCGAATTACTGAAGTGCCACCCTTGCTTCATACGAAAGTCTCGTTCACGAACACAATACTCGCAATAGTAATAATATTCATCGCCCTAGAGTGTCAACCACTCTTTGTCAAAAAGGACCATATCATTCGGGAATAGTTCTATATAATTCCCTGCCCAATAATATAAAAGATATTATGAAATTGAATCTCTTAAAATCGGTGGTTAAAATCTACCTCATGCACCAGTGCTTCTACAATGTAAAAGAAGTTATTGATTTTAATAAAAGTTAAATCCGTCTTGTACTTTATCACGTCATTGCTGTAGTACTTTTTAAATAACTTATAACAATTTCAAAAACTATTTTCTTGCATGATTGTGTTGTCTTATGGCTCACATTAATTTAGTTTTATGTGTACTCAACTTTGGCACGGTTGTGTACATTAATTCTGTAGCACCATCCTAGCCCGGGTTTTGCTCCGGTTTTCCTTCGGGTCGAGGCGGATTTCTTTTACGGATTCTGTAGGCTTTGTCTAGGGGTGTGTTTATTGTAACAATAAATCGTGAATTTAGTGTTATATCAATTCTTATGATTTTTAAACACTATACTCAGAATAACCTGTAGTTCGATAATAATTTGTACATCACAAGTTTTTGCGTTAAATTACAAACATATTCACTTTCTATTGATATTATAACTCGTAGCTAACTTTTTGTTATCTGGGAATTTTTGCTGAAATTTTTGAATCCGCCTCTGCCTTAGGGCCCTTGATCGGAATTAATGGGATGGTCCCTTGCCTGCTTCCGGAGAGTAAATTAGTTTATTGTCCTCCACGTGGTCATAAGCAGTTTGTACTGCTTTTTTGACAATAAATTTATTATTATTATTTAAAAATTGTAATTTTATTTTTCACAGAAATAACAACAAAGAACTGAAGTGTTAAGACACATCTTGCGAATGTACAAACCCAACATGCCCCTAGTTACAAAAACGATCGTCTTAAAATTACAATTGCTCCATAACTCACGTAATGATACGCGTTGAGTCCGCAACGTCACGTGCAAATTTCAAATGATCGCAAAATTAGTCTTTGTCGTAAGATTTGCTTAAAAACCCTAACGGAGTACAAAACCTCTCCCCGGTCGCCCTAGAAACTAGAGCAAATACGTGGAAACCCGGACTGATGGCAATCCTAATCGCTAGAAGTGGCAACGGTGCTACTAGTTCTATCACGTCTGGAAGTGGGTCAACTGGAGCTGTTTCGTTCGAACTATGGAGCGTTGCCTCGAAACAGTGTCAACCTCAGACTAGCTCCACTTGGAAGTCTTGCTGTCGCTTGGTTGCAATTGCGTAAACAAGAAGGTTGCGTTACAGGTTACTTTCGCTATTAGTCAGGCAGCGCTTCCGCCTTTCAATGAAAAAAACTCACGGAAGGGATACTGGGTTGAGTAAGTTACCGTTAATCTAATCCTAGAAAAGAATTTGTGGTGAATGTTTTAATTCAACGATCGTTGTTACCACTTGAAATTTTTTCCGCCTGGACAGTGAGCAAATTCCCTGACTTTTCTGGTCGGTCGCCACGGTTATTTATTGAATTTGAACAATAAAAAAATCCGTGTATGCCAACAAAAGAAATAAGCATATACACTATCATTGCACAGGTAGACTTTGTACTAATAAGAAGCCACTTCATTCTCTTCCATTATACTTGGAAATACTTCAAAATTCGCAGCACTGCATTGCTGCTATTCATTAAAATGTTATGTTACTTTATATTCAAAATGTTAATAAATATTGTATATTTGTATTTTTCTTTTCTTGTGCTTCAAAGTAGCAGTACAAACAAACACAGTTCTGCAAAAAATACATTAAAATTGTCAACCTCTCCGCAGCTAAAATACTCACAAACCAATTTGAACATGTCAAATGATACTAACATCATTCGATAATGGTAGAGCTAATAGTTTGTTTGTGTTACTTTCCATTTGCAGCTGGTTAAGTATATCTGTTTCATGTTTGTTAAGTAAATTAGCTACTTCATCTGGGTAATCTATTTTGTTATTATGTAGTACACATCTACATGTTTGGATTAATAGTGAATTCTGCCGTGGTTCATTTAAAAGCATTTCACATAGTGTTGGTAGCTTTCTTTGTATTTGTCATCTGTTTGGGTTTAATTATTACTTTCCTTACAATTGCTCTGAAATATGGGTTACCACACAAAACAACAGAAACTTTTGAAACAGGTTTTATTGAAATATATTACAAAATCATTCTCACTCAAGGTAAATGCACTCATAATACCTACACAAAAAACAAAAACAAAACAAAAAACCTTAATAAACAGACAACTTACAAGATTCATACAGAGGACATTCTTAAGCGCAATAATGGAAATAATAAGTATCTGTAATGCATGACTCCTCAGAATTCTTTTATTCCATTAGATACTGCATTTGTGAAATGTTTTATTTACCGCATGTTTAAATACAAAAAAAAAACTAAGACACAGAAGGGGGAACATGTCAGAGAAAATAAGTAACTGTTTTACAAAACGGTTACTACAGTATTGATTTTTGCTTCCACTTATAGTACATATGGTCTAAAAGAAAAGAATCCAACAGCAAAGTCACACAAAAAAAATCACATTTATAAATACATTGATGGACTTTTAAAATATACAAGATACTTTCATGATTGATACATTTTCTCAAGTAGCAACAATATAATAGAATTACAAATATCTAGTTCAAGTCACATAACAAGTAGAAGTATATAAAATAAATCACTAACAAATAACAATATTTTCTTGCTTCAACAAGCAAGACTTTAAAATCTTTCCATATTACATTCATCAAAACGTCTTTAGAAACTTAACATTCAAGTCCTACTTGGACTATAACTTCAGTAATATTCTTAACTTTCCACCAAGATGTAGTATTCATGCCATTGTAGTTCCCAGAGCACTCAAATGACTGAAAAAAAACCACACACACACAAGATTATAAAAAGAATTCCCACAACCAATTAACATAACAAAAATCACATTAAATAATAAGTACAACATTTTAATAATTTCATGAAATATGGTAAGTACTTATTAATCTCTTGAAATCACCCACCTGCGTTCAGCATGTACTATCATTTGATTTATATCTGGTGTCAATCTCAGAAAATGCAGGAATTTCAAATACATTCTAAAGAACCACATTCTAATAGCATTGAACCTGTTGACAATAATAAGAGTTTACAGGTCATGAGCAATGACTAGTAAAACATATTTAAAGGAGAGAGGGGGAGAGGGAGGGAGGGGAACTTGAACACCTGGGACTAGGATTACTAGGATATCGTGCAAAATAGGTCTGGGAGTCTTAGAAAATTTTGATTTTATGTTGCCCCAAAAATATGTTTAAGAACCACTCTTGTGGCTGTAATTTGTTACTTTTTGGTGTAACTTTTTTCTGAAACTAAACTGAGAATGTACGCTGCATTAAGTTATCAGTAAAGTGTATTACAGTTATTGTTACCGTGACTTTGGTCATTGCACTTCCAAAAAAAAAAATTTATATTTTTTTTCCTTCACAGATTGGGCATGTATTTTTAAGCAAAATTCTTGCCAAAAATCATGCTCTCCAAATGTTATATGGACTTATGCCCAGAGTAACCACTTGGCACAAGCAAATCTTTTGTCTCAATGAATTAAACAGTTTGTAGTTAAAATATATTCATATCAAGATTGGGAGGGCACTGCCCTGCCTGCCCATGAAAAAGGTAGATAAGTTCATGAAGGTATTCTAAAGATATAATACCCAAAGGATATATAGCTTTATTCTGGCACACAATGACAAATAAAATAAGAATACTTGTGAGTTTGTCATGAAACCACTTTTTTGTCATAAAACTTAATTAGTGTGAAAGATGGGGGATAGAAACATATTATTAAATTATGCAAATAAAAACACATTAAAAAATTAATATGCATGTTTATACTGAAGAGAACCAAAAAGCTTAAATTGCGAGTTTTCATGGTTAGTGAGGACAGCTGTAAAATTTCAATGATTTTGGTCTTACCTTGTAATCTAAAATCATACATGGAATTATCATAAATGTATTTATCAACATACATTTACAATGGGAGAAAAAGAGGAGTTTTTACAAGTTGGTTCATTGTGCCAAAATCATCGATGTTAATGGTAAAACTTGAAACCATTTACATCTCGTTTAAATTTTGCAAATTTTGGTACTTTACTAAGATTTTAAGTCTATACATCTCAAAAGGGACTGAGCAAATAACTCTGGAATGAACACAAAATATTATTTTTGATTTTAGTAATTTATAAAAAAGAATTTCATCACGCTGTGTTAAGAAATTTGTCAATACATGCAGCAAGTAAAAGTGAATATACTTTAAATATTCTTCAAACAATATTGTCTGCCCAAATTGTTACAAATTATATGTATTATCGAAAATATAAATGAAGATAAAAGTAAAATACACGTGTAATATACATCATACAATGAGGAGAGGAAATAGTTATGCAAGTTGCATCCGTTCTGACCAATAGATAGAAGTCGTAAATGAAACCATGGTTACGAAAAATAAACCAAAATTAAGAATGATAAGTACATTACTTATCACACATTAGCAGAAATTAACAAGACTCATTTAAAATTGTACAGACTACTAATACCAAAACCCACTGGCACCCATTAGGATAAATAGCGAGACAGCTGGACAATAAAATAATTCAAAGACTTACCAAAGTTGACATTCAAATGACCACCTGGTTTTGTGTCTCTTAATCCATTTCTTTGCTCCATTGACTTCAGAATCAAATACATTTCTAGTTGCAATTCTAGCCATTATCGTATAACGGTCCACAGGATCCCCATGTTCCAAGGCAATAGCCCGAATAGTATTCAAGTTCCTTAACACAAAATGAAGACACATGGTAAATTAAAAACTTAAGACTTTTAATTGTGTCATGTGAATTGAAAATAAATGTTTGCAAATGAAGGAATGAATGTCAGAGAAGAATGAAAAATCTTTAAAAATGTAGATCTTAAAGAATTATATGAGAAAAAGGTTTGTTTATCAATCTCCAGATCATTTCAAAAGAGCATTTGAGAAGACATTCCATAAGAAAATAATACAGAACTCGTTTCATTACGTGAATGCATTGGTTAATAATTAAATACAATTAAAGAAACTGGTCCACATTTACTTAAGAGCTAATTGAAATATTTTAATTTTTAATTTTAAAAACTTTGGCATATTATTTAGTACATTCACAAAACAAAACACGATTATGAAAATAAAACACCAGGATACTAATAAATATGGAAGAAAGGGAAAAAAATGTTTCCTTGTTGGTGGTAAAAGGAAAATATTATAATCAACCAATAGGAAGCCAGTTATTACACAACACATTTAAAATATATGTTCAAATAATACCTTAATTTTCATAAAAATGTTTAGCGCAAATGATTGACCTTCCTCAATTGTCAGAATCTGACTTAAAATATACTTTACCGAATATTAACAACACATAAATCTATAAAACTTCAATAATCTCCTTGACATAAACTTGGGATATACATGCACTTGTAGAGCCTAGAAAACTTTACACTAGTTAGCATTAAATTAATTTTCCATTATAATTTATGTTCCAATTACATCTTTCCTGCAATATAGAGAGATAATTTTTTTTCAGAGACACACAGTTTCAGGAAGACAGCATAACTCTGAGAAAAATTCAGCATCTTAAAGGATTTTAGTCACCACATTCTCTAAATATATAAGACCTCTAAGTTTTCGCATAATTTATAGAAAACAAGACAGCTTCAACAGAGAGATTCCTCGTAGAAGTTATTGTTCTAGTACAAGAAATATGGTAAATATGTTGCAACCATATCCTTTAATACATACATACTAAGGAAAACATATTCAGATAATGAAAAATTGAAACCAAGATTAGGACAAAAATTTATGTTTTAAAAGTATTTGATTCTAAAAAAGTTATTTCTGGAACTCCCCTCCCCCCCCTGTAAGCCCGTCTGTCCTCTTGACCTAAAATGGTTGGGTCAATTTAATTTATAATTGAAAGCAGTTTTATTTAGATTCAAGAGTATATTCTGAACTAAGCAAAGACTATTTATAATAAAGGTAAATAGATATTAAAGGTTAAGGCAGAGTAAAGTAACATAATTATCTATTACCTCATTAGAAATACAAGTCATACGTGTCCTGTCATAAATTCAATATTAATGAGAAAAATCTTAATTTTTTCCCTAACGTTTTTTTCCCCGACTGCACTTGATTTTGAATACGTTTGCTATGTAAAGCTCACAAGAAGACCAAAACATTGGCAAAAAAAAAGAGAAAAAAAGTAAAGAGTCAAATATTTGGGCAATCTTTAAGAAATTTCTGTTCAACAATATATTTTATATGATAATAGTGATAAATTTATTGCAACAAAAAACAGTTATAATGTGCATATGACCATGTGAGAGCAATATAATAACGGAGAAGGCATGTGGGGAGGATTATTCCCAACCAATTTATTACATTTTACTATATTATCTTCACATATTTTACTAAAGCATATACAATAATTCTAAATATAGGAAGAAAGCAACAATCAAATTGTTGAAACATAGACCATTGAAATTTTGCTCCTATGAATGAAAGTTTTATTAGATGGCAATACAAATAATTCTCCTAGAGGAAATATACAAGTCATAAAATAACACAGCATCGAAAATAGGTACAAGAGCAAGGGATATGAGAACCGTAAGGGTGAATGCCTGTTCTGTAAGCAATTTTTATGAAGCAGAATACCACGTGAAGCATTTTTAAATGAATTTTAAGTGAAAACTATAAAGTTATTTTACCATTTTAGAAACAAAGCAGAAAATACGCTCATATGCTTTTGCAGTAAGTTTTCCAAGAAAATCAAAATTTTAGGTAAATGTACTTTAAATATAAGTCAGTCACTTTTTCATGTCTGAAGGTAGAAGGTAAAATTAATATAATAGCCATTCTTTTCATTATGGACGTATGTTCGAGTTCTATTCCCGTGCATCTGTCCATTTCATTTAAACACTTCACAAAATATTAAATGTAATTTCCATACTTGTACTCTTAATGATATCTTTCATATTCTAAAAATGTTTACTTTTTCATAGAATCAATCCCTGTATTTTATACATGAAAATCATCAGCACCTTTTCTAAATAAAAAAAATTGGTAATACATTTATTATCACTTTTTAACTCACAACTTCCAAGTCCCTACTCGTGGAGGAGTGTTTGCAACATCAACAGCCAGGTGAAAACTGCGATGGACCAGGACTTGAACCCGGGACTTTCTGCTATGACCGTAGGTGTGCTATCCACTGCACCACACACCTCGACTCCCAAGCCCGTATGCAATTTCCAACTGGCCTGATCCGGGGAACCTGGGTTACATTCCTCTTCAGGGAATAAGAGACCAAAGGTGGCTCTAATGCTGGTAACTTGCCTGGCTTTTGCGTACCTACGTGTTGTATGCTTATTTTAACTCACAACTTCCAAGTATCAACTCGTAGAGGAGTGTTTACAACATCAGTTGCATACGGGCTTGGGAGTCGAGGCGTGTGGTGCAGTGGATAGCACACCTGGAGTCATAGCAGGAATCCCTGGTTTGAGTCCCAGTCCATCGCAATTTTCACCTGGCTGTTGACATTCTGGTACATTACATGAATGCACCTCTGCTTCATTACATTTATTAAAAACCTCAATGCTTGAGAATTGTAAATTACAGCTTGAAAACATTTTGGGATAGCCTACTACATTCACTAATATCAATTTGTCTTTTCCCATAAACTCGGTGATAGAATCCGTATAAATAAAATGTCTCCTGAAATAGCAATATTAGACCTTTCCAAGATTGTATCTCTCAGTTGAAACAGCGTAGATATCCTATCAAGTTAGTCCTCAATGAAACTAGATTCTTGACTTCTCAAATTCTTGATTAATGTATGTAGCAAAAAATAATTCAGGAAATGATTTGTTTCTGTTTCAATTCAGTCAGGAAAAAATCAGTGAAAGAAAAAATTTCAGTTCTTAAACTTTTTTCAATGCAGAGTCTGAAAAAGGTAATAACAAAATTCAAGGCAATAACATAAAAGGTAATAAATCAATGAAATTCATTTGACTAGTTAAATATTCTAAGGAATAGAGCTGAATGTTATCACAAGATCCTTAATAATTATTAGCTACGAGTCGTTCTTTCCTAAGAAACAACACATTTGCAACCAAATATAAAAACCTCGATCACAACTGGAATATTTACAGGGTAATTGTGCACAAAGCACATACTCCACAAATCTGTTTTTACAATAAGATGAGGTGAACTGAAAACTAAAAATAAGCAAAACATCTAACATCAGGGTAGGAGTAAATTCTGAAGAACAGACGTTTATAGTAAACATTTACGAACTGTTTGGAAATACATGTATTACCAAACACATGTATGATACCCTAACAAACCCAAGTGATAAAATTTACTACAAAAGAAAAACAAAGGGATAACATGAGTGTGTAGTAAATTCAAACAATATGAAACAACACTATTTAGTACTGTGAATTTAATTTGGAATGAATGGCTATTCAAACACAAAAAAGCGGTAATCTGAACATACCGAACTACCCAAAGCATGTTCCTCGGCATGGCACGAAGAGTAGTCATAACTCTGTCAAATCGTTCCTTTGCAACTTCACTCATATACTGGATGTCCTCTTCGGTAAGTTTAGTTCTCATTTGGAAGTTTACTTTAAGTGGGCTTTGTGTCAGAATCTCAGCTAACTGCTCATAGTCTGCAACATGCAACAAATCGAACATGTGTATCTAAGTGTTGCATGTGACAATATTTAAATAATCTCAAAAAGAGATACATTAGAAAACATAAGTTAACTTGTTTAAAATTTTTAGGAACATCCAATTTTGTTATGTTTGTTACAGTGAAAAATGTATGTCATGGGATGTAAAAATATAAAATTATCATTTAGGCAAATATTAATTTTACATTTCCTGTACTTTTCCACTAATTCCAATAATGCCAAACAATAACAATAAAATTATTAGTTTGAAAGTTAGTTGTTTGAAAGCTTCAATAATACTTCACCATAACTACAAATCCAAAACTGAATTGCAAACATTTTACTTTCATAATTACAAATTTTCACCAATAATAAATAATTTATCTTAGAATATAAAGAAAAGTTTTAAAATACCCAATTATGATGTTTAGATCCGATGAATTTTAAGACATCTAGCACTTAATAGTAACAATATCATATAGAAGAACAAACCATGTTATACAACAAAAAGTATGCTGGATGAAATTATTTTTAGAAAATTGTAAACATATGTGGCAAGATATTAATATCATTAACTTAAGAGCACTGAGATCGATCAGCAGGTTAGTCAACATGTAAAAAACCTATATTGAGCCTCAAAGAGCTAGGATTGATAACATGGAAAAAATAACACCAAGGAGACAGATTTAGAGAAGAAATTTTTCTGGGGAAAAGGCTGCTTCTACTGGGAATACAACCTCAAGGTTAACAAGGTGGAGTAAGAAATGCAGTCCAGAAATAGGAATGCTCAAGTACTAACTAGCTTAACAAAACCTATCAAACCAACACACACAAAAGAAATAACATTTGCAAAAAAAGATGTCCAACAAGCATCAATTGAACGTAGGAAAAATCACCAAATGAAACAATATTTTTCTCTGAATACATTTGGAGTATTTATCTATTACATTCCATGAGAGCGAAATAAATTACTTTGTCACAAATTCAATAAAAAACTATTAAAAATTTTCCCAACCAAGCTTGAAAGTAATTTCCTGATTTAGTAAACAGGAAGTGTAGTAGGAAAATTGCACATACTTTCTTATGTACATAGCAATTTGAATGTTATTCTAAATTCCATGCTCAGCTCTTATTCACAACTTTCTAGGAAATTTGTAAAATTTACTCATCCTAAACACTTGAAAAAGTTTTATATCATTTTGTCACTATTAAAACATACATGCAATATTAACAATACTCTATGTAAATAAGAAAGTGAGGCATAACCAAACAATGATTAAATTTTCACTTTAATTTGTGAATTACAATGTGATTCAATTTAATTTGTAACAGAAATAACCTAAAAGTACTCCAAATGTTTTATATTATTATTTGCAATTCCCCTAGCTCAAATTTAATTTTTCAATCATTGTTAAATGAAATAAATTAAAATTGTTAATGTCAAATGAACTTAGTTTATAATTGTTTTTAACAAGACTTTCATTGCACCAATGAATAATGATAATTAAGAAGCAAGTACTATATATAATGAATAATAAGTCAAATAAATATTAAATGTTCATTTTTTTACTGGCAATTTTTTTTGCTAAGTCCATGCTGCTACTTAACGCACTAACTCCTTACAGAAGATAATAAATAAAGTAGTACGACTTCTAAAAAATTATTTTGTTTTCATATAATAGTTTCGATCCCTACTTCTAGCAATAACAGATTTTTTTCTATTGCTTCGACCCACACTCACATAAAAGTTCTGCACACAGATGTACAAGTACACTATAAACCAAATCTCATAATGATTTTTCAAAACTGCATTTTTGTCTTCTTTCATACACTATGCATTTTATTTTCCATGTTGATATACAACCTGTAACAAGTTTTTGCCATGAAATCTTTCTCATCTCCCTTGATGTAGGACAACTCTGCTTTCCCATTATATAAATAGGGGAAGAAATACCATATTTACCCAAATATAGTCCCTCATTTTAAAAGGCACAACTTTTAAAAAAATTAGTAAAATCAACGTCTTTCTAAACAGAAATGCTCATCCAAAATTCCATGTGATGTGGGTGGCTCTGGTAAGTATAAATACATAAGGATTTTAAAATAAAAGCTAACTGGTGCAGTTTATTTTCTTCTCTCGACATTGCCATATTCCACGGATTTCGGTCCTACTTCGAATTCTCGTGCCACTGCGTTATTTTCATGTGCCTTATATAATTTAGAACTCACAGTTTGAAGTTCGCGTGGAAACTTCTACAGCCCAACTACCGTTGGGTCGCGAGAATCCCCGTTTGTCGCGAGAACCTTGTGTCACGTTGCTGGCGATCGGTCATTACTAGACGACAGCGACCAGTTCGGTTTCCAATTTGAAAGAGCGTAGAATCCCGCCATTGACGATCGATGATCGTGCAACACGATATTGTTCACCATTTCTTATTATTTCAACAGTTTTCTCCGCACGAATGTTACTTACTATTGGCTTTGCATTACGTTATGTATACGGTTTGTATTCTCTATACCCGTTTTTGTTCACGAAACTTTGAATGAGCAGTTTTCCAGTCCTAAACTCCAAATAGTACCCCCACGGATTTTTGGGCGATATTTTTTTAAATAAAGGGGGAACTATATTCGGGTAAATACGGTAATAAAGTACAGTAAACATTAATCGAGTTCCATATTTTTGTTGATCCTGTCATACGATGAAGATTGTTGAGTATTTGAGTTAAAAACAGTGTTTAATTGTTTTTGACCCAAATATTAACCACTATTAAACACTGTTTTTGAGCCAAATACTCAACCACCTTTATCATATTAATCAATTGATTCCAATCTAAATACTTAACGGAAATAAAAATTATGTAACTTCATTATCTAATACATAGCAAAATAAATGACAAACCTTGAAACAGTTTTGAGAAAATTTTGAAAATAATGATATCATTCTTTGGTGTCTATTCTATGAAACATGAACTGAATATTCATTTTAAGATTTTTATGTTGACTTCGTCTATTTCATTTTTCTTCATGTGACACCAAAACATGAAAAGTGGTGAAATTCCTTTTCCTTCATGAAAAGTGGTGAAATTCCATTTGTGTGGAATGAGTAAAAATTTAAATTAGCTTATATGTTGTTTCACACTATTTCTCTGTAACTGATAAATATTCATCACAGGACATATAGCATAACGGTCAAATATTTAAAGAAATATTCATCTTTACTTTATTCATTTGTGTCATGATGCGAGTTTTAGGCCACCCTTCCTACTTTTCCACCTAACCATATGATTTGGATAATGGAATAAGGAAGGAGAGATGTTGGGTTGCCAGGGGATTGTAAGGTACTATAAGGACATTGGTCTAGAGTAGGTGAGGAGATCCCAACTGAAAACCTCACTCAATTTGACCGACAGGGGAATTGAAACCGGGCTCTTCCGCTTAGCAGTGGGCAAGTGAAGATTCTACCACTATGGCATTGTTTGTTGTCTTTATACATAGGGTTTACAGAGTGAGCATTCACAATTTAACTAATGAATTAATATAGTAACAATAACTTTGTATTAAATAATTTAAGATTTATGACCTTTTACAGATGAACAATATATACTTTGTGATTAAAAGCTCACAACATTTCAACATTACAAAATATATACTGTACATCTGTAAAAGGTTGCAAGTCTTGAATTATTTATTTAATTTGATTATATAATGGACGTTAATTGTAGTAGAACTTAGAATTAAATTGACCCAACCAATGGTATTTTCTAAACAACTTTTTCAGTGTTACATGATATCATAAAGATATTTGTCCAAATCACACAATCAATTTTTTTTGCAAATAATTATCTTTTAAAATTATCGTACAGGTTATTACAAGAACATAATAATGACAAACATTCACAATGAAAATATATCAAACGAGCTGTTAAGATGCTTAGCATCAACGGAAGATTAGTGTTTAGCAAGAAGTTGAAAAAAGATTTTGTATCTTTTCTTTTATAAGAATCTGAGCTACATGTCCCATTAGGTTTTAAGGAATAAAATGCATTTTAGTTCACAAATAAATAGGTATGTTACTAAATGCAGAAAAAATACACTTAGGTTGTTACAAGGAGAAGAAAGAAGCAATTTTACAATCGCACGTCTCACACCAGTACCTAAGAATCAGCAACAATTGGTAGGGAACACTCTTAAAGACTTGCAGGGCCTGATCCTCGATGATGGCAACTTGATTCCTTATATTCTGACGCTCTTCTGGAGTGAGATGCTTGAAATTGTGCCTGGAAAAGTTAGGGCCTCTGTCTCCAAAAAAGTAACTAAATACATCTGGTGCATCATTATCATGTCTAGGGACGTAACGCTGGGACACCAAAATACAGAAGAGTCGATAATGATCTGTAAAGGATCATAAATAGACTATATTCAATTGGTTTTGAAAGAATGTGTACAATTCTCAATGTTAAATTTTGAAGTGTTATGAATTGAGTTAAAAAAGTTCAGTTCTTAAAACTGACAAGTCGTTACACAATTCAATAATGCATTTGAATAAAGGGAAGAAAAAGTCAGAATAGCATCACATTGTAAGAAATATTAGAAACAAAATTATACAGCATAATTAAGCTTCATTATGTTTAAACTTTATTTTATCTGAAAAAATTGGATCTTACACAAATTGAACAATTTTGCAGTTACAAAATTAAACTGTTTTGTTTATAGGACCTGAGAAGAATAATCAGTAGTTTCCCTTTTGTTTAACAATTGCACACCTGCCAATAAGAAACAATCAATTTGTTTTATAATATGAAGAAAATTTTTATAACATGTTGGCAACCATAAAGAAGACAATCTTTTCATCACAACAAATAAAAAAAAAAGGTAATTATAATAATTTACACATGATCATAATACTCTACAATATATACATAGGTACAGAAAGCACTGAGCTCTGAAATACTGTTAGGCCTTCAGCAATGTATGGACAATTAATTTCCCATAACAGACACTTATTACTATCCAGTGAGTCTCATCTGCATAACAGATATCATCATGGGAGCATATTGTCAATTAATAAAAATTAAAAAATGTTTATTTTATAAGCACGACTGAGTGACAAAGATCAAAAATTGCTGAAAGCAGAAGAAAAGGTAGACAAGATCAAAAAAGACTGAAGAAACTTAGGAATTTAGATAAAGTAAACATGAACAACATATACACAGAAAACATTACAAACATGCAACAAGAGAAGAACAGAAGCATACTCAGAATTTAAGTGAAAGAAGCCATAAAAGAAGGATGTATGGAAAACCGAAAGAAAAGAAAAATGTTACTGCAAATTTACTTTCTAATCCTTAATTTAAAACAGATTTAGATAATTCGTTTTCTTGTCGTAAAGCGTCGTACTGCAGACGACAGCGGCCTTGGCAGAGGATAGACTCAGCGGGATTGCTGTATACGAGTATAACGAGCAACATCCAGAGCTCGCGGAGGGAATCGCTGAACGACGGCTGAGGCATACGGTGTACCCTAATTCAACCCTCCTTCATAGATTGGGGTGTAGGAGATGCTTAACTATGATTTCTAGACGCTATCCGTCCTTCATAGATTGGGGCCTTGTGGATGTTTGATCTCGACACCCGTCAAAGAGATCCTTTCTTACGCAACGCTTAATGCCCGTCCGCCAAATGAAGATGGTCCGCCGAGAGCTACAGTCCTCGCTGCATATCTGCCACGGTCGCTGCCGGTGCTTGCGCTCACTGATGTAAGTTTAGCAACAGGAACAAAACGAACAAGTGCCACGACTGGGTGGTTCGACTACTTGAAACTCCCTCTCTCCTTATCGCTAGGCCTCTAAGTTAGTTTAGAATCAGTCGTGAGAATGTTCCCCAAAACTCTTCACGATAACTGGTGCCAGACCCTGGGTTCAAATTAAAACTTAACATTGTCTTCACGGTATTCTCTAGGTTTGTAAAAGGTAAATGTCTCCTCTACCAATATTAAATTCCCCTTGATTTTATTTTTATTTTCCTTCCAACAAAACATGATACAAGAGTTACCAACAAAATTATTACTCCAAAGCTCCAGTGGCGTACCTACAACTAACAAGGCCCTGGGGTGAGAGTCTTTTTCGTAGGCCCCATGTTGAATCTGGTAAGCAGTTCACAAAAGTGTTTGCAAAGCTACAAGTGCATGTCCATACATTCCCTACACGAAAAAACTGAAAAGGGCTTTTGATTAATTTTAAGGTTTAAATTTTTATAGAGTATATTAATGTTAAAATTTTATTTAGTCTTTAACTAGTATTTTGTGACCCATTTGGAGGTCAGCTGCATGAAGATACTGCGGGAGACTGCCCCCTCCTCTACAAATCTCACACACAGCAGTAATTAATGATTACATCACAAAACTAAATAAAAGATTAATTGAGTGATGTCTGCCATTCACTTCATTTATATTATTCACCCAGGACTAGCTTTGGAAGTTGTTGCTTCCACAGAACAGACACTTTTATCTTGTTTTTTCCCTGTACAACATTAACATGCAATTATAAATAGCCTTTTGTACAGACTTCTAAACCATTGCAGAACTAGGAATACAATTTGGAGTATGATAACATTGTCAACTGCTAAAAATAATGGGTTCCTTGCTACACAAGAAGAATAAGAAAATTGTCTGAAAACTGTAACAAAAGAAACCACTTTCAAAAAAGTGGGAGAGAAAGAGAGAGAATTTATAGAAAATTTTTTCTATCACTCATACTTTCATAAAAAAAAGCTAAAGATGTAAATATTATTTTGTCACCACTAAATAAACCGAACATAAAATCAATTTCAAAGAAAGCACCCCCTTAACCCATTGTTGTCTGAATTTTTGCAACCACTGGGACTGAATTATTTTCATTGTCCCAGTATTCAATGACAATTTCTCAGGTTCCCTAAAATTATCTCTGATTACTTTCCTGTTCCTGCACACATACACTTTGCTCTACATAGTACAATTCCTCATCACTGTCATCCAAAACCTATCACCCCCTCTGCAAATTCTCCCGATCCAACAAACATGTCATTTTGTAAATGCCTTGATGCCACCATGGTCAAGTACTTCAACAACACACTGCCACCACTTCATACAAACAAGAATATATAAAATCAAATATCGCTGGTAAATGATTGTTATTCAACAATGAACTTCTAGAAGATTCAGAGAACAAGTAGAAATAAAATATGAATACTATCTAGAAACAATAAGTCGAAATCCTACTTTAAAATACAGGATGGGCACTGCCCTTCTTTCGTCAGGAAGTCACCCAACTGTAGAGGACGGGTAGTGCCTGTCTTTTGTCTCTAATGGGTTAAATAAATGTCATCTACAGAATAAATTGTAAAGATTGAAAAATCATCAGTGGCCGAGCATGTTTGGAATGAAAAATATGATGTTAACAATGAGGTAATTTTATTTTAAAAAGTACTGTTCATTTTGAATTGTTGACTTGAAACCGAGTATTTATTCACCTATTCAAGAATGTGGATTGTTGAACTTCAAGGTTCCATTAAAAACCTATTGAATTTCAAAATTTGCACATCCACTCACTACTACAGGAGGGCAAGACGACCAGTCAGTCAGCAGGAGGTAAAGGTAAGAGCAACAGTTTTCAGAATTAGTCCTGAACAAATAACTTAAATAAAATATTACTAAAAAAGTAATATTGTATATAATTTCTGGTATATTTATTATATTATTATTGTTATTATTACAGCAGGCAAAATGGAGTTAAAAAATTATCCTACTGAACCATAGTATGCAAATATATAGAGATAATCTACAGAATATCCCTGAAAAGACATCTTATCAATACCAACAGGTTATTCTGAGAATAGCTTATCTAATATCGAAAGTGCACATGAACATTTCTCAAGTAGGTGTAGCTTAAGAAAAATGGTACTTCCTTGGACGCCTACAAAAATAACTAGCAGATAAGCTGAGGTGAGAGACCAAATGAACAGTTTGGGAATAAAAGATACAAACCCACAAACAAACAACAGGCACTTTCTACCTTGTTAACATGGTATATATGAAACAAACATATCATTGCAAGAATGACAAATCACACAATATTTTTATATATTAAGCTTCACATCAGCTGTACAATGCATTTTTGATAATATAATTTTCTTTCTTTCAATTTTTACTAACATTAAGTTCAGCCATGTAGCAATGAATTCTTAATAACTATGACAGATAATTGTTGTTGTTTTTTACTACTAGTTCTTGATCACAATAAGTACCTTTTCAAATCATTTCCACAAATTAGTGAACATTCTTATTACTGAATTTCAGGAATATGATACCTCTAGCAAGAGAGAAGAAAACCTCTCAACCTATCATTTTTCAATTTTCTTTTCTTTTCCAAGATAAATAAGGAAAGAGAACAGCAATAAGGTAAAAAATATTAAGTACACTGAAAATCTACAAAGGAAGAGATTCAGAATAACATAACTTATTCAAAAAACAACAATTTGAAAGGTGAACAAACACAATGAAATTGCCATGAGTCCAATAGGTAGAAAAGAGACTTTTTTGGGACACAAATGTACGGTAAATATAAACAAGAATGAATTTCTTGCTCACAGTGATTATTACAGAGGAAACATGATCATCAATTTAATGATAAAACTCAAATTATAATTAATAATGGAAACATCTACCAAAATATAACATTATATTATACAATAGTATCCCATTTTTATGTTCCCTGATTTTGTATTTCCCATCATTAACCACAGTTTTTGGTCAGTTTAATGTTCATCATGTAATTCTATTCATTTTTCAACCAACATAAAAAATGGATAATTATCGAAAAGGTGTCCCTTTTTAGTAGCACAGGCTTTTGTATTATGATGATTGGAGTGGAAAGAATTACAACACTAACCTGAAACACCCAATTCTGCAGCATATTTCTTCATGCCAGCATGATCTTTAAGAACTATTGATCTCCACATGTGGCTTAGTGAAAGGCGTACATCTGGAGGAAGAGGCATGTAGAGACCATGATCTAATATAACAAGCTGAGCTTTATTGTCAGATCCTTGACGAACAAGAACTGATGAGGATAAAAGAAGAGTCAACCAGTGATATCTAGACCAACTTTGATATAATTTACTTATTTCCATCAGATTTACTCACCATTACCAGGATGTGGATCCGCGTGAACAAATCCTGTATGGAATATCTGCTCACCAAAAGCTGTAAACAGTTTGTGGTCTATGTCAGCTAATGAGAAACCACGACTCTGTAGTTTCTTTGATTCACTAATTTTTAATCCTTCTATAAACTCCGATGTCATGACGCGCTGAAAAGTAATAATAAACAAAAATATAGATCTCCTCGACCCTGCTAAAGGAAAATGGTTTCATAGGGAAATCTCCATCTTGAGATTACACAGGATGTAGTGTTTGTGATCCTTATAATGATTTTACTTTATCTTTCAAACACGAATGGTTTCATTTTATGTAGAATGTTGAGGCTCTTAGGTCTGCACATCCACCAATAATTGTTCTGAGAGAAGAAACTGAGAATGAAAAATGCTAGAGAGCTATGGCAAAATGTGTTAAAAAAGGTCCTGTCAATATTTATTTCCCATTAATGCTCAAATTTGTTGTGAATACATGCAAATAATGAAGAAAGTGAAGTGAAATTCAAACTTGTGGAACATTATCTCATAAATCAATATATTCACTGACTTAAAAACATCTGTTGGATCAATGTTTCGTTTCTTATTTGATGCTCTTGCCAGAAGCATAACTATACTAAATGACACCCAGGGTAGAGTCTTTTTCGGTTCGCCATATTCAAATCACATACTGTGTGTTTGTATGTAGTGCTTAAGATAAAGATAAATAAAAGAGAGAGAGTTGCATTTCAGAAGTATTTCTTACATTAATTATTTTGTGATTATTCTAAAATTAGAGTACATTTAAGTTCAAATAGGTGTATTAATATTATTTTGGAGACTCATTTGATGAACCTTACACCTTGAGGCCCGGGTCGGACCATCCCCACGTCCCAGTCCAAGGACGCCATTGGCTCTTGCAAACTGTTCACGACTCACCTGTGTGGTAAGTTGCCAATCAACGGGAGGCACGTACACATATCTGAGGTGCGCCAGGTCGCGCGCACACCGCTCGCTGTTGCTCGCCTCGAGAGTAAAGTCCAGTTCTTGGGCCAGCGTCTCGCGCAGGTTGTCAACCACCCACTCGAAGTCGAACTTTGGGTGCATCCATCCGGCCATGCGGGTCAGGAGTCGCACCGTCTCCACGTCGCCGTTGAACCGCTCTCGTAAGTCAGCGTATTGCACCTTAACAGCCACGTCCCGTCCATCAAACGTGCGAGCGCGGAATACCTGCGACACACAAATACATTCATGGGAAAAATGTGACAGCCACCAAAAGGAATTAGGCAGCCTGGGGCAGATTTTTGGCCCCTCTTATCGCTCCTTTTCCCAGCTCTTCCACCCCTCCCAAAATCAGTAGGCCTAAGCGCTCGAAAACATTTCCATATATTTTAAACGTACACTTTAAGCAGCTTGTAAAATACACATTGATACTTTATGAAGAACATATTTGTACATATTATTCATACCACGAAAACAAATCTACTTTTTCTCGTTACTGGAAATTACCGACTACATACAAAAATTTATCAACAATTATACATCGGAAGTAACTTTCAACAATACTGAATCCTTGATCAGCCTTTTCTCTCAGCCAAAAATGATAAATCATTTAAATTTTAAGTTGATATTTCAATTATTATTGATTATGCATTTTAATATACTATTTATCATTGGAGGATCCCTCAGCTCCCCCGTCTAGGCAGCACTGAATAGAGAAGCAATAAAAACGTAGGTGCATTAGTTTACTACACTAGAACATTTTTTGTGGGACTTTACCGCTCGCCGACATCGAGGTCATTAGAGCCCTAAAAACTTGTACAGGTACGGAAAATGCTGTTACGCACTAAGGAGAGCCAACATGACTCATACCCACTAAAAACCCTCTTGAATTACGTAATATCCAAAGATAAAAAAGAGAGAAATGATTCCTAAAACATTATAAAAACCGAAAACAAAGAAAAAAAGTAAATTTAGAGAGAGAGAAAAAATTCAAGGAAAAAGGGATTTAAATCCAAACCCTCCCGAGAACTTGTGGGAGGAGCCCCGTTTCGTGTATGGATTTGAGTAATGACATACGAAGAAAGATCAGANTTACATACCGTAAATGTAAGGAATGGAAGGCTCACCCTCATAAATACGGTCAAAAAGACGCTTGATATACGGTCAAAAAGACGCTTGATATACAGACTTCTTTGGCGTAGACTGACGCTCTACGAGCACAGCGACGCCGTATGCCCGTATGCTGTCTTCTAAGTCTGCTCTATAACAGGTATAACCACGAGAGTAAAAGGAGTGTTTAGGTAAGAGATGTGCTTCTTGAAGACATACTATTTGAGGAGAACCACGAGACAGTAAGAGCTTTAGGTCATCTGAACGGACATGAATGCCATTCAGGTTCCAGGAAAGAAGAGCCAAGGTCTGGAGTTTATCTGCTTTCTTCGATGTTTGGATTTTTTTCTGTATACGACTTTAAAGTCAGACCCTGCTGTGGTTTCCTCCCCAGGATAGTCGCCGTGATCAGTGCTGGAATCATCACTCGCGGACATAAGTCCACTATTTCTGTTCCTTGAGCGGCGGCGACAAGAGGAAGTTGATCCGACATGGGAATCCGACTTCAAAGCGTCAAGTCTTCGAGACTGAGGGGAGAGAGTTCTCCGCCGTGGACGACTCCGAGATTGTCCTCGGGGGGATTGTTTCTTCGCGGGTTTCGCTTGTTGAATATTACTAGAAGTTGATGTAGAGGTAGATACTGACTTTGGTGATACCTTGTACTTTGTAGGTATAAGGATTTTGCACCCCTGAAATTCCCTGACAACCCACCACGGAGTCAGGGTTGACACGGGAATATTCGGTGACACGCAGGGTTCTTTAAGCAAGGTTGCTCCAACGCCGCCGACCTGCGCGCCCCCTCTTACCCTAGAGTTCAGTCGAAGACCTAGTCCGATCCGATTGGTAGGGGGGGGGTATCCCCCGATCGCCAGTCTAGAAGAGACCGAGGCCAAAGCGAGCGTATTGGGGAGCATCTAATAATGCAAGCAGCAGTTTCTCAACTCACCAGGATTCCCATTCCCTTCGATACGGGTCACCATAAACGGCAAACACATGGGTGAGCGTTCAGCACACAGAAAACGCCAGTACAGAAGATAAAAGCAATATACGTGAAAAACAAGGAATATATGAGAAAAGAAATGTGAAAGAGAAGAAATACTTGAGAACCTTCTCTGTATCCCACCGTCAGGACGTGGACCGACTCACATCGACGGCTACACTAGAACATTTACCGTCCATTCAAAAGAGATGTAGATTGAAAAAAAAAAAAAGACGTACAATTTTTAATCCTAATTTATATGAACACATTTTTACAACGGATTTTGATAGTAAAATTAACCACAAGAGTTGATAAAACTTCTTACGTCTCATNCTCCTGAAGGAATCTAAAAAGACGTATCAAAATCGGTCCATTTTGTCCCAGCATAACGTTCAAACTGTTGGATAGATTGTGTCGCCGTCGGCTGGTACTATATCTGAGACACTCCAGAAGAAAGTGTTCCACGGTAAGTGTTGTGTTGCAAGTTTCACAAATGAGGGAGGTTCACCGCGTAAGAGATTGCAGTGGCCAATACGAAGACGTGTAAGCATTACTTCTTCACGTCTGTTTGCACGGGATGATGACACCCAGGTCTTAACGTAGTCTTTTACGTTCCTCAACTTGAAGGCGCAAGTTTGCCATTCGGTTCATGTTCCAAGAAGATGCCATTAGACAACCTTTGAACCTGACGTACGAACAGATAAAAGGTAAAACTGCCCTCTGTGTTCCCTGCTTCAATGCCTCATCAGCCTCTTCATTACCCATAATACCCACGTACCCAGGAACCCAACAAACGACTATTTCAAAATTTTGAACGACTATATGGCTTATTAGATTCTGAATTGTCAGCGTAAGGTTGTCAGAGGTGTACAGTGAAGACACTGACCACAAAGCACTAATAGAGCCATATCAAAGAGCCACACGCCGTATTGAAGATAGCTGAATGAACTTCAGCGCCTCAAGGATTGCAAATTTTTCAGCAGTGCATTCGCTGCAAAAGGAATGGGAGCGAAAAGAACGGGTGGCACGATGGCAGTGGAAGGCAGCACCAACGGAATTATTCATTGCTGAGCCATCAGTGTATTTGAACATATGATCCAAATAGAGGTTTTTTAGTTCTCCGAAGTGCTGTTGGTACACAGCAGCAGGAGTGTCTTGCTTTGAAAGTTTAGATAGCCGAAGACGATGGTTGTTTGCATGAGGGACCAAGGTGGTGTGAGGGAGTGTGGGTATTTCACTGGCAGAGGTAGTGTGATGACGTTTTCCTCTAGCAGTTGTTTAAAACGGACACCCACTGGGCGGAGTAACGAAGGTTTTGCAGCGTAAGATGAAATAAATTTTGGAGAATGTAGGTGTTGCCGAGTGGGGTGATTTGAAACCCTCATCAGTTTCACTCCGTAAGATCCAAGTGGAATATCACGTTTCTTGTTAAGAGATGGTTCGCCAGCGTCTGCTAGTAAGCGTTCTATTAGACTAGTGCGGAGAGCACCAGTTGCAATGCGGACTCCTGCATGATGGATACTGTTAAGGGTCCAGAAGTCGACGATGTTGCGAAGGCGTACACAATACTACCACAATCTAATACAGACCGAACGAGACTTCTATACAGACGAAGAAGATAAGTGCGGTCTGCGTCCCATGACGATGCGCTTAAGCAGCGAAGGAGGTTAAGGGAAGAATTACAATGGAATTGTAGTTTTCGGATGCGATTGCGCCAAGATAGTGTGTGGTCGAATGTGAGACCCAGGAATTTTGCGGAGTCAACGAAAGAAAGACGTTGGCCCCCAAGAAAAAGATCTGGATCATTATGGAGATGGTATATCCTACAAAAATGCATACAGCATGACTTGGATACAGAAAAACTGAAGCCGGTAGACACGCTCCACTCGTTTAAACGGTTTAAAACCAATTGCAATTGCCTCTCGATGACCGAGATGCTTCTAGACGAACAATAGATGGCGAAGTCGTCAACGAAGAGAGAACCATACACCGGTTATCGAACAACTGACGCAATGCTATTTATGGCTATGGCAAAGAGAGTGACGCTTAAGAATGAGCCCTGTGGGACACCGTTTTCCAAAGGATAATTTGATGATAAATAAGTACCAAGGCGAACGCGGAAAGAGCGTTGAGATAGGCAGCTCTCCAGGAATAGAGGAAGACAGCCTCGGAATCCCCACGAGTGCAGTGTGCGTAGGATTCTGCACCTCCAGGTTGTGTCATAAGCTTTTTCCATGTCAAAAAAGATGGCTACGAGGAGTTCCATTAATACAAACGCTGATGAGATGGTAGATGCAACTAAGTGGTCTAGCGTTGACCGCTGTTTTCTGAAAACACGTTGGATATTGGTCAGAAGATTTCGCGATTCCAGCGACCAAACAAGGCGATTTATTATTCTTTCTAACAATTTGCAAACGCAGCTTATCAGAGAAATCGGTCGAAAGTGCGACGGATTAGAACTATCTTTTCCCTCCTTCGGAAGTGGAATAATTATGTCCTCACGCCATTGAGCAGGGACGGTTTGCTCATTCCAAATACAGTTAAATAACTTCAGAAGGAATTTTATGCCCATCTCTGGAAGATGTTTTAGCATCGCGTTATGTTATTGATCAGGACCAGGGGCTGTATCTTTCGAAAACGCAAGGGCACTGGTCAGCCCCGTCATAGAAAAAGGAATGTAATATACCTCATATCTGCAACTGGAGAAATCCAAGCAACACTTTTCCGCGCGAGCTTTCTGTAGAAAAAACGATGGACTAAAACCGGAGGAGATAGAGACTCTTTCGTAGTGCGATGCAAGTTCCTCAGCGATAACTTCTGGTGAAGTGACAAGCTGTCCATGTGCGATAAAGCTTTCTTTCTAGCGCTGACCGCCTTTGCGCAATCCGAATTCCACCATGGAACAGGGCAATGCGTCGGATTACATGATGATTTAGGGATGGGAACATCGGCGGCTTTGAGAACTGCGTTGGTGAAATGGGATGCCATAGCATCCACATCGGCGAAAGGCTCATCGCAAGGATTGATGTTGCGTTTAAACACATCCCAGTCTCCTTTTTTCAATATCTACAGAGAGGGGCGTGAAACAGAGAGGCAAAAGACGTTGAAATGTATAAGAATCGGGTAGTGGTCACTCCCATACAGATCGTCAAGAACTGTCCAGTCTAAAATTGGGGAAAGAGAGGAACTGCAGATGGCTAAATCCAGCACCGAGAAAGATCGGAAACCTGTACAGAAATGGGTGAAGTGGCCCGTGTTAAGGAGCGCTATATCTCGGCTATCTGACAGTTTTTCAGTGATATCACCCTTTGGGCAGTTGTGATTTCAATGCCCATAACCCCACATCAAGTTATGGGCATTGAAATCCCCGACGATAAGAAATGGGGATGTCAACTGATCCATCAGACCAGCAAGATCTTTCTTCGCGAATGACTGCCCGGGGGAGGGATATAAATTTTACATACCGTAAATGTAAGGAATGGAAGGCTCACCCTCATAAATACGGTCAAAAAGACGCTTGATATACAGACTTCTTTGGCGTAGACTGACGCTCTACGAGCACAGCGACGCCGTGTGCCCGTATGCTGTCTTCTAAGTCTGCTCTATAACAGGTATAACCACGAGAGTAAAAGGAGTGTTTAGGTAAGAGATGTGCTTCTTGAAGACATACTATTTGAGGAGAACCACGAGACAGTAAGAGCTTTAGGTCATCTGAACGGACATGAATGCCATTCAGGTTCCAGGAAAGAAGAGCCAAGGTCTGGAGTTTATCTGCTTTCTTCGATGTTTGGATTTTTTTCTGTATACGACTTTAAAGTCAGACCCTGCTGTGGTTTCCTCCCCAGGATAGTCGCCGTGATCAGTGCTGGAATCATCACTCGCGGACATAAGTCCACTATTTCTGTTCCTTGAGCGGCGGCGACAAGAGGAAGTTGATCCGACATGGGAATCCGACTTCAAAGCGTCAAGTCTTCGAGACTGAGGGGAGAGAGTTCTCCGCCGTGGACGACTCCGAGATTGTCCTCGGGGGGATTGTTTCTTCGCGGGTTTCGCTTGTTGAATATTACTAGAAGTTGATGTAGAGGTAGATACTGACTTTGGTGATACCTTGTACTTTGTAGGTATAAGGATTTTGCACCCCTGAAATTCCCTGACAACCCACCACGGAGTCAGGGTTGACACGGGAATATTCGGTGACACGCAGGGTTCTTTAAGCAGGGTTGCTCCAACGCCGCCGACCTGCGCGCCCCCTCTTACCCTAGAGTTCAGTCGAAGACCTAGTCCGATCCGATTGGTACGGGGGGGGGGTATCCCCCGATCGCCAGTCTAGAAGAGACCGAGGCCAAAGCGAGCGTATTGGGGAGCATCTAATAATGCAAGCAGCAGTTTCTCAACTCACCAGGATTCCCATTCCCTTCGATACGGGTCACCATAAACGGCAAACACATGGGTGAGCGTTCAGCACACAGAAAACGCCAGTACAGAAGATAAAAGCAATATACGTGAAAAACAAGGAATATATGAGAAAAGAAATGTGAAAGAGAAGAAATACTTGAGAACCTTCTCTGTATCCCACCGTCAGGACGTGGACCGACTCACATCGACGGCTACACTAGAACATTTACCGTCCATTCAAAAGAGATGTAGATTGAAAAAAAAAAAAAGACGTACAATTTTTAATCCTAATTTATATGAACACATTTTTACAACGGATTTTGATAGTAAAATTAACCACAAGAGTTGATAAAACTTCTTACGTCTCATACCTATGATATTCCGTGTATGAGAATGTTGAAAATCATATAAGATACAACATGACTTAAGGAAGTACTATTGTTTAAGGCAGTTTCATACTGACATTATATAAAAATAACTATTCATTCACTCAGTATTTAAAAATTGATTTTGTGGTATGTCTTCATACACTCTAGTAATCCTATAAACATGAAACATTTTCAGAGGATAAGTACACTTCTTCAAAAGAGTATGCACTCGTATGAGTAGATAGAACTCTGGGAGGAATACTAGATGCAAAATTCGGTGGCAGCTAGCGGCTCATGACTCTTCTTAGAACTCTGCTAGCACTACCAACTCCTAACTAGTACTTCCTAACCTGCTCCAAGATTTCTACCCGTTAAGTAACCAACTGGACACTTAGTACGAGCTATGTCATTTTTTTATTTTAACTGCTTATTTTTACACATGTTACTTTAATAACATAATAAGAAAATAGTTCAAACGCTGTATCATTATGATAAAACTCAATCAAATTTTGCTGAAAATGAGTGTATATGAAATGTTGTGTTTACTTATTGTTATGTTGACCATTTGTTGTGTTGACTTATTATTTTCATGGAGTTATGTAGAATGGAAAAAAAAGTTTGTGAACTAATGAAAAATCAAATTAAAAAGTCACACAGAAAGTATTATGTTAATAATAATAATAATAACAATAATAATAATATCTAGTTTGTGTCTTGACTGCCATATACCAGAGTGACAGGAACTTTAAAGAATCCCAACAATACTGCAAATTATGAAGAATTTCTCAAAGTATTTTAAGCAGTTTCTCACCACCAAAGATTGCATATAGTAACGTGAAAATGAGGGTGAAACTGATGAAATAGATACTCAGCGAAGCAGTTTTGGTAAACACAGTTGTCTGATTGTTTGACACAAATGTTAAAATCCAGTCATTTTATCTGGTTCTTTCTTCATTCACTTCGTTGTTCCATTAACAATGTAAGGTTTTAATTTAATGAACATTATGTCTGGAGATTTGAACTTAAGGGTACAAGATGGCACTTTTCCCTATTTTTTATGAAAAAGTGAAAAACTAATGGAGCGACTAACTTGAACTTTTGTGCGTTATCACACCAAGCGATTCCCTACCTCATTCACATAAAACATTTTCTCACGGTCATTCAGGAGTGTGTTAAGGGGGATAGGGGTGAACATCCCGTAATTGGGGGTGGTTAGATGATGAGACTTAAATTTTTAATGCAAATGTACTGCCTATGTCTAATGACACTAAATGCAATTCTTTTCATCACGAATCAATCGACTTAAACATGAGAAAACCCCAATTTTCCAAAAGGGGTGAAATGTTGAGGGGCGGCGCAGACAGCTCTCAGTAAGAGAGTGTCTTGATAAAACATAGGAGCTTCCTCAGCCCAAATTTCACTCTGATCCGTTTTAAAACATAGAAGTTATGGAGCAATGAATTTACTGCGCTGTCAATTTTGTGGGGCAGTGTACATGAATTGCCTTGTACTTGAATAATCAACATTTTCTCTCATCTGTATTAATTTTGCATCTCTACGAAATAACATCAATATTTTAAAGTGGAGTCTATAGTTTTTTTTAGTTCTTATCTTACTGGAAACATTCACAAAGGTGACATGAAATTCATTCCCATGTGTACTTCTGTCATTTTTATAATTCAAATACACAAAATTAAAAAGTTTAATTTTTTCAACATCAATTAAAAAAAAACAAAAAAAACAAAAAGAGTGATAGAGAAGTATCCTTGAGAAGATGATTTAATGTGAAGTGCAAAACTCATTATAATCTACAGGGAAAACAAAATAAAACTGGCCTGGGGAAAAAAAAAGTAATCCTGAAATGGAATTGACCCTTATTAATGAACAGAACTGTCCTTTACAGAAAATGCTGGATATTTTATGACTAAGGATATTTTAAGTAAGACGGAACAACACCACATATCACCTTGAGAACCTCGTCACAAGTGCACGAGGTGTTCAAAGAGGAGAGGAGAGGACAGTCAGCAGAGGCAGTTAAGTCTCCTGGCCACCTCGATCGCCTGATCTCTCTCCCTGTGCAGCAAATTGAAGGGTCAGGTGTACTCAAATAATCCTCACCCACAGGAAGAGGCTACAGCAGAACATTGAAAATGCTATTGCTGCTACCCCTCAAATAGAACCGCTACGTGTGTCTCATAGTTTGATAAATCACGTACAGAGCTGCATCGTGTCAACGGTGGCCCTTTCCAGCATTTTCTGTGATGAGCAGTTAACAAGGGTCAATTTCATGTCAGTCTTATAAATATTTTCAATTTGCCGATCCTGTACAAAACGTTTTGACAAAAACTTGCCAAACTATTTAAAATATGTTTTGTTTTTATATTTCTTCAGGTATTCTTAAATACACAAAACAACTACCAACAAACACATCAGCATTTTCCAAAGTCCTCCACTACTATTTCAGAATTTCACATATTCAAGGAGCCATAATTAAGTCTTTAAGCTATTAATTAACAGTTTGATTACATAATGCATTAAATTTTTCTTTCAGTTTGTGATAACCAAACAGGATATGTGAAAATATTTAATTACCAAACAAAAGAATAGTCTAAAAGAACTACTACTCCAGTAACCTGGACGATATTGATGCAAAATAATACATCAATTTCTAGGATAGCTTTTTTGGTTTAGCAAGATTAGCTGGGGAAAAAAAACAACAACCTCGAGTAACATGATGCGAAAGGTCGAAGTAAAGAATTAAGACACGATAGTATTACTGATTAGAAAGGGGGATAGGTATTTAAATACATATAATAAATTATACTTTAAGTAATTTGCTTCACCTGAGCAAGGGACGCTGCCGCGATCGGTTTCTCGTCGAATTCCGCGTAGAGATCGTTGTGCGTGCGGCCATCAAAGTCCTTCTTGAAGACCCGCTGCAGCTCGCCAGCGCCACGCACAGGACACTTGTCTTGTAGTGGGCGAAGAGTCTCGATGTAGGCTCGTGGCAGAATGTGGTTGACGGACACCAAGCCTTGACCAAGTTTGATGTAGAGGCCGCCGTTTGCGATGCACGCGTTGAGGAGTCGCTGTGCGCCGCGCTTGTGAGCCATTTCCAACGCTTGCTCGTATTCGGGAGAGCCCTCGGTCAACCCTCGCAACGTCCACCTGCGCAAAGATTTCACCTCACTGTACACTCATTTCGTTCCTACGTCACAGGGTCAAGCGTCCAAACAGTCATATTGCGAGTACCCGAGTGTGCATTTTAAGTCAACAGAGTTATTGGGGATTTTTCATGCAGCGAAAACCTTATACGCGACAAGCCCAGACTTAAAATTTTTTTTAAAAAAATCTTAATAATAAATGCGCCCAAATAGAGTTCTAGCTTCTGTTGTTCGCGGGATTTCATACCGGGAGACAGGACAGTAAGTCGAAGAGTAAGCCCCTTTTATTGTTATCTGTACAATTATTTCGGATTCTTTATTCATAATCGACAAAACAAATATGAATATTAAGTCACGATTCATTTAGATGAAATGCATATGATTTAGTTCCAACAACCGACATGCAAAAATAGACATAATCAGGTATAAAATGGTAATTACGAGTTAGAAATGTCACATCAAGGTTTAAAAAAAACCTTGCACTAACTGAGAGATGTGCATCAGGAAGATGGGTTGCCCACTCAACACCTGCGTCTCTACGAATAAGTACACAGAAACACCAAAATGACTCCGAAATGTTCCGAGACTTGAGCGGCATACGATATAAGTCGGGATCGAAAAGAACAAGAGGTGACCAAAGAAGGTCAGGAAAGACCAAAGAAGGTAATGCCAGACTCAGCTCGGGGCCCCGTGTTTGCCAAACACGTACTTACTAGATGTAAGTCCCCAGGGAGATTGAACCTTTTTCGAGGAAAAAATTACTAGAAGTAGAACAAAACTGTATTTGAATAATTTTTTTTGATTAAATAACCTGTAATTTAATGTCTTAGGGTGTCAGTGTGATTTACCCCAGAAGTACCCCATGAGAAAATTCCGAGTGTTCGCGTGGGCTACTTCCGACACAACTCGTAGCCCAAACGTCATTTGATTATTAGAAGTTAATAATTAACGTGCATGCAAAATTAAATCTTATGAGATATTTTGCTTCGGAATATCTGACTTAATTTATTAAATTTCTCGTCCAAGAAGGTATCGAATCGAAACGTTATAAGCATATTTAGATTCCTCACAAAATTTCCGATTAAATAAATGATTTTGGAAATGAATTTTAGAAGAGAATTCGTGTTTGAGGAACAATGAAAGAAACGTTGAAAAACATTTTAGAAAAAAATGATTAAAGGGGAAGAACCGGTAAAAGTAGAATATATTTTGAGGATTGAAAATTTGGATACTTATTGTTGGACAAAATGCGGTAAAATATTTTGAACAAATTTTTTAGACCAGTCCATACTTCTGTGGCTCACTTGACGTGAAATTGCCGATGGTTTCCTTCCGACCCCAGGAATAAAAGTAGGTACTCAGAATGAAATATAGACATACTCCAGTATCCGTTACAGCAAGAAAAGAAAAGAAAGAAAGAAAAAAGCCTAGTATGAAAGTATTCATTGTGGTATTACACAGTAAACTTTTTTTCCTTCACTGGAACTATACCAAGTATATGTATTGATACCAGAAGAAATGTGACATCCCCGTCATAGTTCTTCTAGTATACTCTGCTAATGAGAGGCAAAATGAAATGAAGCTTTTAGTGGAAAATCGAGTAACTCGCTACTCACCAATAGTCGAGTGAGATGTTGAGCCCGACGCAAGACGATCGCACGAAGCGATTGGCGCCGCCCATGGCTCCTCGCACGCGCGCGCGTCGTTCTTCATCGAGCAGAACATAGGTTCCGCCCGCCGCTGCGCCCGCGCAGCCCAACGTCAGCGCCACGCGCCGCACGCTCATATTTTCATCGTCTGCTCCTGAAACATCAATAGAACAGTACTTATGCAGAAATAAATAGATGCAATCAACAAAAGAAATATATATTCACCAGGAGCCGCAGACACACGTAAAATAATACAACAATTCGATACAATTACCGCGAAGCATATATGTTTAGCAAATGTAGCAAAAATAGCAATGACTGACTTAAAAAATCTTTCTCTTTGGTCAAATTTACTTATAATGTTTCGTGATGGAACCGTAAATAAAGAAACAGAGCTTTTTAAAAAATAATTCTAATTTCAGAAACAAATCTGACAATCGATACAAATATCTAAAGGTTAAGGATGATTTCCTTAAGAATACCGATGGAATTTGTGAAATAGTTTATGATTTCCAGCAAAAACCTGGTGTATTTGTTCTGCGTTGGACCTTGTTTACCAAACTCTTATCATAAACTATCATACATCATATCGGCGATATCCATATACCCTATATCTACTATGAAAGAGTTAAATTGGACGGCAAGCTCCATTACAGAGAGCATAACGTTGAGAATAAGCCTACATTTCACGCAGAGACAATGACCGTCTACAGAACTCGGAGAAAAGGTGGAGCAGGGGAACCGTGGGAGTTGTCACGGTCCCCTTCGCGGTTGGAAGTTAAAACACCACGGAGGCGCCCCACAAACATGCGCGGAACCATCCATCGCTATACCTGCTCTTCCTCCAGAGAGAAGTGATTCCAGCAGAAGAGGCAGCAAACCAGAGCGCACCAGAAATCGCTAAATATTTATTCGCGGAAGTCTGAACTCCATAACGCCTGACTCAGCAAGAAATGAAAAGGTTTATCGCATGAGCAACACGCTTCATTCTGAAACGCATTCTCAGCTTTGATAAGATAGAAAAGAGCTTAAATCACTGAATTGTCTCAACCATGTACGGAGTAGCTATCGATCACGCTTTCCGGTATTTTTTAATATCACATAGACAAACGGAATTTAAGGGGACAACAAAGGGCAGTTGCTACCCCCCCCCCCCACAAAGCAATTAGTACAGCCAAAATTGATTTTAAATATAATAATCGAAAACGAAACAACTATGAAAACATACAGGAATACATTCCTAAATATTATAATGCATCTGTTTATGCAATTCATCAGGATAGAGATAGAAAATAAGTCTCAACAAACAGTGATGTTAGGTAGTAAGTACGAAACGCAAATTTATATTTGTATCACACTCAGTCGCCAAGATCTCACCGGAGAGTTGAATTATTCCTGTTTAAGCAATTTAAATAATACACAATGGATTCAAATAAAACGTGAAATCCGCAACATTAAATTATTCTAAGGATCCATTCAATTCAATTATTTTAATTTGCTAAAATTGAAAATTAAAATCGATCTACGTCGATTGTGAAAGGTAAATGAACTATCGATTATAGAAAACGAGAAATCGAGATTTGCTTAACGTACTTACCTCTCCACCGCAAGAAGAGAATGATGTTCAGAAGAATTCAGTCCTACGACTCTCGCAGTTCTTGGCAAGACCAGATTGAGAGTTAAATCAAGTACAACAACCGAGATTATTTTACGATAACGCGGAAAATCTTTCAACGTACACCTGTGCACTGAGTGTGTTACAACACAACCCGATAAGGAATTATATTTCATTCAACAGACACATGGGAAGTTGTCCCGTCGCTGCGAGTTCACGCAGAAGAGCCGCCAACACTTGTTGCGATATTCCGACGAACTCGAGTCGTAAAATTAAGTAGCTACGTCACTCGAGCCAAACGCTCGTAGACAGAATCCAAGGTTACAGTACACGCAAGGACCAGCTGATGCCTGAGAAACATGACAATATAGCTTGTCTAAACCCTTCAATCAAGTACTGATTACCGTAAATAACCAATATTAGGATGCAAAATTGTTTACTGCAAGATTTTCTCACAAGACAATTGTCGTTTTACTCTCACTTTTCGTTTTACCCGTGTTTTATAATTTTGCTTTAATGAGTTGGTAGAACTGCATTACAAATTCAGATCGCTAGCTATGTCTATAATTGCAGACATAGTTTGGCAATAATTGTTCTGTATGTTCTGATTTTACTTTTAATGTGGTTACTAGAACTTGGAAAAATGAAATGGATGTGCATCAATTTTTCGCTCCTTCGCTGCATACGAGAGATGCTGCTATCAAACAGACAGTTAGGGAAGCAGTTCCTCGTGCTACACTACTTTTTCACTATTGGCTTCTAAGCGGCCGATTGAAGCCAATGGCGTTGAGTTTGCGTCCCAATAGTACGAGCAACCGCCACCGGAGGGCGTCACTATTGTCTTAAACAGCTGAGGCCATCCCACTAGTGACAGCTCAAATCCGCCCATCCGCCGCGTCCGTACTGTACCTCTGCATCCTACCCGTCATCGAAACAAACAAAGACGCTGCTCGTCACCCGTTTTCTTTACTCTCCGTACTATCTTCAGTGTTTTCGTTTCAGTAAGTACCAATTGTGTGAGCCAAATTTCTGTCTTCCCTCCTCCTACTTCTCTTCCCCTTCCCTTTACTCGTCGTCAGAGACTCTGCCAGCTGATCAAGGTCGCCTTTGTTTGGGAGTCGTGAGGTGTTTCGCTTCTTCGTGAGTAGTCAATACGCGGACGGTGGGGTCCCAAGAAGCAACCCTGCTATTACGACCCGAAAATCGATCGCATGGTGTTGGCTAACAGGAAGACAAAGCGAGTGCCCTGTAAAGTAAACATGTTCCCTTAGCTTCCTCGTCTCCACACGGGGAAACTGGTTGTCTCCTGTCGCCCTGGACGGGAGATATCAGCTGATGACAGGAATAGGCTCACGGTCGCGAAGTGGAGGAGGGGGAGGAGAAATGGCAGCACGGTCACGTGACGGCCGCGTGTATCTTTCCTGCCGACTCCCCCTTCTCCATCACAACTCGAAGTCCCCAACCCTCCCCTTCCTGAAGAAGTCAGCAATTACCGCGCGCGCTGACACACATCGCAGTTGCAGACGCGCTGGCTACAAGGAGGGGAAGAGGGGCACTCATACATTCTTCCCTCCCACCGGTCACAAAACGTCGCTGGACTTTGTCAAGCAGAAGCCAAAGTAAACGCACGGTTAATTTTGCTGATAGCTCCGAGGGCAATCTTACATGAAGAATGAACAACTACTAATTCAATTCGCACAAATATATTACTACACATTTATACAGGCATCAATTCTAGTTTAGTCCCTGTAATTCGATTGGAGGGTTTCAACCGGCCATATTAAACCCATTTCGCTACTATTTGCAGCGAAGACAAAACGTCGGAAGGACTTTTCTGATGCGTGGAGAAGTAAGGAATGAGAAACAACTGTTAAATAAATCCTATTCGCAAATGAAAAGTTCTATTCAGCATACACTGTGGCGACATCAGTATACTTAACAAGATAAAAGGAAAATTTTTCACAGTACAGTACAACCACGTTTATACTATTGCAAATATTTGTGTATTAGTAATTTATTTACTTCAGATAGTAGCGTATGAATGTATTCTGTGAATGAATTGTAGGAAAAGTCCCTTAAACGATTTCGCACAGTACAGAGCTACTACCAAAATATACATCTTTTATGTTCTACAGCTTATGAATAATTTTAAATGAGATGATTTGTGTATCCTGTATTGCGAAAATGTTGATTACTGTAATAACTAAAATCAATATTATATTCTATATAGTTAATATTTCAATTGGTAATACAAAATTAATTATTCCGTACATCCGGTTAAAGACGATTCTGATGGGGACAAACGTACCTGGACTGAGAACAATAGGAAGGCCTCTCCAGACAACAGAAGACCTTTCCTCGGTAAGTATGTCTCGAACCCTTGTAATCCTTTGAGTCTCAGGTATATGTCCCCATCGAAATCGTTTAAGGGACATTTTCCTACAATTCATTCACTCAATCAAATAAGTTTCATAGTTGGTTGTGCACATTCTGCCAATTCTTCGTCTCAAATCTCTTCATTTTCGACCACGTTGCTTCAATGTTTTGAGTGTGAATAAAGCGATGAGCAGGATGTACCGGGCTCGACGTTATCCAAAATAACGTTTGAGTTCTTTCGTCCCTTTGTGGCAGTTTTTGGAATTCCTGACAATACCACCAAGCACCCACCTTGTTTTTGTAATTCGCCCTCTATTATCTTTCCTTCTTCCAAATGCACTTTCATCAGTTTCTACTGTACAGTTCTCTCCTACCAATTTTGAACAGGTTTCTATCAACCAAGCAGTCAGCAGTTCGCGGAAATCGTCTAGCAACTTCTGAACTGTAGAGTTGCACAATCCCGATTCCCTCATAATCCAATTTTTGGGATATTTCAAAATCAAATCTACCAAAAGTAATATAATTTTCTCGATCGGGCATTTTGTATTCGAAAAAATGTGCCATTTCAAACAGAATCCTTCAATTGGCAGTTCCTGTTATTACATCTTAAAATTGGATCTTTTATCCTTCTGTGACGAAATTCATAAGATTCTACGTACTTATAATTTACGTCTATATAAGTACAAACTTTTCAATATTCTGTACGACTCTTCATAGACCATTTCAATGATGTTTTTATTACAACGTTTCCACTCTTCATTCAGTCTTCGTCAGGTATTCTCTAAACAAATGTACTCTACTTAGTTATATGATAGTCTTTCACAATCAGTTAAAATCAACGTTAAATAATAAGTAAGAATGACCACTGTAAACAATCCGAAATATAAATTTTCGGTGTCCGATCTTAAACTTAAACTGTGGATTGCCTTTGTAGAGAAACATTAAGGAAAAACTTATGATTACTGAATGGCTGAAAAAAACATTGAAAAAAAAATACCGTTTTAAACCAAACTGCTTTATTCAAAATTAGTTGTAACCGGCGTTACACGGGAGATTTTGTTATTACGTTACTACCTTCTTCATAATTAATGTACAGAAAAATATCACAAAACAAAGAATATCTCAAATATTTCGGAAGATAGCGTGAAAAAAGTAAAAAAAATGAGAAAAATCACTTATTACACTAATTCACATTCTTATACTAGAAATGTTGAAAATATTTTCTTAACTAACCTCGACAATACATAATTTTCCAGTGAAACGTATTGTCAGATAAAAATATTCGTGAATTTATTAATCAATCTTAATTATAAATGTATCTTAATGTATCTTAAATACAAGTTCTACTAGACAGTTCATTGACACGAACGAATTAAGGCAGTTACTTAACAATAAAAATTCATGTAAAAAATTAATGGTACATAACTTATCATTCATTGCGCTGTTTGCGTTTTTCCACACAGATGATTATGTGTTGAAATTTGTCCCTTAAACTATTTCAATGGGGGCATACACCTCAGACTCGTTAAAGGATCATAAGGGTCCGAGGGATACTTACCGAGGAAAAATCTTCGGGTACCTGGAGAGGCCTTCCTATTGTTCTCAGTCCAGGTACGTCTGGCCCCATCAGAATAGCTTTTAGCCGTACATCCTAAAGGGAGGTTGCGATGGCCGTGTGTGCCCGAGGCTATGTACGTTGCTCATTTGATGAAAATAGTTAATTACCTATGCATTTTTAATACTTATTATATAATATTTTTGTTCATTTAAATATAGAATAAATGGTAAAGGTTCTCTCGACAGAACATTGTTTAATTGATTATTTCCCATATCATGCGGATTATTCGGTTTTTTCGTTATCCGTATAAACAAAGTTTTACTGCCACTAGTTTGCGTAGTTTGATGAACAAAAGAAAGATCTGTTCAAGATATTTTTCTTCAAAATACATTCTTAATACTTTAATCAGAACTGAGCTTTTGAAAATGAGGACAAATGAAAATCATTATTGTCGTTGCCTTACTGTCTATAGTTATCAACAATAATTATATTATGTAAAAAGGATTTCCGCAATCTTTATTTTTACTGGGGGGAGGGGAATGATATAATCAGATAAATGGATCCCATATATTGATGTGGGCTGTCTGCATACTTGGAGCATGACATAAAAATTACTGATGTAGTGAAGAAGCCTCTAGCGTTCGCATTGTATGATCGAATTTCATATAGTTCTTTCACTTCGATTAAATTGAGTATACAAGTTTTGCATTATATGTACCATTGAAATGCATTAGGATTCAGCAGAAGTTGGCTATGCGTATACAAATGATAATATGATTTTTCTACATACAATTTTACTTCATCGTGAATTACAGCGAGAGCTGAGTTAATAAGATCAGGGAGTCTCGGGCGCAGAGGCACGACTCTTTTTCCCCAGGTGTTGCTTTCGCGGAAGTAAGCTCCACGAAGCAGCCGAGCTTTTTGCTGTTGTTGGTCGTCCAATGTCGCCCCGCCCCGCCGCGCTTCTTTCCATCGTAGCCCGAGCACTCGACCGTTGCCCTGAGGAGAGACACGGTGGGCAGTCGCTTCTGCAAGGCGCACATAAAGAACGGGGGAAACACGAGTACTCGAAGCTGTGTGGCTGGGGAATGCCCTCTTGACACTCATTGGCCTGGACGCGGAGTCCACTATTTCAACCTGAACTGTTAATGGCATGGAAAATTCAGACATGATAATTAAAATAAACATAACTTTATGTGCGAAATCGAATAATGGCTCCGAATCTCAACGATTCAGAGACATTTTATTTTATGATACAAAATTTGCTTGGATAAAAGATGTCTAAAAATTAGAAACATCTATTATATAGAAGCGTCAGAAAAAGTCATATTACGCAATAAATAATGCAGAACACAAAACTAGGGTATGGGAATTCTCCACCTTGAAATGTCATTCCTAGAGTGAGGTATAAGGTGCCATTCAGTACATTCCTGATCACCTCTTGTTCATCTAACTGGGAATTTGGACGACCACCGTTACATTTCTGACGAGGAAATTCGTGACGCTACCTCTCCATAGAACATTGCAAAACCTTAAGTAGCGGGTGTTGTCCTATCCTTCCTCGGAGGTAAGAATATTTTATAAACACTCGCCAGCTCATTTTCCAATTTTGTACCCTTCGAGAAAATCTGGTCAGAAGTTGCCGCGAAATGGACACACCACCACACGTCAGCAACGAAACTCGAATGAAGCCGGTTGGAGAGATGTATCCGAATAGTCTTCCAAGTAGCTCAATCCCACTCGATGCTCACGCGAATTACGGTTATTGTAGCGGCAGCTCTTTGTACACATTCTGCATACTGTACATGCTAAAAATTACCAGTACAATGAAAAACTACTTCTTACTCTGCTGTATGGGTGCACCATAGTTTACTGCGGGTAGGATACAATCACAAAAATCTACCACAACAAGAGTTAGCCCCCCCCCTCCCCCCCAAAAAAGTTAGTTAAATTATAAAAAGTAGGAATCAGGCCCGTAATAAGTTATGGAGCAAGCGTGTGGTTGGTGAAACTGACAAATATACACATGGAAAGACTATTCCATTCCACACAACGGAGATGTTTAGTCCGGTTAAGCCGGTGCTACAACACAGTCGCGACAGCAAGTATAGAGGTGCTTCTAGGAGTAATGCCAATAGACATACATTTGCATAAAATGAGGTTGCGTTATTGGCTAAGAAAAACGGGAGAAATACAAATTAACGACACGAGAATGACCAAGGACGAGAAAGGAGGAAGAGAAATAACCAGGGAATTGATGTATGCATGGCAGATACGATGGACTAATGAAACGACAGGACGACCTGTTTTTTCTTACATACCGGACGTGACTTATGCCTTTACGAACAGAAAGTGGTTTAGACCAGGACGAGAAATGATGGAGATGCTAACTGGATACGGAAATTTTGCAACATACTTGATTAAAATACGAAAGACTGACAGGGAAGAATGTATTTGCGCGAAAAGAAAAGAAGACAGAAATCACGTGTTATGGGACTGCGACATTTATAATATGAAGACGTGACTTAATTTTGAGACTACAGAAAGTAGGAGTTAGACGGCTAGATAACGACTCGGACATGATATCTACAAGAACAAGATACAATATATTCCACGAAGTCTCCTGCAAAATGTGCATGGTACGAGATGCAATTAAAATGATATAACAGGATGTAACAAACAGGGGACGAACCAATATGAATTGTGCTATTGTAGGAAAAAAGATGAGTGAACGTTTTCCCCGTATAACGACAGTTTAAAATACAGAAAAACCTTAGTTAAGATTCACTCAAATTATGAATTTATTTGTAGTGATATTGTTGTTAAATTATTATTATTAGTGCTTTAAAAATAATTGTGTCATTTTCTTACTTTTTTGTCGAAGAAATTTTAACGGTCAGCACCCAACAAATAGGTATTATTAAACATACGGAATAAAATAATTAAAAACATCTCAAAAAATTTTACTTTCGAATTTTCGTTGAGATACACTAATACAAATTGAATCAACAGTTCTCATTACAAACAAGTTGAAAAGAAGTTTACACAACGGAGGAAAATTTCACCCATGGTGTAAAAAAGCAATTTATCTGCACTCGCTTCGAAGTCAACGCGTAGTTTAAAACAATAGAGTAATAACAGTAAAATATAAAAATTATTTAAAGCTTTATTAACCATTCTGAGTAGTAAAAATATTATCACAGCTGAAAGAACTCTCTCGTCCATCTCTGGCTGACCCAATATTTATTTTTAGTTTTGTGAAATTTTTGGCACCATATCAGAGTCTCGCACCACTGAATGACTCTCCAAGATCGTATATTCGTTCATGCATGACCTTCAGATGAATTATATATTCCAATCATTTGCTAAAAATAACTTAAATGTATTGTTATGAAAATCAAAAGAATTTGATTTGAAGTATAAACGTACAAGAACATTTCTTACATATTGAAAAAAGGAAGTAATAAAAATCCCAATAAGGTAACGGAGACAAATACAAAAGAAAAAATAGTAGCAAACCTCCTGTATTGACTAAGTTTGGGGTAGGGTGTGAAATATTGGGGAAGAGTTATTCCAGATTTTAATACGCGATAAAATGTATCAAGGAACCATGAGACATCGACTAAGCGTGCACGGTTTGCGAAATATGGATTTAGAAAATACACAACGCACAGGACTTAAAGTCTATTTTACCCGATATTCTGTTAAGAGTTTTAATGTTTTGTTACTGGAAAGAGGAACCGCGAGCCCTGTGTGTCAAGGTTGAAAACCGCAGCAATATTATACTAGCCATTTTAGAATGGGACCTGGGATACCATGGATCTTGTCACGATTCATTTGCAATAGAGCATTCGTTTGACAGCAAAGACCCGTCGATGTGTTGTCTCAACCAAGCAGGATGTTCTGCAGTAAATTATTTCTTCTTCCGCAAAGACACTAGCTTTCTCTTCCAGACTGTATCCACACAAAAGGGTTGTGTTCAGCAGCTATAAGCTCGTCAAAACTATCGTAGTACGCAATTACTAATTGTAAGACATTAAACAGTAATAGATCCACACCAACAATTTTTGCCCCGTACGTTATCCATCAAACAATTGATGAATTTCTACCTTAAACCTACGAGTATTAAATAAACTTCATATTTACTACAGTGCAAACAGCTTTCGAATAACATTTAAATATATTTTCACTCAATTTTCACCAAAAGATTTTGTTGAACACTCCAAACAACTCAAGTTAACAGAGTCAGACAGATTTTTCAAATATGACACTTTTATTTAACAATTAACTTAAGTTTTTGTAGTTCTTTCCAGAGTTGTCGCTTTTAAATCATGTATGACCTTTCAATTAATTATTTCTGCCTCTGTCAACGGTTGTACAAAAAAACTTTGCTTTACAGCACTTTAGCAACAATTCCACAAATGATCTAAAACCTTAAATATTTTTCTTCGCACTGAGTAGTATAGGTTTTAATGATGAAATCGGACGTTCAAGATTGGTATTAAATTTCTGACAAAATAATCCAGTTTTCGGTAACTGATTACGAACATCCGTAAGTGCGGGACAAAAAGTCTTTTACGAATCATCAATTGAATAATAAATAATACCGCATTTGAATAAAGAGTTTCATCAAATATAACCATTACCACTGGCACAAAGAGCCAGATTTGCATGCGAAAAAATAGTCAGCAAGTAGAACAGAAGATCGATGACTGCGCGTTTCACCGAGCGCTCAGCAATCAGCGTGCCAATGGGAGCGTTGCCGAGTAAGTGAACAAATGACCCAGGGGCGTCAACCACCACACGCGGTCCTCAAGGCGTAAGCAGATCAACTCACTTGCTTCGCAAGAAATGTCCCAAAACGATAAAAAAACATGAGATGCACGCTGGCTTGAACTTGTCCGCTTCTGTCGTTTGTGTGGATTGGAGAGGGCCAATGAATCGAATGGATCAAGAGAATACAAAGCATTGCCCGAAAGGTAATCTAATCAGTCAATCCATTTCAGTATCCACGGGTTACATTTGACGATTATGTGCAATATTGCGTAGAGTCCAAAGTCCTAGATATACTATAAATAAAATAAATAAACTTTATTGCCAAAAAAAGCAGTTGCAAATTTACTGCGTATACGAGGTCAGGCAGAAAAGTAATGAGACTGATTTTTTATTTACCAAAGTTTTTATTTTTTTCAAACATCAATGTTATCCCCTTCAAAGTAGTTCCCTTGGGCAGCTACACACCGATGGAGACGTTGTTCCCATTGTTGGTAGCAGCGCTGGAAGTCTTCAACCGGTATGGTCTTCAGTATGTCCGTTACACTCTTTTGAATGTTTTCTACAGTCCCGAAATGACGACCTTTGAGGATATTTTTCAGTTTAGGAAAAAGTCACAGGGACTGAGGTCAGGTGAATAGGGGGGTTGGGGAACCACAGGAATGCCTTTTGAGGTCAAAAATTATGTTATGGAGAGGGCAGTGTGACATGGGGCGTTGTCATGATGGAGCATCCATTTGTCTGCAATGTCTGGTCTCACGCGAATGACCCTTTTTCTAAGCCTTTCAAGGACGTCTTTATAAAAAACTTGGTTGACAGTTTGTCCTGGAGGAACAAATTCTTTGTGGACGATTCCCCTTCTGTCCAAAAAACAAATCAGCATTGTTTTGATCTTCGATTTGATCATTCGAGCTTTCTTTGGTCGAGGAGAGTTTGCAGTGTGCCACTCCTCACTTTGCCTCTTGGTCTCAGGATCGTATTCAAAAATCCATGATTCATCACCTGTGATCACACGACTAAAGAAACCTTGCTCATTAGCGATTCTGTCAAGAAGATCAAGACACTTGTTTTTCCGATTGTCCTTCTGCTGAATTGTGAGTTTTTTCGGCACCATTTTGGCACAGACCTTTCGCATGTGCAAATGTTCACTCAAAATTTGATGAACGGTAAATCTGTTCAAATTTAATTGTTCACTCAACATTCTTAATGTTAAACGACGGTCTGATCTCACAAGAGTGTTCACACGTTCGATGTTTTCATCAGTTTTCGAAGTTGAAGGCCTCCCTGAACGGTGTTCATCTTCAACGTGTTCTCTGCCTTCCAAAAATGATTTGTGCCAGCGAAAAACTTGAGCTCGGGATAAAGAATGTTCCCCATAGGCCTGTTTTAACTTTTCAAACGTCACACTTGCCGATTCTCCAAGCTTAACACAAAATTTAATGGCACAACGTTGCTCCAAATTCCGCTGTTCCATTTTGCTTGACGCACAACCAAAACACAACTTCACTAATAGCAGTCACAAAAATCACAGTTAACGGAAGGAGTTGAAACTCGCACTGAGCTATGGGAGGGTACTGATACACGTGCCCTATCAAGGACAACAGCGCAGCGTTGCCAGATCGCTTGTAGTGTTGCCAGTCTCATTAGTTTTCTGCCTGACCTTGTATTTGTACAGTGTTAAATTTTAAAACATAATCCATCAGAAGTGTGTGTGTATATATATATATATATATATATATATATATATATATATATATATATAATGAAAACAAAAGCCCTGCCATACTAATGGGAAACAAGTGAATAATTTTTCGTAATTATACTTCCATGTTTTCATATAAGCTTTTCAAACCATTCTGCTAAGTTTGGAACAAGTGTACTGTGCTTCCTCTCTATCATCTACAGTATGTTCCTACATTTTCTAAAGGTAATGGGATACCGCTAATCATTGTCAAGGTCAAAGTTGCATCAACAAGGACAGGTCAGCCTTTAGAATAAAAAGAAACTTTTTCGCATCAAAAATCAATATTAATTTTTTTAAAAACCTTCTTGAAACATTTATGTGAAGCGTGCTGTTTTAACAGTGAAACTTGGACATTCGGGGAGTCATAGAAGAAAAGGCATGCCGCCTTCGAAATGTGTTACCAAACATTTTTTCAGGTCCTTTTGGTGTACAGAATCATTAATGATCAAGACGATCGGAAAGTATATGCAAATAAGGAAAGTTACATGGGTTACAATTGGGTAGTCCAGTGTTGGGAGGAACTATACAGGTACACCTAGGGAACTGTGCAGGGCAGTAGTTGAAGGAACTAGGTTGCCTGCCGTACCACCCGAAGAAAGAAATGATCTAGAATCTAAGACCAGCTGGTGCTGCTACAAACATCCTAGGAACGAAAATAAAGAAGCAGGAGAGTGATCGAACACGAAATCTAGAATTGTCTTATGCACCAAGTCCTGCGCAAGCGCAACTCAGGCAACATCGTAGAAGTGTTCTTGACGACGAACGAGCGCGCGTCGAGCACTCTCGCCCCGCACCGGTACTCGTTTCGCCTCCCTCCGAAGCCTTGAGCGCATTTCACCCTTTCCAACGAATCCATCTTTCCCACTTACTCACGAGCGGCGAAGCACATGACGTCACCATCCATGGAAAACTCCTTTCTTGCCACCGCGGTCACCACTTGTTTTTGTGCGAGGTCCCCCAACCTAAGCCTTTCTGTGCGATGACATCAGCAATGGAAGGAAGCGGTGCCGTCGACAGTCTGTCCTCTTGTGTCTCGTGGAGCGCGTCATCCCCTTCGCCCCCTAGCAGTCTATCGACCTCTCCACCGCCTCCGCAAGGTACCCGCGTTGACCTCTCCCTCGCACTCTTAATTTATACGCGCTGCCAACATAACTTCCTTTCGTCTTAAAAGCGGTATGCCGATTAGCTTGTGCTGGGTGCTACCCAGTAAGTAATAATAATAGATAATGACGTCGTTACAATCACCAACCTTTGACCGAAAAAATGTATACGTCACGCGATTAATACATGACATATTAAGCATTTTAAACCACCGAATTAATTGACTCTACTAAAATGAAACGGATATCATTTTTATTCTGCTTGTTCCATTTGATTTATTTTTGAATTTGTAGGACATTTAGGTCAATAGACTTAATATTATTAGCCACGTTACCGAAGAAAGGATGTGCAAGGAGTGTGCAAAAATAAGGTCGCCGGGAACTTTTACACCGCGTTCTATGACGACCGACTTTTGTAGGAGATTAACTTTTGAATTGAATACCCCAACCAGTTCATCCGGACCAACATTGAACAAAACGCTAACACTCAGTGGTTCTATGAATGCTAAGAAATTAATCTACATTACTTATGTTCGGAAATTATGTTCCACTCCATCTTTTCTTCGCAAGGACCTTACTAGAAATTTGGTTTCTTTCCTGCCTTTCTCTCGCTTCACGTACTTTCTGTCATTTTAAATGTTCTCTATGCTTGCACGTGTTTCTTTGTCCCAATCATTTCCAAAATTGTTCTATTTTTATAATTTAGAGCAGTGGTGTTATAGTACATTTTACATCAAATTCTTCATCAACCTTTTTATCATAAATCAGAATTAACACGCGACGTGACATGGCATGTCCGGTGAGAAAAAACAGAAAACTGTGTTCGGAATTACCCAGTCATACATAACAATACGAAAACATTTTACTATAATACTTAAAAATAAAGAAATATACAATTTTATTTTCTAGCTTGAAATAAAATAAATTAGTAGACGACGTAAATATCGCGTATCAGTGTGAAAATTTTCGGTTAACTCTGCTCGTATCACATAGCATCAAAATGTGGTACGACACTAGCACCTGATACATTAATAAATCACAGTAGATTTTTTATTTGAGAAAGTGGGTCAGCACGATACCATTAACCAAGATTATTGTAGATCAACCGAAACTTGATTCGCATACGGCGACTGTTTGAGAGGGTTCATTACAGAACGAACATTTGAGTTGTTTTGAACGTAGAGGGTCACAGTTTTTTGAAGATCGAGTTGTCAAAAAGAAAGTTTTCAGTGGGTCTCATCGTACTTCTGCCGATAAATAATTAAATTCAAATGATTACATTAAAGTTTATCAAAGAGATCGTAATGCCATTTTGGAGAAAATTCGACAGATTCAAACATATCTTCAATAACTGAACTCTCATTTACACAAAATCGAATACAAATAAAATTATGCAAAATCGGAGAAACCATAATATTTAAACAAACATTCTGAGTATACAGGTATATTGATCCAGCATTTGCAACACTGATAAAAAGACCGATCAGTGTCAACCAGTCGACAACGATCGATCTTACATTTTGCATCACAAGATTCATTTACTCTGAGTAAGATAAGAATATACTCCTTTTTCCTCACTTATCGGTATACTTCATCCCATTAGTTTCTCTTCGAGCCATTCATATTGTTCCACATCTTGAGACTCCACAAGCACGCTTTCTCCGGAACACTGATATCATTTTTACTCCGTCTCCATTAAACCTTTCGCCTGGAGTAACGCTTCGTAGCCCTGTAGCGGTCCCCATGCCCTCCAGCGCCACTTCATTGCAGTGCAGTTGAGTGCCTCCGGCTGAGAAAACGAAGTGTACGCCTGCCAAGTCGAGCGGAGGAGCTACGAATCTCCGCCGCATCCGCAGCAACAGCGGAGGAGCATTTGGAGCGCTAACCTTGGAAGCCACTCCCGCGGCGCGTGAACAGCCATCCGTGGTCCATGCGAACAAGCCAAGCAGGAGGATACAATGCGACAACAACAATAGTACATCAGTATACCATGATTCGTGTAAAAAAAGCGACGTCCTAGACAATCCGAACAAACACAAACTTGACGGAAAAAATCAGTTTTATTTTATCACTTGGTGGATTTATTCTGGAATCTATGACCTATTCAAGTGTTTGTTACACCACACCTACTGAAAATTATTGCGATGCACCTATCGAGCAGTCACGCTATTCACTATTTAACTTGCAATATGTTTCCAGCAATTTCGAAGAAATATGTAGTCAACTTTCCTTTGTGACTTTATCATTTAGATTTTATAATTGTTTATATATTATTTTACACGGCCACATAATTTTCTCTTGCGGAAATTCAGCGTTGCAATTCTGATATTCAGAAATGCATTTGAGACGTGTTCGAGATGGCGAGTTACCCTACGAGTTTGAGGATTTTACCGTTGGATATGCTGCTTACTTCCCACACCAGCCATATTGAAAAGTTGATAAACTTTTACATAATCGTAGTATACATAGATGAAGTTTAACCATACATTTAGAAACTATCCTTGCTTCATACATACTGCAATTTTTCTCATATTTTTAATCATATATTTAGAAACTATCCTTGCTTCAACTCCAGTATGAATGGCTTCACATAACCATAAAACCACTTCTTTATTTAAAAGAAAGCTCGAAATTCGAGCACAAAAATCCGTCGTGCAGAAGGGCTGTGAATGAATGGTCGTCACACCAGCTGTACATACCCTGTAAGTAATACATATATGGCCAGTTCTTTCTCAAATAGTCACTGTTTAATGATATTATTTTATCATTTCATTTATAACAAGTTCATAAAATAGGGATTATTTTATTTGCAATACATATCCATGTTATTGATATGTATTGCAACCTCCCTCTTTAACCATACCAGAAAATTCAACAAAAATTATTTTTTAATGATATTTTTGCAAATATGTAGTTACTTATGGGATTTAATAGACTACATAATGAGTCGAGAAACTTTTATAAAGCATAGAAAACACATTAATTCTTCATAATAACTTATTTGCAGTAACTGTTACGAGAGCATGAGCTCAGAAAAAAAAATTCTGAACTTGCGATATCACCCCATTTTACACAATTTATCTCGAACATCAAGGAACCTTAAATAAAACAGTAATTGTCATGAAACGTTTTAAATTAAAGCGTAACATTTTGAACTAGCATTCCTCCGATCTTTACAGTCGACCACTCACATTAAATAGGTACTTTCAGCTAAATGCATGACGACAGACACTTCGACTCTTCCGTATCCTAATCTCTTAAGTGTCCTACACAACGAACTTAAATTGTCGCGCATCAAATAGTGTAGATAACAGGAAACTTCCAGGGAGCCAGTCATTCAGCATTTTCTGAAAGGGAAAAATAATCATGTGGCAAAGTGAGTCCATTAATGAAGCGAGTCCCTTAAAAGGTAGGCCAGGGACGTCTGCGTGGAAAGAAGCAGACACCTCGAGGACTTCGTCTCGTAGTGTGGAAGGCGAAACAAAGTATGTAGGCGTGACGTCAAACATGCGCGGCGCCACAAGCTTCTACAGGAATGGCCTCGTGTGCAACGCTTCTCCACTAAGAGAATTAAGAAGGAAAAACTATTGCCCGAAATCTAGACGACGTGTTAGTAAAATCAAATACCTCCACACGACCACAATATGATTATTTTAGAATATAGTTATTTTTGGTATAAGGTACCCCTGAACCTGGGAAATTCCAGGGCCATGAAACGAAAAAACATAGGGATGATTTCAATAAAAACATAACATAGTAAATAAACTTAAAAAAAGTAAAATTATTATAATATCCTCAAAAGTTTTTTGTTCAGCGGTCTCGGATCTGGGACTAAGTTTACGCATAAAAAAGAGATCTGTTTTTAGAGAATTGAAAAATAAATGTATTCCCGTTCATCCAAAATACAAATCAGACAATACTCAATCTTAATCCTGGTTGCACTACAAAAGCTTGACAAGTGTCATTTCTGAAAAATCGGGTCTTTTCGACCACTCTTGTAATTGTACTTCCAATTTGACGTTACAAGAGTAGGATAATTGAAGGAAAATACTACGACAAATATAAATGATCTTTACTAGGGGAATATTAATATTTATTTCATGTTTATTAAGACTAAAATCTGTATTGATTCTTAAATGAAATTATGAAATAAGTCATACGACATGATTGTACAATAAAAAATTATTCTGTTAACCTATCAATCAAATAAGGTTACGATATACGAAGAGAACAAGTTTCCTTTATCTATAGTACAGTTCATAGAAAACTATTACATGATTCAAACATTAATCTTCTGTTTACTACAGCCTGATTCCTATTCTATACAACCTTGTGAGGTGTGTTAACAATGATAACTGGGAGTCAAGTTGAACCAAAATTTACAATTACGTGTTTAGCAACCCGATTTCTGTACATGTCGCTGAACAGTTTTCCAGTTAATAGGACTCATACATACTTATTTCTAATGCACTGAAGCAAAAATAAATTAATAAAATATACAGATTTCAGATATGTACATCTTTTTCAACTATCACAAAAAACAATTTCTGTACGCAAAATTGGAAATAGGTTGGTGATAGTGACGGCCTCAATATTCTGTCACAATTATACAGTGTTGTTCATGGCTTACATGCTCGGTTCATTGTTTTTGCTGATAGTAAATGTATTGGAGTTGATATATTTCATGTCTAATTTGATGATGGCGCGAGGTTCCGGCAATCAGATCTGCCCTACCTCGTAACCATATGATATGGGCGAAGGAGGGGAGTAGGTGAAAAAATCCCAGCTGAAAACCTCACCCTATTTGCCGGGGAACCGAACTCACGCTCTTCCACTTAGAAGTACAGATGGTGCGAAGACGCTATCATAACTCCACGGCTTTCCAATGAACAAAAATCGAAGTGAAAACGGTTTAATTGGTTGCAAATGAAAATGTTTATTGTTCCTTTTTATTTGAGTAAAGCCAAGTAAGCGTCCATGAATGTAACGTTTGCATTGTAAAAACGTGTGCTTTTCAGACAGTTTCCGCCATCCGTCACGTATTATAAAAACCGCTGACGACGAAACCGGGAAACAATGTCGCACACATTGGTGTCGTGGAAGAAATGTCGTCATGAATAGAAGACGAGTTCCTTTTTTCTCTGCTTCTCTCTTTGGAATTGTAATGGCAGAGGACACAAGACGAGACGGGACAGAAAACACAGAGGTAGCTCTGCGGTGCGAGTAGACTACAGGGATGGAGAAAGCAGGCCCTCGCAAGTATAGAGTGATGACTATTTTACATTTCAGAAGTTAAACGAATTGGTGCCGACGGAGGACTAGGTCTAATTGAATGTTCTTATCGATACCGAACAATTAACTGCGAGATACACTAGAAAGACCCGAGGATCTCGTGGTTTCCTCATGTACGGTTCTCCTATTGAACAAAATTAGCCACCCAAATATGGTCATTTTTCCGGTGAGGTTTTTATGTAATGGGAACTTTAATATGTTGCGAATGAATCCTCGAAGTACGCATTCCCAGCCTCGTAGTTGAGTTAGTGTTATTGTAAGACTATAGATCCTACTATGTAAATATAGGGTTTACAACAAATATAGCGTGTTCATGGTTGTGTTGGTAGACACATTTATCCAGCACGACGATTTCCACCACTGGAACTACTAAGCTACGTTCCTCAACTCGTTTAGCGTTACAATATTACTAAATAGATTACATACATACAGGAACACAAAAGGGAGTTGTATCAAAAAAGAGAAAAATGAACGGTAACGCTTAAAAATACTAGCCGGAGGCAATCGCACATGCCTGCTACTTGCATAACAGAGGTGGTCTCCGATAAGAATAGAAACGTGTTGACCAAGTTGGAGGAACAGCCAAAATTTGGTTAAGCGTAAGAACAGTTGCTGTTGGCACAACGCGTCGGCGAGGCATTCAGGATTTGGACTTCCCCCGACGATGTCAGTAGAGGAAAAGTGAACGACTCCGAACCAAATAACCTAAAGATGTTGTAAGGTCTTTTGAAAGAAAAGTATTTTAAAGGGAAAATGAATTTCCCTTTCAAAAACGAATGAATTTTCAAATTACTTCGTAGCCCTGGAACAGAGGCACAGATGATTTGAACATTTCGTCTTCCAAATCAATCAAAATCATCCCCCTCCCCTCGAACTGATCTTTATTCGTTATTAAATAATATTTAACATTAATAAAAACTACTTTAATAATAAAAATACTGGCTGTACCTAGAAGAATAAATCACACAGTTAGTTGAAAAAATATTACAGGAGAATGTATCTTGTGTAAAAATGATACAATAAAAAAGGTTTGTATAGATATAAGTAAATGTGTGAAATAATTCTTCCTCAAGATTGATAAATCCATTCATTGAAACTAAACAAGATAGAAGAGAAAAGCGTTGCAGATATGATGGTTCGACTTGACTGGACAGTGTTGCATTAATGAGGTCAAGTGCTTGGAGCCAAGCGATATCAAACGAGTGGCCGTTTCCTATTAAAACATCCTCCATAGTAAAAAATAATCACTCATTGACTTATTAAAACTACATACCTCTATACGATGACTAAACGCTTTAGGTTATCTTGAATACTCACGAACGAAAATTAATGTTAAAGTGAAACAAACTGACACCTACATTTTATGGATAGAATGTATACATTTTCATCTATTTAATGCAACCATATGGAAGTGGTATAATTTCTCCCACACGCAAGAAATTTGTCCAACGAACAATGTTTGAGGTTCTCCTTCACTCACCATCCTCATAACCAGACCTTTATCATCACAGATGAAATAGTCTGAATTTCTTTGTGCGTTTGGAAAGAAATGTTATTGCACTCAAGCAATAGAATATGCAAGAGAGCAGTTAGCTCGGTTTACTACGTTGTCGTGCGAATTAAATTACAAAACGTAAAAGGGAAGAGCAAATCGTAAACATGTTTTCGTCTGTATAGACATAAATAAACATAACGAAGGTGCACTGTTTTCTACAGATGTACTGTTATTGAAAAGGCGATAAATAGTTCAAATATTTTGATTGTGTAAGAGGTTTGCGCAACTTAGGATTAATAAACTACTACACTTATAACGAGATCGACCTTTTAAAATGAATTCTGATAGAACAATCTTTGAGAAAGCGTTTGCATCTTTAAGCTTTCATAAAGAAGACAGAGGAGACCTTTTAAGAGAACGTAGTGAGGAGAGAACAGAGAAAAGTCACGCATAGAACGAGTGAAAAGACACTATCTAACCCACATCGAAGCTAATACTAAGCAATGATGCATTAAAGGGATGGTGGAGGACTAGGACGGGGATAGATTTAGTTCTCTATTACGTTGCGTAAGCGCCTTGGAAGACCTTGCGCGCAAGCGCACTAGCCGCGACACACTTGCGCGCCGCTGCTACCCAAGCGCGTGGACAAAGACCAGTGGCATTGCGGCGACTCGTCTCCGCGTAGCACAGCTGCCTCCTTCGCCAACGCCGACCGCATCCTACTTTCAGAGATACTGCCGGCTTACTCTACCACAGATAATAGAGTGGCAACGTGTATTTAGTATCTCAGCATCCACCACGACCAGGTAGTCTTGTTAGCCTGCGAAGAAATTCTCTAAAGAAAAACGTTGTCCTCAGTTGATACTCTGAAAAGGCGTCAACTCACATTGAGGTAAAGGTATAACAAAAATACTTGTTTGCGCTAAAGTAGTGACGGGTTTACGGGTTCTACACCCCAAACTCTCCCCACCCCCACTTCCCCCCCAAAGTAGGAAAATTTGTTTTTTGTAATGTATCGTAAAAACTATGTGCGTATGCTTATTGTCACCAATAGGTAGTGAAATTATATTCTTACAGCCTTAATTTAACATTCCTCTTCAGAAAACTTTCAAATTTTCCAGCTCGGAGATCCTCCTGACACCTCCGAGATCTAAGCTCCTCCTGATCTGCCGCTTACTAAAAAGATACGTCTCACATGAGAATATAAGTATTCTACATACGTATTAATTCCTTCACAACTATGGTAGGTTCTCTCAAGAAAGAAATCTGTTATTGCAAATAGATCGTTTCACAACGGGGTCGTGACAGTCTCCTGTAACACCTCCACAGGAACGGTGCCCTTGCCATGCAGCTCCACTGGTTCAAGGGCAAGCGGAGGCTGCGGCGCTGAAGCCCGGGCGAGGCAGCTGAAGAAGGATGGACAAACGAACGGGGGGCAGGGAGCGTTGCAACGGTTCACTTTCCCCACGCCAGAGCGTTGCCCAACGTCGCATCAGATGCCTTCACCCTACGGTCCTAGAATGGACGCGACCAACGGGTTCAGCTCCACTAAGTCAGCAGATAGAATTAACACTAACTGTTCCGTCTGTCACTTTCTAAGAGTACTTTTCATGCCAACTATCATGAGAAGGGAAAATTTTCATTCATGTTCACTAGGGCAATAAATCAGAAATTGCTCCGACTGGATAGTAACGTGATCATATATGCGTTTATCCCACCAATATATTCCAGTAAAAAATAAGATCAAATCTCAATACCGAGTGAAAATTAACTATAACACTTGCCATAGAAATGTTTCAGAACAAAATAAACAATATTTATTTAATTTAAGGATTTGTAATATCAACTCATTCCATATTTTGTTATGTCATATGGCACTAAATCTCTTTAGTCCAGCATTTTATCATCTGGATATCATATTCTATACTGCGGTATCTTTGGCAATGACAGTTAACTTAAAAATGATGTTTTGAATTAATTTCATGCCACATTCTAGACGTTTGTCGCAATTCGTGGCTATGACCTCCATTATCGTTTAAAATAGAGACATTTTTTAAATGTAAATGACAAATATATGACACAAATATAATAGTATCTATTTCGTTCATTTATTACAATGTGGACATGATGAAAAATCGCTTATCTGGCACTCCTCAGGTGCCGAGTATCCCAGATTAAAGACGTTCTACTATATCTTGAAACTTTGCTACTTTGAATTGTAAGAGGTTCGACATAAAGCCGACACAATGAAGCCAAGTTTGAAGATGAATCACAAAATATATAATAAATAATTTATCAAATACGTAATGAGAGCATTGTTTAACGAATCGCAACTCCTCCCCTACTATGTTGTGTGTTTTAACTTTCAGAAAATTGAGGTTTACGCAAATATCGGTGTAAATTGTACCCAGAGTGCAATCGAAAGTAATATTCAAAGCAAGGACTCTTAAGTTAGTACGAGTTATATTCTAGATAGTTTTATTCAAAGTTGAAAAATACATAAGAATCTGAAGAATCTCACTCCATAATAAATAAAACAGTAATAATTCGCCATGAGTTGAAACAACGTACATGATTCCAAAACCAGACTAAATTAACTTGTCTGTAAACACTGAAGAGAAAAATAATGCAGATAATAATAAAAACATAGTTCCTAATAACGCCAAATCTTGAATTATTAGTTAATGCGAATGTACTAGAGATACAAGTAATTTAAAATCGAAGCGAGCTAAATTTTGAACACACATACAGTAGTTCAAATACACCAAAATTCATAAAAATTACAATAAAATAACTAAGAGAATGGTCAGTTTTGATGGCAATGTTCAAATTATATTTTTAATCCCTCAATATAATGTAATTAGGTAGGACACGTAGTTTTCACATCAAATCACTTCTGCCATTTACAGAGGTGTTAAAGATTGGAGTAATGACATGAACACTGCCCTACCCCACCGCCAGAATTCCACCTGCCATAGTCTCGCGCTGAAGGGCGATCTAATTCAATAGCCGGGTGCGCTGCTGGCAGTGACGGCAAAAGCACTTTGGGATACACGCGCGGCCAATGTCACCTTCCTCTTTCGAGGGCGGGCAGAGCAGAGAGCAAGAGACTAGCGGTAAACAGCAGCCAGTGGACGGACGACTACTACCCACGAGAGCGTTGTGTCTAACAATAAGCAAAACTGCTTGGGCACGCCTGAGTCCAAGATCTAGGAAACTGTTTGCGAATGGACGAACCAAGCCCTAGAGAGCTGAATGGGTCAAAAACTTTAATTTAGAAGGTCACGGCATTCCAATATAAAATTCGGCGTCGTTCAAGGCGGATTCACACAGATTTTACAAACATGTATAGGGTTTATCCTTACCTCCAGTTTCTACAATTTTTCATGTAAATCCTCATTTTAGAAAATTTACAATTCGCCTCGCCTCTCGATCACTTTTAGTGCCTTGTGATACTTGGGAAGTACTTTAGGAAAAGACGTTCTTGAGATAACCACGAGGGAGTAGAAAAATGAACAAAGAGAAGGGTGATGTTGACATTATATATACCACAAATCTTGTGATCTCTTTCTATAATGGATCTTATAATTACGATTTGTTCAACACAATAATACAGAGGTGACCAATAACGGGGTCCATCAGACACATGGAGAGGTTACATTAGCTCTTTTCTTTACAAGAAAGTTTCCGTCGGATGATAAAACTCGCAAAGTCTGGAAAGACTAAACTTTATTCGCATTTTCCGAAATACTTCTACCTAAACCAATTAAACTGACGTAAATGATAGTTTCTCCTGACTTCCAGATTTTTAATTCGATGTTATCAGCAAGCCACCACTGAAAATTCATTACGATGCAACACATTGATAAAAGCTTATTTATAAATGGTTATATAAAAAAATCATCATGATCGGTATGTTAAAATGTCAAACTGCGAAATTACTCGAATACACAAGTACATAGCACTACATTGAATATTATAAAAGCCGCATCACATAAATAAAAATAAACAAACGAAGTCGGGAATTTTTTTTTTCTGAAATGCGTTGGACCAAATGAGTAATTACAAGGAAGGCAAAAGCGATATAGCTTCTTTTAAATTGAATTAAGTAGGTATTGCTGAAATCCGGTTATCACTTAAAATGAAATTCTCAAGTTACGTGCTCCAGGAAAATGCAGATGCAATGCAGGATGAGAGGGCGGAGAAAAAAAACCCAAATGGACAGCTGAGAGGATCAATAGGGGAGCTTTTAAGGAAACCACATGTGGGAGCGGATAGGCAGCAGACAAAGCTGAACACTCCGCTTACATGTGACATGAATAGCAACTCGGATCGCGTAAGGGCGAAAGGTTGAATCGAGAGTAATAGGCGCGTCATTCAAAAGGCGCCAAGCACAGGGATAGGGGTAACCATCTCATTTAGAAAGGAAAGCGAGACTCGAACAAGGAAGGGGATGACTGAGAAAAAAAGAGAAGTGAACACAGTTACACGAATGGGTACTAGATCGTCGGAACGTTGAGGCCCACATTTCGAACTACTTTAATTTCTATTCATATATAGTTTTATATTAATTTATAAAAGATAAAAATGAGACACACAAAATGGATTGTCCCTTAATTTTTTCTTCTAGTTATGTTTTTTTTCTATTATCCTAATGACTTAACGTATGCGTCTCTTCATACGTAGCAGTACCGTAACCTGCTGTGTCGTAAACACGAATCGATAAAAGTGATAATTGAAATACTTCACAAGAAAACGACAGTTGAGGTATTTTTGTAAGAATAAATTTCTTGTGAGATTCGTGTGTTTTGCCTTATATCATTTTATATATTTTTAAATAGTACAATAAATAATTTTTATACAATGCAATTATGTGTACTGTAATAAATATATAATTTTATATAACACAAATAAATCTTTCTTTCATAATAGCAGGTAAGCAAAAGTACTATTCATCGAAAACAATGTTTCGGTGAATTATTTAATTACATAGATAAACTATGGAGAATAATCCAGACTGGCTTGTTTAGACCAAATATTCAAAAGAACGCGAAATATATTTGAAAGAACTGCATGCGTGCGTAGATTACGATGACAGGCAAACCAGAAGCTGAGTTTCATGAGAATCATTCCACAAAACATATACGGCAAAAATATAATGTCGAACGAGCTAGGTAAAAACAACAACAACATAAGTAAGGTTACACTTCAAACAAAGTAACTTTGCCATTTACAAAAGAAAAAAATCCAAATCGCTAACGGAATTAACAATTCTATACATGGACCTGCTTCTCACATTCTCATAACAGTTCCACTAACGTCCGACTCTAAACCCGAACCTTCAGCCGATTTTCTGAGATTAATAGGGTTGGTGTGCTCAAAAACCCTATTAATCTCAGAAATATTATTTACCATTAAAACGCTGACATATGATATTCTTTAGATTGGACATTGAATATTAATGTGAGATGAATACTTAACAATAGGCCAAAACTGCGATATTAGCAACATGTCGACTTATCAATGAACCAATATGCCTCTGTTGACACAACTAAGTCGAATACTTGTGTCACCACTTTCAAAGTCCACGGACCCGCCGTTTTGTAAGCTTTGGTAACCCCAAGCCAGCATCTGGCTCTCGCAGTGAGGCCGTCAGTGATCCAAAATAGCCCGCACGAGTCGTGTGAGCGAAGAGTGTGGAGGTGGGTGTGGAGGGAAGCGCCCGACGACCGGACACACATAAGCCCTACTCATCGCCTTCTCTGCTGCAAGGAGCACAAGAATATTTAGCTCAAACGAAAGTTTTTCGTAGATAATACTCTAAAAATGAAAGATGTGTACTCTCCAATCATTAATTCAAATTTAGTTGGACATTGGTATGAAATTCTGATTCAGTGTTATTAAAAGAGTACAACCATTAGATACAGGAATACCAACTATTTGATTATGCTCCTTTTCAGCTATACGATAGTATGTACATGTGGATTCATATCATGTGCTGAGGTATAATGTTACTAAAGAACGGTAAAAATATATTGCGCGTAGTTCAGCATAAACCTTCAATTTCCCTCCCACACGGCAGAGCAGTTTGTTTTTCAGACGATTGCTTGGAGTAATGTCAACTTACTGCAGGACTATCTTGGAGATTAGAAAAAGCCACCTTCATTAATCATTGGATGGCATAGTCTAGGCCTAAAAGTTTTCAACATGTAATATTGAGATGTGCTTCCAGGACACAATTTCGAGCCGTGTTAACTCGTTGAAAAAAGATCACAATGTTTCTCCCACATTGAAAACAGTACGTTTCACTTCTATACACCATGATATTTTCGAAATAAAACAATAAATGTAGAAAGATGTCAATAGTAAACTTTGATAGAAACTGTCTATTATCTTACCTCAGCAGTATTTATCAAAACTTATACGGGTACTTGAGTGGTGGGTCAGATTTTTATTCTCTACGATTTTCGAAGAATTCATCTGAAGAAGAGTCATTATAACACATGTTATAACTATTCATTGATTATTTATTCCCACGAGTTGTTGGAGGTGTTGGTTGAAATTTCATGGACTAGGAATTAAACTTAAAGGCCTCGACCATTAGGTTTTAAAAATATTTACAAAGCCAAGCATGATAATTCGTAAGGAAATTATTATGCCCAATAAGTTGTTTTATAAGTTTATAATTGAAGTATACGATTTGTTGCAAACACAGTCCTGAAGTTTTCTGTAGGCAAAATGTTGCCATCTGTTTTATTTCAGGGTACCTCTGATCGATCGTCCAAGCATGGGTACCACCCCACCCCCCACCTCAAACAACAAGAGACCTAGATGGTTCAGTGCGTTATATTGAGCAATGACATAGAATTGAGACAAATCAACAAGACTTTAAAAACATAATTGAAAACAATTTTTTGTCATATTTCTAGTCTTCTTCGGATGTTTCGGCAAAAGTACAATTTTGTTTTATATTTTTTATCTCATTAAGTTTGTTTTAGTAATGAATTCGCTACAAATCGCAAAGAGCATTGTAGCGAAATCACAAAAAAATTCACCAAAATTAAACCACAATACTTTTTCAACAAATTCTTAACTTAGTTTAGTTATTAAGAGACATTTATTTTATTGAAGAAACTATAATTGCACATGAGACTTGTTTACTGCGTAAATATTAAAAACATTTCCCAGGAATTAAAAATTAAATTTGCATAAGAAACGCCATGCGATATTTCCGTAAATAAAATCTGCATCGAATAGAGTATACGCAACCCACAGTACTAATATGTAGAGTAAATATGTTTCCAAACTTCTCCTTTGCAGTTTTATCTTCCCTAGTAAAAACCCTAGATAATTAAATTATTAATAAAATACGTAAATGTGATTTAAAGTACTTGAATAACGTTTGATAGGGGCGCGGGTACGAGTATGCGGGAAAATTGATCAACTATATATCCTTAGAACTTTATTGTAAAATTCGAGAACAGGAGTTATGAGTTGGGAAAACTTAGGAAAAAGTACCTGCTCATACACACCTGGAACATTAGTTCATTAAGATTAAATCTTCAGCTTAAACTAAGACAGAATTCTTAAGGTTGATGAGCTCATGAACCACTCCCGGTTCATAAATATTCACACCTGAATTAGTTATCTCTGTTCGATAAAGCAAACACAAAAGATTAGACAGGATAATGTACATCCGCCGATGTCTAAATTAGAGCATTATCAATATAAAACACGCTCTGATCTCCGCATCTCAGACAACGCATTTTTGTGACGTTAGACCCACACCAGCTTTTCTTTTCGCTGTTTGTCAACTGTGCCCATGGTTACGGGCAGGACTCTAACCACGCGAATACTATATATTGATTTTGAATCATAATATAAAATCTTAAATGTTAATAACACAGGAATGAAAATTATGTCTTTATGTCTCATTGAACACCAAATTTTAGAAAGTCTTACACGAAGTCGAAACTGCATCAAGATCTTATAAATAAATTTTATTATCCACAAATTTAGAGTACATCCCAAAAGCCCCCTACTTAATTTTCGATTTTCATCGAGCCCTTTAGAGAAAAAAATACCTATAATTATCACTTGTTCGAGTAATATTATTACGATTTGATTGGAAGAGTCTCTCAGTTCGAACACGTCACATAGTAGAAGCAACTAAAGCGAATGGCATACAAGGCATATCAAACGTTTATCCAGTTCTGGAATTGTGTGGCGGAGGGAATATTTTGCGAAATGAGCCTTAGCCAATGGGCCTCCCCTTGAGCGCCCTGTTCCCTCCCACCACCTCCACCCTTACACGCGCCATGCCAGAGATTACTTAGGAAACGAATACGTAACCGAGCGAGCGCTGAGCTAAATCCGCAGACCACTCGGTCTCTTCCACGTCACTCGCAGAGCGCTTCCACGTCTCCACGCGGCAGATAAAGAAAAAGAAGTAGAGAAAGAGCAAACACCTAGCGTTGTGCTCAGGCTGTCGTCAGAGGGCCCACTCAATACAGTTTACTTCGCCGCCATCCATTGAAGTCCCGCCTACGTCAATTCTTATTCATCCGCGTCATCGCATCTGGGTGCGTTACGAGACACTCGACAAATAGGCCACTTCAAAAAATCTACATTGTGTTTCAGTCACATTGTTTAAGGATAGTTTAATCAATCATGATTTCACGTCATCTGTGAGTATTATCATCCACCAACTGACATTTTCATGATTAAGTGATAAACATTTTCAGAATCCATCCTTTCAAGGACATGCCCTATCGAAAATATTCTACACTGACGAACATTTAATTTTTCGTTATTTTGTACTTAATTAAAAACCAATATCTGCGTTAATCTTTATGAATAATATCATTTTTCATTTAAATATAACCAATAGGTGACAAATGGACACAATGAGAGCGCCTAGAACGGGTGAAGACTGATTTTTGGCGATCGTACAGGACATTTGCGATCAAGCAGGAAACTTGCGGTCGAACAGGTAGCGAGAGACTCACAGTTCTTCCCACTGTGTACAACCTATAATGAAAATAGCGAAAATTCAAAAAACCACTCTCTAATTCCACCCTTTAAAACGGAATTTCGAAAAAAACATTCTTAAGGAGTCTTTACAATACAAAAGCAACATCCCATCAAAATATCTAGTCCCTGACTAAATCATTTTTTTATTTGCATTGATGTATAAGTGAGTCAGTGACTCAGAACAACGTAGCTTATAAAAATATCACAGCTACTGATTTGAATGTAGTCCCACGGTCGCTTACACACTTATTTAATTTTCATAAAAATCATGAATATACATTTATCTAATAAAAAATTATTTTCTTTCTGGTAATTAACTAACGATATATATTGTACTTTTGTAATATAGCCATATTCTAAATGAATCAAAACTTCGCAATATAATTACAACGATATTGATGTACAATGTTCATTAACTCCGGATTTGTAATACGTCGCACTGATTTCAGAAATGACTTTCAGGACCAAAACCTTTTCATCCATATCCTCGGTTTTGTAGTTTTTTTTAAATTTTAATATTGCAGTTCCGGTCCAATAAAAATCAAGATTATTAGTCGAACCTTGTTTTCTGTTTGCTCAAATACTCCACATTATACTAATAATACAACTACAATATCAAATTAAATTTTGAACCAAAATCTCATTCAAGAAGTTTACAGACAACGTAAAGAAATCAAGGAATGCCGCAAGGATCCAGCGTAGCGTCGCATTGGCCACCACTAAATATAGGGATCCGCGCGCACTGGCACCCGCAGGGGGCGACCGGGCATCGATCGCGATCCCCAGTAACGACCACCATCGTCGTTGCGCGAGACCTCCTCCCACGCAACCCCGCGACACGACGGCCCATAAGCCGATCTTCGATTCACCGCCTCTCACCTAGAAAGTGCACGGCCTGTCTTTTAAGCTAGTAATATAGTGTTCTATATTTAAAAATATTGGGCGATATTCGTTGGACACATTCCAAACTCATGTTTAATTAATACATAAATGTTTATAAGGAACACTGAATATTTGGATTACGAGAGAAAATCAGATTTAAACGAATCGCTCACATAATGTTTCTGCGATTAGAGGAAGAGAACGATACAGTTCGCTACCTTCGTTTGACAATATTCTGACTTTTTTTAAATTATAAAAGGTTACGAGTGCTTCTAACCATCCCTGTCTCGTATGCAGAGATCTATCTTTGGTTGCGATCTCTTGGTAAACAACGTATCTCTACATCTAACAAGGTTCTACATGTAGATACTTCTAAACTCTATGAAGTTTGACAAGGTTGTAAATGCAGTTGTTTATTCGCGCTACAATTGCTTTTTCTCAATGATAACTAATCACATTTTTGGCGATGGCTGTGAGATTAACACCCTTCTAGGCAGTAGCAGCGATTGGGATTCCAAAGTGAGGGGGGGGGGGAAATAGACAATTTCCACTAAGTACAATTTAAATAATAAAATAAACCAAATGAAAGACAATAGGTGACTACCACATTAGGTGGTAATTTTTGTAATTAGGTGGTAGGAGGGCGTAATATTTTATAATTCACAATTTTAGTGGTTAATATGAAATTTTTATCTTTCCTTAAAAAAAGTGGGGGTGGGGGCGCTGCCTCCCACTCTAATCGCCGCCACTGCTTCTAGGAATTCTACGCGCATCCACATCTCATTAGCCAGTTCTCGGCCACTTCAAAAAAAGAAAAAGAGCTTGACGCTTAACATTGCAATGTCATATTTTAAATCGACATTTTATTGGAATTCAAATGTTATTTTTGCAATGTACATAAGACCATAGGTGTAACAATCAGAATTTTTGTACTCGGAATATTCTCCATTTAACATTTTTTAAATCATGGTTTAAGAACACTTTTTATATTAGTTGGGAATAAGAAAAGTAAAACAAATAAATAAAGCAAAATGTTTACCAACATCATTAGTTTACGAATATATTTTAGATACTATTTAAGACAGAAGAAGATACAAACAACGATCAAAAGTGCAATTGAAAGAAAATCTACATCATATTATATAACAATTACAGGAGAAACAACTGTTATTCGCTTAGATATTCCCTAGTGCATTATCCCCCTCATTATGTCTTGCTTCTTTTATAAGGCACTCCATTCCCGTTAACCAGATTTTCTTCCGAAGCGTTCCAAATGCAATGAAGTAGTGGAAGAGGAAAGGATGCAAAAGTGTATGTATTTAAAGCTATCTAACTGAATGCGTTCTTTGGGAACTAAGAGGTGGAAATTTTAATTTCAAACAACGCACATGGGAGGTAACACTACTCATACAATCGTGTAAATAAAAGTTTCACTACAAGATTTTCGATGTAGTTGCGATTCACTGGCTTTATATAAGCGTGTTTAGTTACTTTGTAACTGCTTTGACTGTTTCTATTTTATTTCCTCACATATTGAACAATATTTTTAAAAAAATAGACGTCCATTTCCTTTCTTCCGCGTAACAAACAAAATGCACTTAACAACTAAGCCGTCGTAAGTTTCTGCCCTCATGACGCGGGAATTTCATAGACTACGATAGAGATGTGTACCTATTTGTTAATATCCCTAGAAAATTTATTTAGCTTGTGAGTCCCACGAAGGTCTATTTTTCAGAAGCTGGTTCCCAAGGAATACAATCCTTTTTTGGGACATGGATTATAGATTTTAAAAGTTCAAAACATCTTGTCGTTCAAATTGACGAAATTCCTGACCCAACAGCCCTCCGCACAAAAACAAAAAAACATGACGGTATTTTGGTAATTTATTACACGATTGTGTTCGAGACATGATATTCTAACGAAGAGGAACGCAATTTATAAAACGATATTAAACAATATTACTCAAGAATATGTCACTGAAAATTTCCAAGCTACAAAGAAACGCAGACTTACTTGGTCAGTGATGAAGCTATAAAAATTGTGTTAGCGGAAGGGGAGGGAAATTGTGTCCGGAAGCGGCATCCCACAAAACAGAAGGAGATAGCGGGATTCGAGGCTGTTTCACGCAAAGAAGCCTAGGAAGTGAACGGATGCTCTGACAGAGCGCAGCCACATAGAACAAAGCTGTTTATTGCCTAGGGTGCGAACCCGCGCCACACGCGTCGCCTCTATCCAACTCTTTTCCTTGGTGCTTTGTGAGCCACTGCCAACACCACACATCTAGTGGAACGCATTTCGCAACGCATGCATAATTCCTTCTAGCAATACTTCGTCGTATTACTTAATTTCCCATCCCGTCCCTATAAAAATTGTCTGATATTGTCAAAACACACCAAATGGCGCACATCAAAGGAACATTAAATGATAATTTTGTTTCGGCAACAGTCTCACAATTTCTTTCTTTTAATTAAGGCTTTAGGGTTCGCCAACATCACCATTTCAAGTATAGTTTTTTAATCACCAAGGGGATTTCTTGTCTTCAACAAACATTACAAGGAACACATCTATACAATCTCTCCTAATCTCTTCAAGTACCATGGATTTTGTATTTTGGTACTTCAATAAACGTTAATTGCATCATGGTAATACCACCGGAAAGAGGCAGCAAAATCATGCGCGAAGAACGAATACTTATCAAATAGCTTTCATATGAACCGGAAAATGTTTTATAGTGCTAGTATTTATTTTTTCTCGTGTCAACGGTCTCAGCAAAATCAAGGATTCAAGACATTATAAAAGATGCAAAATCGCATCGAACATCACGGTTCCGTTACGTGAAAATTTTGAAAGGATTGGTGGTGGGTATTCAGCTGTGATTCCCCACAGCGGTTTCGTGATTATTCGTAGACACTAATTTATATTAGGGGGCGATAGGAAGTGTGCATTCCGCATTCTTCCGTAAGACAAATTTTCTGTACTGCGCATTCCAGGAAAACAAGCTGGCGTCGTAAAAACTGATGCAAACGAATGAAAGAGACAGAGACGATCGTTCAAAGTGATAAAAGGTTTCCATGATCACACGATTGTGCTATTTTTTTTTCGAAAAATGCAGAATGTTTTTCATAATAAGTAGAGACAGTCTCAAACATTTCTCATCTTCAATGTACAACTACGAACAGTCTTTCATGACCTGAATAGCTTGTACTAAAAATTTGGATTTTTCTGATGGAAATATAATCACTATATTATGATGTATATTAGACCGGAAATTGACAAATTCAGATCGTCTAAAATCATGAAGCAAAAGTAGATTATTGATTTTCGAATACAGTTCCGATTTAATAAACCACAATGTTATTAAATTTTCATCAACGTGAAATTAACTTTAGTCCACAGACCTAGACCCATTTCACTAGACAATCCCACCGATTGAAAAGTTAATTTCTTAATATTCAAATAACAACGGATTTAACTAACGATTAGCCAATTCTTTAAGTAAACTCCGAAGCTTGTTTGAATAATTGATGTTCCCTTTTTACTTAGATATTGCACGTGTTACTCATAGTTGTCGCAGGATGATGTAACTCAAACTTACCACTTATGCAACTGAAATGTACGTGCTACACCACTTGAGTAATCAACCGTATACATCCTCCTCGTCCTAAGTCATAGTTAATTGTGACGTCAATGCAGCTAAAGACTGCAACAACGTGTAAATACCATTAGCTCTATTATCATTTAATAATTTTTAAAGTTAGGATGATTACACTATTAACCTTCGACAATGTTTACCTGAATTCTCAATCGGGAGATGCCTGCTTCAAGAGAATGCAAAAAAACTGCAAGAAACATAATATATTAAAAAACTAAGAGATGCAAAAATGTTATTTAATATTATACATGGAGCGGAAAGATAAGTATTTAATTTACTTTTTTTACGGGTGCATATACACATTCATACATTTATTTTACATAGGTGAAGGAAGACCAGATCAGAGACATATTTCAAGTCCTAAAACTATTATTAATAAAATTTTAAAAAAATCAGTAAAATGATTGTAGAATACAATGAGTAATGAAACTGATCTTACCAAAATTTACCAAAATACTGAAAGTAATAAGAGATAATAAGGTGAACAAATTATTTATAAATACGTCTTCACTGTTGGGTACGGGCGAAAGAAATATATCTCGTAACATAGTAGCATTGTTTCACATAACATTTATAGAAAAACGTAGTTTCTCGTCTGAACAAGAATCATTCAATACGACTCAAACAATACCCAGTTTCTCGGTCACCTTTTTATACAATGTACACCATTTCTACGGACTTTCTATACAACCCCTATTGTGGCAGCCAATTCTGTTGACAAACCATAATTTATTTTACAATCATCGATTGAAGAAAAAATACATTACTTAAAAAAGAAGACTGGACATGATTGTGTAAAGTTCACACCTCAACCGATCCGTGATATTTAAAATGATTTCTTAACAGAATGTTTCATGTAAGTGACAGACACAAATTGCATAACAAAAATATAAACTTTTTAAATTACCATGGGAAAATCTTCTCAACATACGAAAATCGTAGTTTTCTAGTTCCAAATTCTTCAGTCAGCTTAAATTTCCATACACGAACGGAGGAAACCGTGATTGATGTGGAATGAGTATTAACTGCAAAGATGACCCACGAAACTGGCTCGTTATGAGGGTGACCGAAAAAGTTTAAGGAAGTATATTATCATACTCCGGTTTAAAAATCCGTCACATATTTTTCACGCTGAAATTTTTACTAATGTAAAGGCATTTTCGACATGCATGAACTCAGATATTGAAGCAAACGTTTCATTTTCCTTCTTTTCTCATATCTAGAAATGTTTACTACTGAGCTAAACTAAATAATACTAGAGGTTACTTTTGATACCGTACCAAAAATTTCGTAAGTTCTTGCATTACACGTTACAACTACGTACACATATCAAGATTAAACAAGAAAATAATAATTACAGTTCTTGACGTACTGAGGAAGTACATCGCTATTATAGCACATAGCAAATAGCTTAGCTTCTCGTGACAGATTGACTTTTACACGATAGATTACACGGTTTTTTAGCATACTCTACAACGCCTAAACAAACAAGATCTTTTTTTTTTTTGGTTTTGAGCTATGGAAGCAATACGAGAAAATAAACAAGTGGACTGTACAGTCAGATGAGTCATTATGTCCTCATATTCGATGCAATATCGACAAACTTGCCGAAACTCTGAATCCTGCACATTACCAGACAAAGGTCAAATATTCCCTGGGGGAAAGGAGTTGCTACTATATAGCATCGAACACTGCCAGTGTTGGCGGCGGTCGCCGTGACAAGGGGGAGTATGGTAAGAGGAGGGAAGGACTGCGACATTATCAGCTGTTTCCACGCGAGGGCGGAATCTGGCAACGCCGCACATCCCTACCCTCCTGTCCCGACGTACGGCGCACGCAGCGTTCTGTCTCTCGTGCCGTGCGCAGTACGATGCTCGCTTCCTTTCCACATTCACCCGCACATTTGTGTCGCGGCGAAGATGTCAAATTTCCATTCCGATACCCCGTTCCCTCACCCACTCTCACTTATCGTGGGGTGTACACCTTGTTCCAACTGACGAGAAAAACCTTGTTCTTCCCAAGTCCTTGAATTGTCTCTGGGTAATACGTATTTACCTATATTATATTACTATAATATTATGCCATCGTTGTAGCGCCATTATATAAACAGCTAAAAGCAGAGATAGAGTTCATTGTCTCAATTTCAATGTACAAAATAATATAAAGAGAAGTATTTTGACTGTGACTGAAGATTACATTGGAGCGTAGGCATACTACTTTACTGTAAGACAATGCATTAAAGGGCATTAACTCATATTTTACCAATAGCAGCTATTCAAGCTATTCAAGCTGACAGCTATCGCTAATGAAACATCTTTACATGCAACATGAACACTTAAAGCTAATTCAATTAGTATCTGTATGACATATTTACTAGGACATCGATGAATTATTGCAAGAAAAGACATGTTGTATACATTATTCGTAAAAAATCCAATGTTCTACCAGAATTATGTTAATAAAATTAAATTAAAAATATAATCTCTATAGCAGGAATAGTCATGGATCACATGTTTGGGATTACATAGTCAATACGTTATCCACTACACTAACGCGACACTTTGGAACTTGTTTTGTCTCCATGTTTTTCCTAATATATATTTTCAACAGATTGTCCGCTCGAGAATATAAAAGAAACCGATGACGAAACTAACGCACTCCCCAGACTTTCTGTGAATTCAAACGATCGATCCACGTCATTTCAATACACTGGTCTTGTTCATCAATCGATGAAAAAAGTAGGCTTCGATTTCGGATATACCCATGTTAGCGAGATTAATATACGTCAACAGTGGCGGATCTACACCGTAGTCTGGGGGGAGGGGAGGAGGAGGTAACCGAGGAGGGATCTGGAAGCAATTATGTTTGAAAATCATGGTTTTACAAAACAAATTTCATAATTATCATCTTTAAAATAAAATAATCAACAATTAACAAAATTAAATAGTAACAAAATGTATTGATTGCTTAAAGTGGCAAAGTATGCCTTTATCTGTTGAGAGTTCAGGTCCAGGGAGGTGGGCTGTAGCTCTCTTACTGCATACACGGACTGAAAATACATAACTAATACAGCTAAAATTTTTCAAAGAACCTCACGTCTCGCGTAAAAAAACAAAAACATATTTGAGGTGCGTATTATTCCGCCGGCATTGTGCTATTCCATATCCAGAGTGGGAGATGCGGCTGCACGAAGTAGGCCACGTCCATTTGCGTAGATTACATNCTCACAAAGTCACGGCGCTGTCGCGTGTTTACTTCGGACCGCGTTCCACAAAATTGTTGTGGTACGTGGAAACACAAGTCAATTACCATCTCTCTCTCTTCCATTATTTGCACACGATCCTATTGGTCTACCTACGGCTGCTCACGGATGTAGAGAATTAGGTTTCTTTTCAACCTCTTTACTCCCTTTCACAAGAAATGAATCTTACTAAATTCGTAACAAAACTAATTTTTACTATTTCAAAACATGACAGTACGACAAAAGGCAATAAATATTATCGTGATCTATAGATCAATTAAGCTGTCTACTTCTATCAATATTTTAAAGTTATTTTTGATCCTTCGATAAAGCGTAGTAGTGTCAAAGTCCAATGTCTGAGATAATAAGCTGTTCCATATTAACCAAAGATACAGACTTGGCACACAACTTATCCACAATATTATCTAGGACGCGCCACAAGATATAATTTTTGAAACCTAGTGATATAAATAGGAGCATTAAAACATCATTAATTTTTATTCGGGTTAAGCTATAGCTGATATATTACAAGTTTTAGTTGCAATAAGTGAAAAAAGAAAGAAAAGTACTAATTCGTCCCCGAATGAATAAACAATTGTTTTATGTTCGGTTCTCATAAATCACTGTTGCGCATAAATCAAGCGTCACAAATTAAAGAATTGAAAAAAAATAAGAAGGTACGATATTGTTAGAAATCACTCCCTATTGGAACTCAACTATACTTCAAAACTTTAGCACGAGGCCGATTATCACGTCTTACATGATCACGAGGAATTTTTTTTGTATAGTATTGGTTCTAAAAAAAATTACTTTATCACCCAACACACTATTGCGAAGCGTCGTGATGTAGTTACGTGGAAAGGTTGCAAGCACACGTACGTAAATCATTTAATTCATCGAATCACACTACCGCCATAACATAGCTCTCATGTTTGAAGACAATGTCAGGCTGTCGTAAATATTACCCAGAAGCGAAAAACTATCTTTAGTCTGCGTCATTTATCACTAGTAAATAGTTTGTCTACAATTTATCAATAACTATCCATAGTTAAGAATGTGTTTAAAATTTGCGAAGACCAAAGTAGAGTGAAACTGTTAGCATACAAAACATTCGAAACAAAGTCAGTCCATACCATATTTAATCATATAATATTAGATGAAAAATTAATCAGATAACTTATTAACTTATTTAAGATAATACACTACGAAGTTTGTATTTAAAAAATCACAAGTTTCAGAACACAAGTTTCTTTGTAATTAAGTGTTTTTGTATTGCCTTGTTATATTGATACATTCAAAAATTTTGTGTTTCTGTCCTGTCCTGAGAACATAGCTTACAATATAACACATTCTATTTAGATTTCTTTTGCACGCTGAACGAAGAAGACAGCGGCGATGAATGATAGTCAACAAACCCACAATATTAAACAGATTGTTCCAACGAAATATTTACAATCTTCCAGGAAAGATACGGTGAACCCAGACATCTTCGAATCACACTCATATCGAGACGTAAACGCTTTTCTGACGTTGCTTGGTACACATAAAACACAAGAATGGAAATGTGTTTATTACGAAATGAAAATAGGAATAAGCAAAATAAGCAGTAAAACGTAAAGCAATAATGGCATTAAAAATGTTCGAATTAACGACCTCCAACGGTGAGGGCACCTTCGGTGCACGGAAGTTCGGAAATGTTCAGATCACGAGCGTATACTGGACTTCCTCGACAATCATTAAGATGCATTCAACGATTGGGCAGGTCAATTTATTCGACCATCGCGACTTGTTTATTATACTTAACTCGGTTGAAATGGGAGGGGGTCTATGGAAGGGCGCTGCGATTCGCAAGTCATGATAACACTTGCTCCAGAAAGATCAAGCTGCCAGTACATGTCAGATCAGACAACAGGTACGCTCCGACGAGGCTCCTACAATGCCGGCCCACGCTCATTTACCATAAAACGCCGATGAGCAGCTCCAGTGTGTGGCTAGTAAAATCGCCACCGGACCCACAAATGACAGAGAAAAGGATTACTAACATTATACAAAGGAGCAATGGTGCCGACGTTTTTATACGGATGTGAAATATGGTAGAAAGCATTACGGAAAAGCACATCAGAGGTGGAAACTAGAGCAGGTACATCGTAGATGTCTGTTTAGGTTGAGTGGAGCGTATTGTACGTTATCTGCAGATGAGCTGAACGTTTCAGTTGGAGTGTTACTGGCAGTGGAGATAATTCAGAAGTTGGTACTGACAGCTGTTATGTGACGAAAAGGACAGATAATGTTGGAAGAGAAAGTAGTGAAATACGACGAGAGGATGGAAGGGACAAACAACACGGATATTAATAAAACCGTGGCAAATAGAATGGAATATTTCACCAAAAGGGAGAGAATTATGTGTTCAAATATATGTATCATTCGCATCCCTCAGGCGCTATTGTGGGAACTACAGACATCATTCATGATACGTAGAGTGATTCATTAATCTGTGGAGGTCTTCTTTCAGACCTAGTACACTCTCTTGGTTGGCTGGAGTTCGTGCCGTTCGTTTGCGCCATCGCTGTCTGTAGCCTCGTATGCTAGATGCGTCTCCGCTCGCTCCATGTTCGTGTAATCTGCCATTCTAGGTGAAATGAAATTTCGGAGTGAGTTCGCCCGAAACACCTGCGATTGTGCAACGCAATCTACCGCGTCACGAGGGAGTTTCAGACTCGCCATTCTTGGGCGATCCCGAGTCGTCTCGATGTATCTTCATCTCTTGGAAGTTTGAAACTCAATACCTGGTACACCGTTTATAATATGATGGAAAGGCCTGTCGAGCGATCAATCCAGATTTGATGATTCCTTATTCATATACTTAGAACAGAAGTCACATTTGAGATGTGTGGTTTTAAGTGCTATTCCCAGAAAGGAAAGCGTACAGTTATCCATCCCTTGTTTCGTTTTTGTCTCGGTTATCCCGGTCGTTTCTGAAATAATGCCACGGCAAGATGATCGAAACTTCGGTTCTTCATACCCTTACACGATGATTCACAGATAAGCAATCCAAATGGCTTAAGCTCTCAATCCCTTGTTTCGAAACAACATTCGAAAACTAAGGAAATTTAATAAAAAGAATCGTTTGCGTTCATAGTTTTCCGGATTTAGTCTTATGATAACCTACTCCATAGAAGGTCCAACTGCCCCACAACACGCACCACAACCCAAAAATGTAATATTAGCCACAACACAAAATTTATAGTGCATATACGGCGTTATAGCGATTTTCACGACGTGAAAGCAATTGTGTATGAATAGTCCCAAGTTTCTAGAAGGAATATAAATAGTAACATCAATAGCAGTAATGAAAGTGTTCATTCATTTCTCGAGAGGAATCTAATAACTTCCGTATTTTTGGAGACAGAGATTGATTACCAATTTTTCGCTCCTAGCTCCATTCGCGCCACTCACATTAATTGCTCTCTCTTAGCACATATCGGTACAATTGTCAATATGGTCCACTAATCAAACGAACCTTTCCCTTCTCGAAACTTCTAATGAAGATGAGTAATATGATAGGTTGATTCAAAATAATTAAATACATAAAATTATTCGTCCGGATAAATATAGACCGATAATAAGTATAAATCCCGTAAATCGAAACAGCAAAGGATCAGGGTAGAGCAATTGAATGTACGGTCCTTTCGCCCATATAGTATATTTCTCCCGCTCAATCGCGACTCACGCTCTGCTCTAATGGCAGGGCAGCGGACGAATCCCGTTGTAGTGTTTCGTGTCAAGGCATCGCGCCGCGCGGTCGACCGCCTGATGCCGCCGCCGCTGCCACGACATTTCCATCACCTGTTCACGTGCGTTTCCATCCAACAAGACGCACACACGGGTACTAATTACACCACACCGTGCTTACCCACACTGGATAATGTACACTGTAATAACACGAAACTTCTCACTGATGAGTAATCGCCAAACGGGAAGTTGAATTATGTTTAAGAGGAAAGGAGTGATAGGTGTGCGACTGCATTAAAAGAATCCGATGCATCAATTTTTAAATGATACATAGTTCTACTAAAAATATAAGGACAAGGAGAAAAGGAATCAAAAGAGGTTGTACTTTGAATGCATCAGTACCAACACTACAAAATACACGAATAATTTTTGTCACATTTGTTATAAATTTTGATATTTGCATCAAGAATCATTATTATAAAACGGAATAGATTTTTTTCGTGTCCATTGCTAGGTAGTGGAGAGTAAACAAAATTCAGCTCTACACGCAAGGAAAATTATTATTTGCGAGCAACGTAATACAGAATGTTCCCAGTCGATGGTGAGGTAAAGACTTATTTCATAATCTTGAAGTTACCCACACCAAATTCCGAGAGTGCGTTACACTTAACGCAGTTCTAACCCATATTACTTTTTTTTTCACATGTTTGGAAACAAACAACTCCCCGTCAAACTGTCCACGCAGTCCATGAATAGTGATTTTCATCGTTCCTGACTCACCACCATTGTCCACTCTCCTATGGGCGGCGCGACCAACACACGCAGCGCCGAGGTACGGGAAGTGCGATGTGTGTTTCACGAGGGGCCAAGCGATACGGATCACGGTATTTTTTCAGGTCGTCCGTAAAACTGGGGACCCCTCGACCCCCGCCACTCGCAAAACCACCGATGCTGCTGCTATCACTTCCCCGCGGCACCTGCGCATCCTGGCGAAACGCGGGGGTGCGCACGCGGAGAAACGGGAGAGGGAGAAAAAGCGAAGCAGAAAGGAAGTACGGAGTAGCGCACACGACAAGCGAATGAGAGTTGGTGTCGCGGTCGAGGAACCTCCAAGAGAGTAGATATCCTCTTGAATTTGAATAGGAAAATCAAATTTGTACGAAACCTACACTACTAAATCACGTGGACTAAAATACGTGGACAATGCTTGACGGTGATTCACCACCACCACCATCATGATCGTCTACATAAATACACAAATGTCCCAGAAAATTTTAGTTCCTTTTCTTATAACCGGAATCCATGATCCCCCTGAGGGAATATACTCAGTTTGGTTAGGGGATGGAATGTAAAAATAATTGAAAAACATAAAATAACTTCTCCTGCAAATTTACATCTTTATATTTATTTTCAGAGCGATTTTCCAACCAATCAAACATAATGCTCCGATAAATAAGGGGGACATGACAAATATGACAATTTTCAGCTGAATCAAAAGCTTTGCACTTGCGGAAAGAACAATACTTGGGTG